>CM046880.1:306167936-306483736 GCA_025667525.1 Glebionis coronaria | reverse complement strand
ATATATATATAATATATATATATATATATATATATATATATATATATATATATATATATGGGGAGAGTTAAAATAAAAAGACTTTTTATTGTGAGAAGGATAAGAAGGATTTTCAGCCACTAATTTAAAATCAATGGATAAGATCAATCTATAATTCTAACTAACTAACTAACTAACTAACTAACTATCTAAACATGATTTTAAAAAGTTTTCAAAAAAATCTGAAAAAATTCCACAATGTCGGATATGTTGGTGCATAAAAAATTTGTGAAGAAAGTTTTTTTATTTTGAGTTTTTTATGTTTTTTTAATGCACAAAAAACAAATATCGATGCACAAAAAGGTGAAATTTGGTGAACAAATTTTTTTTCATGCACAAAATTTTAATTTGTTATAGTTTGATGCAGAATCAAATTTTAAAGCAAAAAGTCAAAAAAAGTTAGGCATAAAAATGAGTTCTTGATGCACAACAAATGTAAGAAACGTAAAAGACAACGTTTTTGTGCATCAGAATTTCGTTCTTGTGCATTAAAAAAATGAAAAAAACTTCAAATTTAATAAACTTTTTTTACAAAAGTTTTTTGCACCAACATACGCGATCTACAATTTTTGAAAAACTTTTTAAAAATCATGTTTAGATGGTTAGTTAGTTAGGATTATGGTTTAATCTTATCTATTGATTTTTAAATCAATGGCTGAGAATCCTTCTTATCCTTCTCACCAAAAAAGTCTTTTTATTTGATCTCTCCCCATATATATATATATATATATATATATATATATATATATATATATATATATATATATATATATATATATATATATATATATATATATATATATATATATATATATATATATATATATATATATATATATATTATATATATATATATATATATATATATATATATATATATATATATATATATATATATATATATATATATATATATATATATATTTATATATATTTATATATATATATATATATATATATATATATATCTATATACATATATATATATATATATATATATATATATATATATATAATATATATATATATATATATATATATATTATATATATATATATATATATATATATATATATATATATATATATATAATATATATATATATATATATATATATATATATATATATATATATATATATATATATATATATATATATATCCGCTCAAGGGCCTACTGGTTTAGGTAAATATTTAATGCGTTCTCCGACCGGGGAAGTTCACTCTTTCATATACTAGGGGATTTCACTTGGAAAATAAAATGTTCCATACTAATGGATTCGGGTCCATAACCATGGGTTCCAATGCACGAGATCTTGTAGCACTTACCAATGAGGCCCTATCGATTAGTATTACACAGAAGAAATCAAATATTCCCACAATTGGAAGTAGATTTGCGAGCTAAAAATATTTTTGATTCATAGTTGTAGAACCACTTTGTGTTGGAATCCTTTTTTCTTTTAAGGAATTGGTTAGTTGTCTCACGGAGAGGAATTGAGGGAGATATAGCTCTTCTGTTAAGGAAGAGGGAATCTAAACTAGCTATATATACACTAGCGTCGTAACCCGCCCAACGGGCGTGGTCGTTTTGGTTGTTGTTCCGGAGGGTTTATTGTTGGTGTGTTTTTAATTTATCTTTTGTTATATTTTAGTTATAGTTTATGTTTAAGTAACGCTAAATGTATGTTTAAATTTCATATATATAAATTTTAAATTAAATTTGAATTTAAATAAAAAAGTCTTAACTTTTTATATTTTTTAAATCCAAATATAACTTTTTAAGAATCCAAACTTTTTTAAACGAAGTCTAGAACGTATTTTTTGTTTTATATATGTTTGTTTGCAGTGTGTGTAATTTTTTTATGCTTTGCGCCACCCGAAAAACGTGTTTTGTCTAAATTTTTAATGATTTACTTATACATAGATTTACGATCTTGTGGTGAAAATTTTAAAATATAATAATAGGTACCAATAGAGTTCTGACAGATGGCATATACATTTATGAAAAAAGTTGCCTTAAAGCTACTAAATACCAACGTGGTTTTTTTCGACTTTACTAATATGGTGACTAAAATACTAATATCACCAATGTAACTTGCTGGTTACCAACTAATATTACTAACATCACCTGCTAGTACCGGTTACGAGGGTATTTTCATTTTTTTGTCTATATTTTGTCTTTCTTATCTATATTTCCTCTTCTTTCAAAAAAAAGTATATTTTTATAAAAAAATGAAAAATTAATTTTTTCAGAAAAAACTATTACTTTTTTTTAATTTTTTTAAAAATTTGAAGAAAGAAATAAAAAATAAAAAATTTTGTTTATAGAAAAACTTGGAAAAAAAAGTTTCAGAAAAAAAACGTTAGTTTTTTTTAACTTTTTAAAAATTTGAAGAAAAAAATAAAAAAATTTTGGAAATTATATTTTCAGAAGAAAAAGTTTAGTATTTTTATCTTTTTTTATTTCTTAAAAAAGAATAATTTTTCCTGTTTTCTATAAAAAATATTTCTTTATTTTTCTCTTCGAATTTTTAAAAAACTAAAAACTAAACGATTTTTTTTGAACTTTTTTTTCAATTTAATGGGTTATTGTAGATAAGAAGATTTTACCAGGTGGACAATATTACAACATATTGGGGCCTTCCGTTTATAGTAAGTAGTGGTTGGGGAGCATAAGATGATCGAAGAAGTGAAGAACCAAATATTTCATAATGATGTTTCTAGTATATTTTATAAATTGAATATCAATATGAATAGTTAAACTTTAGTTTTTCATTCAAACCCATGACCACGGACAAGATAATACGTGCCAGTTTAGATTTGTTCCAAGGTCTGTGTAGACATGAGATCATAAATTAGATTATCTTAATTCTCACAACACAATGGGATATTTGTTAGTTCTAATATACCAATTGCGTTGTCATTTGTCAAAACATTGGCTTACAGCCTGTTTCTTAGGGATAAATAATTAAACGAATACTCCCAGGAACTTAAATAAATATGTATGTGAAACCCGCGCTTCATTGCGGGAGTTCGTCACTTTGTTTTCTTATGCTGCATCTAAACCTATTGTAGTAGATTAAAAGGAAGCAAAACGAATCTTATTTTTGCAGAGTTCCATGGTCCGATACAAAATCACAGCCTATAAGAAAAAACAGAAGGCTATGAGAATTTGCAGGAGGGTAACATTACTAACAATAAATTTCAGCCCATGTTGTTCTACAGCTCAGATCAAGTGTTCTTGGAAATTTGCATCGAGTGTACATGTCAGTGGCTCGCTAAAGTTTTTAATTCTAGTGACTTTGAAAATATCTTATATATGAATATGTTAACTAAACAATTAGTTACTACATTTCATAAGTAATCTTGAAATGGTAACGACGTTTTAAAATTGATACTAAAACTGTTATCTACTCATGGGGTGTTTGGCATTGCTTAATCACACAACAGGAATAAAGCTTGCCATGACAAGATAAAGGATATGCTGTACTCGAAAAGCTAATGATGTTAGTATCAAAACATGGTTCGGTTGTCCCTAGTGATTTACCAGCACACATATTCAC
The DNA here is from genome assembly GCA_025667525.1 of Glebionis coronaria. Taxonomy (NCBI): domain Eukaryota; kingdom Viridiplantae; phylum Streptophyta; class Magnoliopsida; order Asterales; family Asteraceae; genus Glebionis; species Glebionis coronaria. Next base: position 306,480,135 of record CM046880.1, on the reverse strand, counting down.
CACAATCCGTGTCATATACATATTGTAAGACATCCTTTATCTCTTCTAGAACTACTTCAAAACATTGAGTTATTTGTTGGTTGGTCCACTATGTTGAATATTGTAGCTGAGTTCCCGTATAGCTGAGTTCCTGTATCACCTGATACCATTTGTCTCAATACAGGGGGATGATCTGGTGTGATGGATGGAAAAGGAAAATATGTATACATGTCACATGAAGAATTGTGTGCAGTTGGATACAATATCTTCAGCCGATTCTAAAAGTTGGATACATACCCTCGAACCCTGACTGCCATTTAAACATGGTAGGTAAGTTACTTAATAGCGGATATATACAACTAAAATACCGACAATATTCAAGGAAGCAAGTAAATTACTTGTATTGTCTTCAGCAAAATGTCAATCCATCAATACCAGAAGTCACCCGCAAAGCACCATTGTAAAGGTCGTATTTTCACCTTTGATTTTATATTCAAAATCAGACTTCTTGTAAATTTACTGGGATGGGATGCGGTCATTTTGTAGACCATACTTTTACAATAGTACATAAACAATGACAGTAGGACCCCTAGATAATTATGAATCTTGCTCGTCAATACTGAAGCACCTAACTTTATATTTGATGGTGCAACTTCAAGTTAAATCAATATTTTCGGGGTTCCTTGAATCAGGCGAGTTGGAGATGCAACTATGTTCTTCTCTTGTTTTTTATTCTGAGTGTTCCCTTTTAATGTTCTAAGATGAAAAACACAAATGTGTAAATACTGTATTATGTAATGCCTGAAACTAACGTCGCATGCGCAAACATAAACTTAGTAAGTTGAAATTTGTATTTTGATTAGATCGCCGCTTTGGAAGCAAGGTGTGAAACTTCTTTATAGTTGGGAAAACGTAGCTAGAACATGTTTCTTTTTTTCCCTTTAGGTAAGACGTTTATTACTAAAATATGGAAATGCTGCAACTCCTTCAAGAAATTATTTTCCCTTCAGGTAGTATTTGAGGTCTACCTATAATTTTTTGTTATTTTGTGTCTATTATTTGACATACCGGATTAGTCTCCATTATTTAAGGAACAATAATTATAGTTGATCCTTCACGCGTGTGTGTTAGGTTCATTTTCTTGATACAAATTAACTCATTAGGGGAGAGTCTTGATGCATGGATCCATCACTTGTCCGAAATCTAAGAAAGGCCAGCTAGATACTAAAGGACTTAACAATTATTTTTTATTCGTTTAGAAAAAAAGTTACGTTTTCCAAGAATTTTTGGAGAGCGACTATACAGTAAAAGGTTGAATGAGAAACAAGTGACTGCCCTACTGATACATAGTTTACCTCTGAATGTAAATGATATTCTCGACTATCCCAGTGACACATAATTTACCTTCGAGTGAAAATGATATTCTGCAAATTCCATGTCATATTTGGTTTACTTGTCAAAACCATCATATTCAGAATTTTGTTTCGCGCAAATGATCCATCTTATGAAAATGCAAATGTAGAGAATACTAAAATTTACAAGTAATAGTAACAGTAGTATGTATGTGCAGCTAATTCAATTTCTAGTGACCAATGGATATACATAAACAATGAAACTATGGTAATTTGGTATCAATCTAAGCTCCAAACAATACCCCCACACAAATATTATGTAATGAAAATTAACTTATCTAATGTTTTTCATCAAATGGTTAGAGAGTTAAAAAATCATGAGATAAATAATGGATTTATAAAGCTGGCACCTGTAAGCGGGTCTGTTGATACAAAAGTTGGATGGACCGAGCTTGACTCGAATTAGGCTTAATTCGGGTCTTGTAGACTCTGGCTCTTGCACCAAGTGAAACTTGCTTTGAGAACCCTGCGCACTAAACAGACGCCGTTAGGCTTACCGTGGGTTTGTGACCAACGATTAGACTCCGGCGTGAGAGTAAGTAATCAATTTGAGTGTATATTGTTTAGGGTATTGTGTGTAACGTACCTTTGTGGAACCATGGGGGTTCTTTTTATACCCGAGAGAGTTCAGGCTGGGCTCCCTGTTCTTGTGGCCTAAGGAAGAGATAATGACTCAAAATAGCTTGATCCTTATCGCATAACTAAGGTAAGTGTATATCTCTTTCCTTTAGGAGAATATATCTATATGATAGATTATACTCTTGCTTGATCCTGCCGCAGTGCGACGAGAACACGGTTTAAGCAATGAACCGTATGTGCGATAGCGGATACCGGGCCTCCTGGGCCGTGCACATATCGCATTAGTATCAATGCATCCCTGATAGATGCGGGTAGTACCCGTGAGTCGGACTATCCAGCCAGACTAGGGACTATACATCATCATGTCCCCCCAGTCTAATGGTCGCAGGTGCTAACCGCAGCTACTAGACTATGAATATCTATGGCCCCCTCGTAGACATCCGATATAAAAAGAAGTTTCATGTAAAACACACATGAAATGAGTTTTGAACATACATCCACGTCAGACTCCACTAGTACTACCTTTCTTTGGGAACTGGGAAAGGCATTAACCACGTCAGAACGACCAACTAACCAACATCGTAGGATGAAGCAACTCATTGGATACACATCGCAAGATCCCGTACGTCAAGAGTGTATATAAATGAAGTGTGTCAGACCTTCAATCTTTATCATTTCAAAAAACCCTTCCACCATTGTTGAAAACAGCAGGAACTAATCATCATAGAAGAAAACAGTTCTCCTTCGTACCCAACTGAAGTAAGAGGAAAAATGTTGGCACAACTATTTGATGTGACGTCCCGTATATCAGAACAAGAACTTGCCAGTTTTGCTACCAAGTATCATATAACTACAGATCTCCATCCGACCGTACCAGATCTAGAAGCACACATAGGAAGCTTCCCTGGTGGAAAAATTGGTGTATACACCCGGTTTTTCGAGTTTTCCAACAATCGCATACATCTAAGCCGTTTTCTGACAAACGTGCTAAGATACTACAACATACACCTTTCACAGCTGCACTGTATCGGCACCGCGAAGATCTCAAATTTTGAGATAAACTGACTTTTATCGACCCTCCTGGATAAACGGGTGGATATCCTTCGCGAAACGCCCCGACCCATTACAATGTTTTAAGGTGAAGGTAGATTCTATGAAGAAATGGAATGACGAATTTTTCTGGGTAGACAAGGTTGTATTCCCGTTCGACTACGATTTCATCACCCCCGACACTATGATGAAAGATGATCGCCCTATCTCCGGCACATATAATGAAGTTGATGCACAATTAATTATATGCGCTAGGGCTGAGTCATACGTCAACTCTTCCTGCAAATCACCTTCCCCAATACTTTGATGACTTTGATCATGGTAAGAAATGTTATTCGATAAATACTTAAAATTAAAATGGTGTATGCATATGTACTCAGATACTCCTCATACTTTTTCAGAGCTAACATATAGGCAGCTTGTGAAGCGCGAGCATCCTTGCGCCACGACCATGCGCGCGTGACCCTTCATGCCATTCGAGCTATATAATGGATGGCGCGTGGTCAACGCACCGTAGTACTGGAGTATCCCTCCCCGACGACCAGCAGAGGTATAAAGGGGCAGTCACACTAAATGTCACTCCCATTCGGAGTGTGTCGTTCATAATAGAATCGTCATCAGAAGAAGTAGATCACGAGGACAGCTCGCGCACTGGTCCCTCAGACGAGCTCATACCTGTCCCAAACTACAAAAGGTTACCGTGCTCCCCAAAAGATCAAATTCCTAAGAGGAGCAGGACACTGCACACCAGACCGCGCAATGATACCTCTTCATGGGGCATGCTTTCCAAGCCTCGCCAAAAGACCCATGTATCAAGGTATATCTCAATTCTGCTCCTTATGGTCTTTAGAACAAAGGAGTCCCTTTATAACAAATGCAGGATGTCAAATTTGTAGCCCCCATATTGCAGTGACCAAGATGAACGCTAGCACCTCGACATCCACAAGATTTCTTCCTTCCTGGAAGTGCGCGTGCTCATGAATACTGGGTAATGTGACCGAATGTGTGGACTTCCACTAAAATATAACCCTTCCTGGGTGCACCAACTCCTGGACAATCTGTCCGACGAAATGCTAATGACTGAGCTGGACACAGTCGCGTTGCAGGAAGTGACATTAGCCTCGTATTTGAAAAAGAAGGTGTCATATCTTTCTGAGCGCCTGGCACAAGTGGACATGAAAATCAAACAAGTGACGGAGCAAAAAGACCACGAGCTTGTATGTGCCAAGGTTGAACTCACACGTTTACGCGTTGTTTCGAGTATAAATCTCGGATCCATCCAATACCTAGAGGAGGAGAAGGCATCATTATCTGAGTCTATAAGTCGAGAGCGCCGCCTTCGCGCGAGGCAAGAGGAGGAAAATCGTTGGGCCATGTCCAAGCTAGAGGAGGGTATGAGGGCTCTTACCTCAAATTGTGATAATTTTGTTGCCAATTGTCACAAAGATATGGCTAAGAAGGAATAAATTCTGAGGTACATGAGCACCGATTTTGATAAGGAATTATACCCGCATCTCACTGCAGTGCGCGCTGAGAACCAATGGTTAATAACACACGACCTTCCACTAGCCGCCAAAGGTGCCGTGGAACTTCCCAACCTGAATAAAGCGGTTAAGGAGATTTTCGATGGTGCACAGCTATTAGAACAAAGTCTCGCCATGGAGCGCGCATTCAAAGATAAGTTATTGAAAGGACCTTTGAAGGGTAGTGAAATCTACTCTAGGTACCCACAAGAAATCTTTGACGCCGCATTCCATAGATTAAAAGACCTCCCCCAGCCCATTATAGATCTAATTAAAAAGGATCAAGATCAACTGATAAGCATGATCATTGCAGGCCTTACTCTAGCGAGTCACTACGTGGAAAAAGCAGAGGAAGATCCCCATGGCATGGCTGAGCCGGATATTTCTTAACTATAAGTACCTGTCTGTGTTGCTGGTGTACCAAAGATGGTTTCGCTCGAAGATAAGTTGAAACAGCATGCGAACGTGTGGCAAAGAAAAAGAAGTCTGGCACTGCAAGCACTATCATTGGCCTAGGTTTGGCGCACCCTGGTCGATCCGATGGTGTATCGGTTAGTCTTCCTACAATTGATGTATATCAAGTACGCTCGCTGCAGTATATATAGGAGGCGTGGGTAAAACATCGTGCATCACTGAACCCATTTCATCGCAGTTTAAAGAGGTCGCTGTCAGCGAGCGATCTCTTATAGAAGGCAGGTGCCCATACCACATGCTTTGTTGTAACTATGTACATAAACTTGTAAATTAAGAACTTGTTTAATGTTTATAGTGACATGTGCGTTTGTAATCACATAGCGTCCTGCGCTATGTTCATGTTTATTCGTATATATATATATATATATATATATATATATATATATATATATATATATATATATATATATATATATATATATATATATATATATATATATATATATATATATATATATATATATATATATATATATATATATATATATATATATATATATATATATATATATATATATATATATATATATATATGTCTAGGTTTCTGCACCCACGCCTGAGATTGTGAGTGCGAACGCCCGTTTATGAGTACATTCGTTGAAGTGTGACTCTGAACTTATGGGTGAGTTGGAAGTTCATTACATGTCGACCTGCCACTACTACCATAAGCGACGTCATAGAAAATGACATGTTTGTTAGGCGCGCACACTTTGTCTTGTGCATATCCGTCATAAAGTATGAGGAATGCTACACTTACAACAACATCTTGTTATAAGCTACCTAACAAAGGATACCTGATCCGGCGCCACTGGGGGTGCATCCCTCTTACGTGACAAGTTTAATTAGTAGGGTAAACTTACTCCTCTTATTTCACCTGGAAACGTTTCATTGTACATGAACACCGGCGGGCCAAAGTTGTTTATTTCAGAAAATGAAAAATACTCTTATGCATAAAAGATAAAAAAGAAACAATTTGGACTGCAGAACTAGCTAATAACCGCAGTGTTTTATTCACACTTTTGCAAATGCTGGAACAAAGGACATAAAAGGGGAAATCCTAAAACAATTGAAAAAATAAAAAATACATGGATCTTTATTGAGCGCTGTCAATAGCCAAGGGAATGATCCATGCTAATGATGCGACATCTTAGGGAGAATACCGTCCAAAATCCTGGCTGTCTCTTGAGTCACTTTAAGCGGGACTGGCTACTGACTTCTCATAGTGATGTAGTGATTTTGCTACTCTTTAGGAAAAGAGAGAAAATAGGGCAAGTATTAAGTGTCGGTTTAGGAAAACCGAGCACTAATGACCAAATAAGTTCAAATTCGTTTCCCAAGGAGGCAAGTGCGTTGTGTGATGAAATGATTAATGGTTTGTGATTATATTGAGAAAAAGAAAATAGAAATGGGGTAAGAAGAGAACGATGGTTACGAAGACGGATTAAGCTAAGACGAAAAGGTTGTTCACGTAAAACCGTAAAAAGCTACAAATTAAAAATTTTAACCTAAAAATTAATTAAAAGTTAAAAGTAAGTCTAAAATAATATAAATAAGAATAAAAATCCAACAAAAATATTTTAAAACCTTTTATTAATTAAATATTCAATTTTAAATACTAATTAAAGCCCTAAAATTAAATATAATTAACAAAATGTCCAAAATATTATTTTATTTAACAAATAACTTACTTATATTATTTAAAGACTAAAAAGTATTTTTCCTAAATTTTAAAAACTATTTTTCTATTTTTAGAACACTAAAAACTATTTTTAAACTAAAATAATCATAAAAAATAATAAAATAATGCCAAAAATAATTTGACAATTTTGAAAATCCTAATTTATACTAAAGAACAGTATAAAAATGAAAAAGTTTGAAAAATATAGAATTTTTCACTAAAAGACAAAACTGATTAATATTAAAACCCTAATTAAGCTAAATTAATTATAAAAAATAATTAAAAAGTGAACAGTAAAAACTTTTTAGACTAAAAACCTTAAAATGTTTTTCTAAATCTAAAAAAAAATTTAAAACTAAAAAATATTGAGTTTTATCACTAAAAGACAAAAAACTGAAATTAAAAAGTAATTAAAAATAGCTATTTAATGTAAAAAATAAAATCTAAATAGTAACATAAAAACTAATTAAACAGAAAAATCACAAATTTAATAAGAAAAATAATGCAATTAAAATCAGGTCCTAATTCCTATTTTCAGTCACTAAAGACAAAAAAAATGAGAATTCTGATAGTGACACTTGCTAGGGTTTGTCTTTTTGCAAAGCAGTGGTAACGATAATACTAGCAGTGGAAAATTGGTTCCCACTGACAATGAAAATAAACAGGTCTGAGCACGTTTTTTATTGTAACTTGATGGATTGTTGATTTTGCTTGGATACAAGGGCACCCCACACTCATGTAAGTGTGGGGAGTCAGTTTAAACACAAAAAGGAACAAGTTCAAGCCAAGAATTACACACAAATAGCACAATATAGTTACTGTGAAGGCTTTGCCCTATCTGATGAACAGTTTGCTGATTCAAAGTGCACAAGAGTGGATTTCAAATGGCCAAGACTTGCACACAACTTAACCAATTCACATACAATGAATACAAACCCTAGGTGGAACCAATATCTAACATCCTACCAAGATTTCCATGAAACTTTCCACTAAAATGGACAGAAAAGATGATTTGCTAAATTTATGTTATTCTTCTCATTTTTTATCATGCAACTTCCCTTAAATACTACCCAAACTGAAAACCTATGACTAATATTACCTAAAACTATTAAATAAAGTGTGTTAGGACAGGTTTTAAGTCACAAGCTTGTCAATCTTTTAAACTGAACCCTTATCCCAAACACCCCTTAATATCTAAAAACCAAAAATTATCAAAGCAATCTTGTTTAAGATTGCACAAATCTGATTCTCAACAACTCAAACATGTAAATTAGACCTAAACTAACATAATTTAACAGATTAACTAACATGAAAAACAAGTTTCCACAAAATCACATGAAATCACTTAAAAACAATGGTTCAAGGCCAATTTACCTAGAGGAACCCACATCCAGGCCCCTCAATGGCTGCATTGCCATCTCCTTTCAGGCTCGGGCCTGAGCTGATCCTTTTGGATGTTTAAGATGAACAAGGTGGGGACTGCACCAGTCCCAAGCACCCCTTTTATGTCTTGTTATGGGATCAACCAATCCTTTGGTGCCTGCTAAGAGATAACACACAAAATAAAAGAGAAAAGATGCCTCAAAAGCTAATCATAAGCTGATGTCAGCAGCTTATGGTGAGCTTATGACACAGTGAACTTGAATAAACAAAAAATTGGAACTTTTTGAAAATCCTTGAAATCCAACTTGAAAAACTTTGAACACGTTTTTAAACAAAAACAACTTCAGAAACTCAAGATTCCCAATCCACTTTCACTTCTTGGAATCTTGAATTTCTAAAAACCTAAAAATCTTTTTGAACTATTTGAAAACTGAAACTTCAATATGATAAACCAAATGAAAAATGGAACTCAGATTCTAGACAAACTTAACACCAACTTTTATAAATCATAAAAGGAATTATATTTCATAAAATTACCAACTTTATATTTAATAAAAAGGGATTACAAAAGAAATTGCTAGAAAATCTGGAACAAAGGTTGAAGTCACAAGTCGACCTCTACTTATACTACCTTATAGAATAATCTAGATACTGAATAAAATATTCAAATACTAAAACCCTAGCTAAGTGAATTCCAGTCTTGCCCTTGGGAATCTTGGTCAAAAAGTGGACTCATGTGATGTTGTACTAGCTGCCAGTTGGTAGAGTGATCTTGTACGTCCATTTGGAGCCTTTGGGAGCAAGTTTTGGTGAGGACCATTGATGGACTGAAGAGATACCATTTTTTCTATAAACGGTGAAGCAGGGGAAGGGTGTAGGGGCCACTTGGGTCACGTAAAGAGTGATTTTGTGAGTGGGTTTGGTTTAGCTTAGCACTAATCATGATTCTGGAAAAGCTTAGGGTAAAACCCTTTGATTTTGGGTTATTGGGATGTAGGGTTCGTTGGATTAGGGGTGGGTAAACAGGAAGGGTTTGATTAAGTTTAGGATTTAAAAATATGTTTCCCTCCCTAATTTAATATATAAAACATATTAGTTTTAATCTGTTATGTAGTGGAGAGTGACGTGGTGGATTAGGTGATGTGGTAGGGTTTGATTGGTGGAGGAGGGTGACGTGTGAAGTTGATTGGCTGTGGTGTGTTTGTGTGTTTGACAAATATGGCCCCCCACTTCTTTTGATGTTGCCACTTGATAAAAACAGCTCACAAACTTAAATCCCCTTTATAGTAAACTTTTATTTTTCATACATTTGCCACAAATAGTTTTATCAAAACTATTCCAAGGGTATTTAATGCAATAAAAGCATTCTTCAAGGACCAATCTTGTACAACCTTGACATTTTAGGGACCCCAATGTAATTTTGAGGATTTACAGGGGTATAAAATGACAAGTCTTCAATTCTTGAGGGACCAATCTTGCCAATCTTCAAAACTTCAAGGACTTGAATGGAAATTCATGATTCGGGCCCGGTTCATTGTGCGGCTTCGTTTCCCGTGTTCATTTTTGATTGATTCATGTGATCTTTTTGTCTTTTTCTCAATATCCGTACCTAAAATACACAAGCAACAATCACGAGCATATATTTGGCAGTTTTAATGATATTTAATGCATTTCAAGCCCATTTTAGACGATGAGACTATGTATAAAAGCAGTCTCATCACTCCCCCATACTAAACCATTACCGTGCCCTCACGCAATGCTAGAATAAAGTATCGTAGCATCTCCAAAATTCATTTTTATTTACTTTATTGAATGATAAAGTAGCTACACTACCACTATTACTACTACTTGCGTTTTTAGACATAATGTATGATTTTCATCGCAAAATGGGACGTTTAGGTTCATAGAACAAGAACACGTGAATGCTTCGTTAGAAATAATTTCATCGTCCTCGATTTTTACCTCAATTCCATGCCAAGCGTGCAACGAGATCATTGTCATTATAAGTTAGTAATGCTAACACTACTCATATGCCCTAATCACGTACTTATCCTCCCATTATTCCTAAGTTGTATCTCTTATATTTTATTTTGTCTAGAATGTTTCACGAGGATACATTGTTTGACTTATGCGATAATAGAGATTTAGGTCTAAAAATAGAGTCCTAACGGTGTAACCAAAACCATCAAATCAATAACCCCTCCTAATAGACAACGATGTCAAAAAATTAAGTTGACAAGAAGAATCGATAAACACGGTTTTATAACGGTTTTGAACATGAGACTTATTACCAAGACTTTTATACGCCCCCTAACGGAAGGGCCTTATTATCTTTGGTTTACCTCCATCTTTTATTCAACTTCGCCATGAAGCTTTTATTATGACTTCGGTCTTGCCTTGCCTTTTATTATCCGCCTCATCGGTGGTTTTATTAGCCAAAGACGTATATCCTCACGCTAAGGTGAATTTTGGATCTTTAAAGCTTCGAAGATTAAGGCTTGATTCACTTTCAATTTTGCATAGATTTTTCGGCCTTGTGGGGCTTCAAATTGTTTGCTAGATTTAGGTGAGCACTTGAAATCTTATTATTGGGTGAAGCTTTCGATTATTCGGGTTGCCAATACTTCAAAACCGTGACGCTGGCGATAACTTAATGTCTTCCCAATTTAATTACACGGAAGCTACTAGAAAAGAATAGAAACCCAACAATCCTAACTAAACCGCTAAGTCAATATTTATTAAGCAAAAAATATTTACATGTGAAGGGAGAATAAGCAAACAACGAGAACACATGAGTTTTTGAAAGAATACGAGTACTCTACGTTTAGCATAGTAACTTATAATTAACCCTATCATTTCTCGTCCTCATTTAAGAGACTTAGCCTAATGTGAAGTTAAGGAATCTAAGCTAAGTGCTCAACACGCACGGTCGAGTCAAAAATTACTCCTATTCTCGCCATCGGAAAATCTACATTCGTGTCTTCAAACACTTTATAAAACATGAGAAAAATTTTAAAATTTGGCCATTTTTAGCCTTATTTTGCAACAAAAACGATAAAAAAAGATAAACTTTGGAAAGCGTGAAGGTTTGGCAAGGCAAGTATCTATTCACCCCCCATACTAAAGTTAAACATTGTCCTCAATGTTTCGAGTCTAGGGGTGCAAACACCCCCATACTAGAGACGTAGTCGAATGCCTAATCTAGCATGGAAAGGGTGTAACCAATAAATTAATAGCCGTTTATGAAGTGTGCTAAAAACCTAAGGTTAGAACATCAAAGGATATATCATTTGGATATTGAGAAAGTCTTCAAAGCAAACGATCGAGTGCTCTCATAAAACGAACACGAGAGGCTCCAATCGTGAAGATCATGATCTAAAAACCACAATTCACAAACAACCACGGAACAAAGGTTGGAAGGGCCCAAATCCCCTCACAATAAACTAATTAGAAAGCAATAATATGTACATGGATAAGCATGGGTCTCCCCCACGAGGCACCTTGTTTTTTATAACCGAGTAAAAAGCTCGACTCGAATCCCCATAAATGTGATCATTTAGGGATTATCTTGGTATGGTCAATTTTTAGTGGGGCTTACATGATAAAAAAGGCCCAAAAACAACCGGTATTAAGGACTAAGTCCTTTGATGGTGCAAAATACTGGGATCGAAGATGGCGTTCTCGTTTTCATTGGAAAAACAAATCAACGCCACTTCATCATGTGGCAACATAAACCCAAAGGGTTTCAAGAAAATAGATGAGAAGAAATAGAAGGGTGGGACAATGGGTAAGTCATAAAAACCATGAGCTACTCGAGGTAGACTCGCACCAATCAAATAGAAAGATTTTCCATTTATTGCATCGGTGGAAGACCGAGATTTCCCTTTATTAGCAATTCCAGGATCAAATATCTCGTCCTCGGTGGAGAAAGGGGAGGGAACATAAGGGGCTTCCCCCACACTAGGTCCACACAAAGCATCGTCAAAAGGAGAAGACGAGCTTGTAGTACTCAAAACACGAGGTGATGAGGGAGTTAGCATTGTAGAAAAATCTTTTAAATCCAATTTAAAATCTTTCCCTTTTTCATCTTTTAAACTCTCCTTATGAAAACCCGACTTAATTATGTCAAAAATATTTGGTGTTTCTAAAGCAATGTTAGTCACACTAAAAATTCTCACATTTGAAAACCGTCTTGGTTTAGGTGGTGGTAAGTTCTCAAAATGTTTGTCAACAAAGAAAACCTTCCCATCGGGATCAAAATATTCATCATCCGAAGAATCATTCGTGATTGGAATCGTAGGCTTAACACTCTTAACCTCCACCGGCGGAGGGGACGGAAAATCGTTTTTATCATCAACTCCTAAAACTCTTTTTGAAATCTTTTTAAAAATGTTTTTGATGGGACTAACATTGTTCAAAGACGTTATAGAATACACATGAGAAAGTGTGGAGTTTTGAGTTGCATTTATGACGAGTTCTTCCTCATTGAAACGAAGAGTGATTTTCCTAGCATGCACATCGATAAGTTCTCTCGAGGTATCCAAAAATGATCGACCTAAAATTAGAGGAACTTTAGGATCGATGGGAATGTCAACAACAATAAAGTCCACGGGATAGTAGAACTTTCCAACTTTCACGAAGACGTCCTCGGCTACTCCACAAGCTAGAATCGTAGAATGATCGGCCATCTCGATTGACATTCTTGAAGGAGTGAGATTGGGAAGATTGAGTGACTTAAAAATCTCAAGAGGCATCAAATTAATACTAGCACCAAGATCGGCCAAGGCGTAGCATTCCATATCTTGTATAGCACATGGGATTAAAAACTTGCCGGGATCACCGACTTTTTGAGGTATGCGGCTAAGAAAAACCGAAGAACAACTAGACGATTTTTACAATTTCTCTTTGTTATTCAACATACTTTTAAAGTTAGCGGCAAATCGAGGCATCATGACCAAGGCGTCGGCAAAACTTATATTAAAATGCAAGTCATGAAACATTTTCATAAAAAGTTCAAATTGATAATTATTTCGTTCTTGTGCCTTTTCCTTGTTTCGTCTTGAAGGGTAAGGTAAGGGTGGTGTGGGTTGGGGCATAGGCAACGACCTTGGAATCTCGGGTTCCACTATTGGTGTTGGTTCAACCGTAGGTGTGGTTTGAGCGGTACTTCGTGGGCTTGGAATCTGCTCCTTTTCGACCACCACCTCGGGTTCTTTCTCTTTTTCCTTCTCCGTAGAAGTACTTGGACGAGAAATGGGTTCTTTGAAAGTTTTACCACTACGAGTAGTAATAACCTTCAATTCTCCTTTCGGGTTCACGATGGTATCACTAGGAAGACCACCCGAAGAAGAGGGTTTACACATGATAGCTTCAAACATTTTTCCCATTCGGTCTTCAAACTTAGATTGCCTAGCATCCGCTTTTAACAACTCTTGCTTAATCTCATGTTGACCTTGCTCCATTTTTTGTTGATTTTGTTGGAGTCGTTGAACATTTCCTTCCATTTTATTAGCATGAGTCTTAAGTTCATTAGCAAGTTTGTTTTTAAGCTCGTTTTTCAACTCGGATCTTAAGCTAACCATTTCACGTTGCATATTATCAAACTTAGCATCGTTTGCTTTAGCATAATTCAAAAATTCTCCTTGAAGATTTTTGGTGTGATCATTTTGAAAACCTTGTGTGGTAGTTTGAAAATCACGGTTTTGGTTTTGGTTTGAAATTTGCCCATTTCCACTTTGATAATTACCCTTGTTGTAGTTACGTTGATTGCCTTGATAATTACCACCTTGATTGTTGTTTCGGTAGTTATTAGCATTTTGATTTGGTGGAGCTTGATTTTGGCGGGAACCTTGACCGTTTTGGTTGTAAGTTCCTGTGGCTACATAAGCACTCGAAGTGTTACCATCCGCGGTAATGCACTCGGAAAGATCATGAGCTCCACCACAAGACAAACAACTCTTAGCAACCGCTTTAACCGAAGCGGAATTCGAAGCTTCTTGAGCTTTCCAATGGGACATAAGAGTCGAAAACCTATCGAAAAACCGATTCTCCTCATTTGCTTCATCTTGTAAGGCATTAATGCTACGAGACGATGATGAACCCAATTTGGCAACACTCGGTGTGTTACGAGGGCTATAAACCTTAGACCTATTTTCAATTATCACCAAAGCTTCCTCAACCGTTTTACACAAAAAATTACCACCCGCGGTGGCATTTAAATAATCCCTTTCATGATCATTAAGTCCATTGTAAAACGTGTCAATTTGATGCAAGTCGGAAAAACCGTGATGAGGACATTCATGTAACATCTCCTTAAACCTATTCCAAGCCGTTGAAAAACTTTCATTTAATTCTTGTGAAAATTTTGAAATCTCGTTTTTCAAGTGCGTAGTCTTAGAGGGCGGAAAAAATTGGTTCACGAATTTTGAAACGAGATCCTTCCACGTCAATATAGAATTGGGTGGCTCTTTCTCTAACCAAATTTTAGCGGGCCCCGCTAAGGAATACGAAAAAAGCATCATCTTAATCGAGTCATTCGAGACATCCTTAAATTTGCAAGTAGCGGTAAGACGATTGAATTGGCGGATATGGTTGTGTGGATTGTCCTTCTCATCACCACGGAATTTGTTGTTTTGGATCATCGACAACAAACCCGTTTTCACCTCAAAATTCTCCGCAAGGATAGCGGGAATCACAATAGCCTCTCCATAACCCTCGGTGGGTGCTTGAAGTAACTCCATCATAGTTCGATTCGCCATGGTTGGTGCTTCTCTTACAATGGGTTCGTCAATAGGAGACTCCTCACTAGAAAGATTTGGAGTGGGAGTTTTGTTCTTGCGTTTACATGCACGTCTTGCTTGATTACGAGATATCATAAACGTCTCGTACAACGAGGGGATGAGCAAAGAAGATTCTTTTTGGTGTTTTGTATTTTTCAATTTTTTGTGGTTTTTGATTGTATTAACCTTTTTGGAATTTGGTGAATGTATTAAGTAGACACAAATCTATAAATCTCCTCCTTAATCAAATCTCTCGATTAAAGAAGCCTCAAGGAATGAAAACGATCACGTGAAGTGAACGCCTTCGATGACTTTAGAACGTTGGTGGAACACCAAAACGTTCAAGAGGGTTTAATCAAATGAAACCAAGAAAATATATATGATACTTAGTAATACTTTGGGCGGCAAAACCCTCGATTAGCTCTCAAAATCAAATACTTACAAGCAAGCGGGGAAACGAGGTGGCGCGAAGCACTTAAGAGCCTTTTTCCTTAGGATATATTTTATAATATCCGCCTTATACCCACCTTATAGTTTGTATTTTCAAAATCGAGCTTCACGAAAGTATTTATCTATTTTTGCCTTTTTCTTTGGTTTGAGATTCGAATACAATGATTCGGTAATGACCTCCCAAGTCAAGGTTGTGATTTCTCACGTATCTGGAGTACTTGTGAATTTATTGTTCTACGTATACAATATAGTAATAGTATTCACAAAAAACGAAAAACCGATAATACGTATTAGTAGAGTGCTACTAATACAAATACTATTTATGGTTAGTATATAAAAACAACAATTCCAATCAAAACACAACACGCCTCCCCGGCAGCGGCACCAAAAATTGATGTAGTGATTTTGCTACTGTTTAGGAAAAGAGAGCAAATAGGGCAAGTATTAAGTGTCGGTTTAGGAAAACCGAGCACTAATGACCAAATAAGTTCAAGTTCGTTTCCCAAGGAGGCAAGTGTGTTGTGTAATGAATTGATTAATGGTTTGTGATTATATTGAGAAAAAGAAAATAGAAATGGGGTAAGAAGAGAACGACGGTTACGAAGACGGATTAATTTAAGACGAAAAGGTCGTTCACGTAAAACCGTAAAAAGCTACAAATTAAAATTTTAAACCTAAAAATTAATTAAAAGTTAAAAGTAAGTCTAAAATAATATAAATAAGAATAAAAATCCAACAAAAATATTTTAAAACCTTTTATTAATTAAATATTCAATTTTAAATGCTAATTAAAGCCCTAAAATTAAATATAATTAACAAAATGTCCAAAATATTATTTTATTGAACAAATAACTTACTTATATTATTTAAAGACTAAAAAGTATTTTTCCTAAATTTTAAAAACTATTTTTCTATTTTTAAAACACTAAAAACTATTTTTAAACTAAAATAATCATAAAAAATAATAAAATAATGCCAAAAATAATTTGACAATTTTGAAAATCCTAATTTATACTAAAGAACAGTAGAAAAATGAAAAAGTTTGAAAAATATAGAATTTTTCACTAAAAGACAAAACTGATTAATATTAAAACCCTAATTAAGCTAAATTAATTATTAAAAATAATTAAAAAGTGAACAGTAAAGACTTTTTAGACTAAAAACCTTAAATTGTTTTTCTAAATCTAAGAAAATTTTTAAAACTAAAAAATATTGAGTTTTATCACTAAAAGACAAAAAACAGAAATTAAAAAGTAATTAAAAATAGCTATTTAATGTAAAAAATAAAAGCTGGACAGTAACATAAAAACTAATTAAACAAAAAAATCCCAAATTTAATAAGAAAAATAATGCAATTAAAACTCAGGTCCTAATTCCTATTTTCAGTCACTAAAGACAAAAAAATGAGAATTTTGATATTGACACTTGCTAGGGTTTGTCTTTTTGCAAAGCAGTGGTAACGATAATACTAGCAGTGGGAAATTGGTTCCCACTGACAATGAAAATAAACAGGTCTGAGCACGTTTTTTATTGTAACTTGATGGATTGTTGATTTTGCTTGGATACAAGGGCACCCCCACACTCATGGAAGTGTGGGGAGTCAGTTTAAACACAAAAAGGAACAAGTTCAAGCCAAGAATTACACACAAATAGCACAATACAGTTACTGTGAAGGCTTTGCCCTATCTGATGAACAATTTGCTGATTCAAAGTGCACAAGAGTGGATTTCAAATGGCCAAGACTTGCACACAACTTAACCAATTCACATACAATGAATACAAACCCTAGGTGGAACCAATATCTAACATCCTACCAAGATTTCAATGAAAATTTCCACTAAAATGGACAGAAAAGATGATTTGCTGAATTTATGCTATTCTTCTCAATTTTTATCATGCAACTTCCCTTAAATACTACCCAAACTGAAAACCTATGACTAATATTACCTAAAACTATTAAATAAAGTGTGTTAGGACAGGTTTTAAGTCACAAGCTTGTCAATCTTTTAAACTGTACCCTTATCCCAAACACCCCTTAATATCTAAAAACCAAAAATTATCAAAGCAATCTTGTTTAAGATTGCACAAATCTGATTCTCAACAACTCAAACATGTAAATTAGACCTAAACTAACATAATTTAACAGATTAACTAACATGAAAAACAAGTTTCCACAAAATCACATGAAATCACTTAAAAACAATGGTTCAAGGCTAATTTACCTAGAGGAACCCACATCCAGGCCCCTCAATGGCTGCATTGCCATCTTCTTTCAGGCTCGGGCCTGAGCTGATCCTTTTGGATGTTTAAGATGAACAAGGTGGGGACTGCACCAGTCCCAAGCACCCTTTTTATGTCTTGTTATGGGATCAACCAATCCTTTGGTGCCTGCTAAGAGATAACACACAAAATAAAAGAGAAAAGATTCCTCAAAAGCTAATCATAAGCTGATGTCAGCAGCTTATGGTGAGCTTATGACACAGTGAACTTGAATAAACAAAAAATTGGAACTTTTTGAAAATCCTTGAAATCCAACTTGAAAAACTTTGAACACGTTTTTAAACAAAAACAACTTCAGAAACTCAAGATTCCCAATCCACTTTCACTTCTTGGAATCTTGAATTTCTGAAAACCTAAAAATCTTTTTGAACTATTTGAAAACTGAAACTTCAATATGATAAACCAAATGAAAAATGGAACTCAGATTCTAGACAAACTTAACACCAACTTTTATAAATCATAAAAGGAATTATATTTCATAAAATTACCAACTTTATTAATAAAAAGGGATTACAAAAGAAATTGCTAGAAAATCTGGAACAAAGGTAGAAGTCACAAGTCGACCTCTACTTATACTACCTTATAGAATAATCTTGATACTGAATAAAATATTCAAATACTAAAACCCTAGCTAAGTGAATTCCAGTCTTGCCCTTGGGAATCTTGGTCAAAAAGTGGACTCATGTGATGTTGTACTAGCTGCCAGTTGGTAGAGTGATCTTGTACGTCCATTTGGAGCCTTTGGGAGCAAGTTTTGGTGAGGACCATTGATGGACTGAAGAGATACCATTTTTTCTATAAACGGTGAAGCAGGGGAAGGGTGTAGGGGCCACTTGGGTCACGTAAAGAGTGATTTTGTGAGTGGGTTTGGTTTAGCTTAGCACTAATCATGATTCTGGAAAAGCTTAGGGTAAAACCCTTTGATTTTGGGTTATTGGGATTTAGGGTTCGTTAGATTAGGGGTGGGTAAACAGGAAGGGTTTGATTAAGTTTAGGATTTAAAAATATGTTTCCCTCCCTAATTTAATATATAAAACAAATTAGTTTTAATCTGTTATGCAGTGGAGAGTGACGTGGTGGATTAGGTGATGTGGTAGGGTTTGATTGGTGGAGGAGGGTGACGTGTCAAGTTGATTGGCTGTGGTGTGTTTGTGTGTTTGACAAATATGGCCCCCACTTCTTTTGATGTTGTCACTTGATAAAAACAGCTCACAAACTTAAATCCCCTTTATAGTAAGCTTTTCTTTTTCATACATTTGCCACAAATAGTTTTATCAAAACTATTCCAAGGGTATTTAATGCAATAAAAGCATTCTTCAAGGACCAATCTTGTACAACCTTGACATTTTAGGGACCCCAATGTAATTTTGAGGATTTACAGGGGTATAAAATGACAAGTCTTCAAATATTGAGGGACCAATCTTGCCAATCTTCAAAACTTCAAGGACTTGAATAGAAATTCATGATTCGGGCCCGGTTCATTGTGCGGCTTCGTTTCCCGTGTTCGTTTTTGATTGATTCTTGTGATCTTTTTGTCTTTTCCTCAATATTCATACCTAAAATACACAAGCAACAAACACGAACATATATTTGGCAGTTTTAATGATATTTAATGCATTTCAAGCCCATTTTGGACGATGAGACTATGTATAAAAGCAGTCTCATCACATAGCTATATGCGTTCATCATGGCCCTTGAGAGTTCATTGTTTCCTTTACCACAACACTGCATGCTTCGCTGTAACACCCCCAAATTTATACAACTTAGTACAGCGGAAGACTAGTTGGTGTTACGGGATAGCACATTACTCACATCATAGACAACGCATAAAAATCGCGTCGTTTATTTATAAATCATTTCCATTCATAAATATCAAAGTTACATCGGTCCCAAGTCATTATATTTCATACAAAGTTTTACAAAGTATTTGAATGGAAAATATAGTTTAGGTGCGGGCCATGAATTCTTGTCGTCTTCCCGAGAATTACCTTCAAGTACCTGAGATAAAACATGTTAAAAGAAAAGGTCAGCGATAACGCCGAGTGAATTCATAGAGTTTAATAAAATCCATCAATATAATATCAGTATAAAATTATTACTGAAAATCATTTTGTACAAATCATTTTAATAGGCCATAAAATAGCCAAAGTCATTTTATACAAATCTTTATCGAAAATCGTAATATAGGCATTTGCCTTAAAAATCATTATACGAGCCAATGTCGTAAAAACATCATACAATACGTCTTATGACGTCGTATAAATTCAAATCAAATCCGTTATATGAATATGGTTATGAAAACCAAAACACGAACATAATATCAATAGTATGACCCTGTATTGCTAGTCAGGCAATACATCGTAATTCGAAGCGTCTAATAGTATTTCGTTAGTTTTTGGATTATTATAAGCCGCATGACATTGTTACCTTACTAAACCAACAACGGGTAGCTAACCCGATACCAATTTTGCCCATCTAAAGTAGCGTGTCGTCACAAAGGTCACGCTATGGAAATCTTCTCATACATAAATTCGCTTACCAATCAATGTGGCACGACGGGGATCAACCGTCAAGGCGCGAACTGGGGTGATCGTCCCCAAATAGTACTATTAAATGCATAAGCGTCTACCAACTCCCGGTAGTTCACAATTCATGCTAATGGGACTTTTAGTGACATAACCTAACTTTAATAATCCATTTGATTTCATCTATCGGGTCCTTTAATCATTTATCGGGTCATACAATCGGGTCATTCAATCATTCGGGTCCAAAATCAATAAACAAACAATCAGGACAAATGGTGTCCTATTTTATAAAAACTAACATGTTATCTCCCTCGCGGGTTTATAAAACATTTATAAAACATTTAAAAGAGTGCGAGGCTATGAACTCACGTTGATGTGGGAAGGCGGGTTATCGGCAGTTCGGACGTACGGTACGTGCTTCAATCACGGAAACCTAGACAAATAATACTCGGTCTTAGACTCTTGTCCAATGACTTTATAAAAATAACAATTATGTATACATATGATGATTATATATATATATGATGATCAAGTGGGTTTACATATTCTTGTTTACTCATTTTTGTGTTATATGTCGATAACTTTTATACTAGTTTTCTCGTTTTACCTATTTACGTGTCTTAAGTCCAATAAGCTTATTATAAGTTATTTAACTTATTTTAATCCATTTTGTACTCATATTATCAGTACTTAAACTTTACAAGTTGGGTCCAAATGGGTTAAGCCCAATAAGTTCTTTTTACAAGTTTTTATCTTATTAAGTCCAATTATTAGTCCAATATGTTTATTTAGCTCGTTAATGTCCGTATGCCCTAAAGTTCAGGTTTTATCGGTTTTTACTTGTTATACATGTCTATATATCAGTATATAAGTTTTATAAAGTTTGCATTAGACGGGTCCAACCATCTAAGTTTTATTTAACAAAAACGTTAATTTTACGGTATTAGCCGAAAAAGTCGTAAAAATCATGTTTATAGTTTTATAACTTATAAAACTTAACAAGTTACCATTTTTATAAAATGTCCACTTATTTACCATTGTAAATATCTATATAAATATATTATATAAGTTAGTGGGTTTTAACTTTACATTTTATACAATATAATTTTGAGTGCTTATATAATAGTATTATTCTTTAATTTCCAAAATCTGATTTTTATCTTCACTTTCACCAAAACTGCCATATCTAGAGTTCTATATGGAGATAGAAGCTCAAATTTTTATCACATAAACTACATGATATTTTCTACATTTAACTCTTCTATAGCTACTGTTGAATCATTTTCTAAGTATTTTCTAAAAATCGTCCAAAACAGTAAACTCAGATTTGTACCTTAAACTTGTTTTGATCATATCTCACTCATTACAATGATTCCATTGCATGGCCAACTCTCTCATGTGTACAAGACATATAGCTTACTGTAAATGGATTCTACTTCATCATTTTATCAGTCCATGACCTGTTTCTTTACTGTTTTATACAGCCATCACTTTTAAGCAAGATTTTAGCCTTGTTTCTTATAGTTTTTCACATTTTTAATCATGTTTATCAACACCATATCCCCACACAATAATTTTAATCATCATTCATCATCATATACATATACATAAGTAAAAGAAATACAAGATTACATAATCAAAAATAACAAGAGGATGAGGAGGACAATCTTTATACCACCAAGTTGATGTAGGTTATGATTTGGACATGGTTTTTGATGGAGAAACTTGTAGATAACCAAGACCATCTTCAAGACCACCATTCTTCATGAACTCCTTGTGGAAAATCAGCCCTACTACTCCATGGAAACTCCTCATTGGTTGTTAAAACTTGCACCAATCTATAGGGCTTTCAAAAGGGCATCATCATATATGTAAATAACATATGATTTCATGGTTAAATTTGATCAAATGAGGGTTGTTCTTGATGAATATGGGACGAATTTAGAGAGAGAGGAGAGTGTTTATGGTGGTTTGCATGTGAAAATGGAAGGAAATGGTAATGTCTAGTGGTTTTGTTAGTTTAGTGGGAAGAGAAGCTTCAAAATGAAGCTAAGTTACAAGTGTAACTTAGTTTAGTGTAAGGATGCCACATCTTTTGATGTGGTGTCCCTAGTTAGTGGGGTGGGATAAACTAGTTTTGTCCCATCCCGCTAATTTACGGGTATTCCTCGATTCTAGTTTCCTCGATTTGCGTGCTCTCGGGTCGTTTTACGAAAAACGTTATTATAAATTATGAATCAACGGCACAAAACGAATCTAATAAAAATTGTCTCATCAAAAACGGAGTTCGAAAACGTAAATTCGTAATCCTAAGGTTTCCGGTTTAGTCGTAAAGTACGTTAAATTAAAATCGTAAGTCCTAATCTCTTCTCGTAAATTTGTGAGATTATGAACCAACACAAATTTAAAATTCGAAAATAATATTCACGGATAAATTTATTTCCTGAAATGTCGGCCTGTCACCAAAGACGGTGTAAGCACGTAACGTTGAATCCTCCGGTTTAGACGTAGTCGACGCTACTTCAAGACGTAAATCCAAATTACTTCCCAAAAATAAGTGAGTTCATATTGTAACATTAAAATAATGTTTTCATATAAATATTGAGAATAAAATATCAACCATAAATTGACGGATTGTCACAGCATTTACCCCTAAACAGGATCTTTGTCCTCAAAGATCATCTTACCTTACTACTCGCTTCTTATAGAGTTAAAGCCATGTGGGTATTTCCTCCACATTTGGTCTTTTCTCACAAGTGTAATCCATTTCAATATGCGAGTTTCATCAAACATAACTACGGGAATAAGATCAGGCTTAATGTTGACTTACTTTCTCTATCCATGATGTTCACGGGTTTTTGATGAATGCAACTTTTCGCCGATCTAAGCTCTACTAAGAATAATCAGATTCTCACTTGATAGATATTCCATCAAGTTCGATTTACGAAACATAATTTACACAGTTCTTGAAGTCCTAGGGTAGATCCAGCTAATATGCCTTTCAATCCCAACTTTTACATCATCTCAATGGTCCCATACAACGGGGACTTATATCCCATGATTTGTCAGATCATGAATTCATTTTTCCAAGGTTAAAAATTGTGGCATAACTTCGCTACCCATTTGGCACTTCAAGATCTACATTTCACATTCACATAACCTCTTGCCCACTACCGGCTGTCAATAATCAGATCCTAATTTCAACAATCATTTCAGATCTTGCGGGTCGGGTATTTTGTAAGGTTAGATTTACCATCATAGGAAACCTTAAACCTAAAAGACATGTCCAACTCATAATGGGTGTGTGTCGGGTGTCTTCATCTCAGCTCTTGCTTACAGATGCTCTAATATTTAGATCCTAACAAGATTCGATCTCAATCCTAATACGATGATTATCAATGATAATCCTTCCAAGGGAAAACGATTATACGGTTTATTACCAAAGGTCATTCATTCAAACATAAAGCAGCACTTATATGACTTTGTATCGTTACTTTACCTCGTCCCTTCGATTGGGGTGGTACATAGTACTCTCATCAAGGTTCGTTCTCAATGATTTCTGAGCAAATCTCTAGAAATTCGATGCGAAGCGAGGATCTTGATATAGATGTTCGATACAGGCACACTATGTTTACATAACTCTTTTGCATTTATCATTAACGAGAATGATATTAGCAGATTTGGTCAGTCTGTCGACGATGACCCAAATCGAATCAAATTCAGATGATGACCTTTGCAATAGCTTAGACGTTTACTAATGTATGAGGCGATGTCTGCCTTCATAATTCGTCATCAGTACAACTTCTTCAGACAAAGATACTTTTAGTCAAAAATGACATACATATAATACGTATACTTACAAATTCCAACATAACTACATCTCATAATCCTCCATATTTAGACAACCATAAGTGGTCTTTAAAATATTTAACGCCATTAGCTTCTCAATTCTAATGGTTCACTTTAGCCGCGAACCACTTTTTATTATTTATATTATCCTTTTTACCAACATCGTTTATTTTTATATTGTTCGGCAATTTAGTTTGCACAATCATTATTAAGAAATATATCTTAATTGGTTCTTTATCCTTTTTATATATAATATGTCAGGATCCATATTCACTTCTCATGATGATGTAATTATCATGTCCATAATTCACTCAGATATTCTTTCTATATTATGCGTCAGTAATTACGTTCACTTTCCTGATGAAATAAATATCATAACCGTATTTATTCAAAATTCTTTCTTCATATCTTCTATCTTTTAGTTTCGTCTTTACTATTATCTTTATCTGTTTTACTCAATCTGTCGTTCTAAAGCGTCGGTAATTATTATAATTAATTAAATAATTATTATTCAATTTTTGTGAAACGTAAACGTAAAAGTTTTAAATTTCTTAGTTCGACCAATTATATAAAATGTTCAAAATAAATTTGAGTTTAATTAACAAGATTTTCGTTGATTTATCGAAAATAATTAATAAGATTCGTAAATGTTCGAAAAACTTTTGTTTATACTTTGGTCAAAATTTTCTTAGTTGAAAAGCAAAAATTTTCGTTTCAAATTTCAAGTCATAAATTATATAATTTCCTCAATTCTTCTTAAGTTGTCTAGAAGTATACACAAACATTTACCCCTAAACAGAAGTTTAGTTAAATGGTTTGTGTATAAGCGAATAATCCCTTAAAAATCTTTTGTTAAAACATTTGTCAAAATATATTTCCATTTCTTTCTGGTAAAATCCAAAGTCTTAAAAGGGCTCTTAATTTTTGAAGAGTCTATATGCATACATCTTACTATTATTAATCCAACGGTCATTTTATGTAAAGGATTAAGTTTTTAATCCCTAAGCGTTAATGGTTCTAATCTTTGAAAAGTCAATATAGCTTCCATTATCTATTTATCACATGGTTAAATCATGTAAAGAATTAAGTCTTAAGTCTTATGTTAAATATTTAAGGTACATGTTTTCATTGTTCGGCCAATTCAGGGCAATCTATAATAATTATTAACTCATTCTTATTCTTATAAGCAATTAAATGGTCCTTAACGATCACGAGCATGAATTTATCAAATTACATTCTACACACGTGATTCACCAAATTTATGAATACTACATGTGCATTGTCAATCCAAACGACATCACGTGGAACTCATAATGTTCATTACAAGTACCGGATGTAGTGATTGGAATAGATAATCCTTTTCGCAGATGCGATGTTGATGATAACCATGCCGAGGATCAAAAACCTTGTAAATGATCGAACAAATCTTCCATTTCGAGTTATGGATATCGTTTTCGATTGTCAATTTACTCAGTCACAGTAATCTATAAATATAAGGAAAGATAACACCATAGCTCTTCAGGATGACAGGCTTGGTATAATAAAATCTTTCTCCGACAACTCTCTCGGTTGTACGGTGATTCCTTTAATTTAGATGGTGCTGACGTACAGTGCACAAGCCACAAGTGCAGCACCGGGAATAGATGTTGGTAAGTATTTTGGTTAGCAAGGGACTCTAGAGGACATTTGTGTCTATCTTGCTTATGCAAGTGTGTATAAATGGACAGTGCTTGCCGCCCAGTAATTATTATCAACTTGTAAGATATTTCCCTTAGGATAAATTACTTTGTTAAGGTCTTTTTCTTTTTTAAATATTTTTATTTTTACTTTTTAGACGCTGACAAGTTTTTCTCCAAACGCTGTTACGTTCAATCGTGACGCTGACAAGGCTTTAGGCGAACGCTGACAAGGAAATATAGCCGTTGGGCGCTGATGGGCTATTTTTGACCGTTGACACCTAGTGGGCCCTACCCAGTTGTTATTTTTTGACTAATCTTTGGCCGTAATTTTGGGGAGAAGTTACTTTTAATTAATGCATGAGATAAGTTATATTTGATTCAAGATTTTCATGATTGCTCTTTGAATATAACCGCCTCATTTTTGACCAATCAAAATCATGCATCTCTCCTATAAATTTGGCTAATCTTTTTATTCTGGGTATTCATATTTTCTTGTCTAACTCTTTTCTTCCTAGATTTTTCCCATATCATATAACCTAAACAGCTTTACGTCATGGCACCCAAATTCAACTCAAAGAATTTAACATTGGAGTTCAAGAGCCAACACAATATGATCGCTTACTTGACTGCTGATGATGCTTTATTTCCTCAGTATTCACAGATGGTGGCATTTTTAAATGCATCTTCATTGAGGTATGCACTTTCTCATACACCATTAGTCCCTGTCGCACACATTAGACAGTTTTGGAACAATGTTAGTTCCACAACAACTAATGGAGTGACCACATTAACATCTACTGTTCATGGAAGAACATGGGTGGTCACTGAAGCTTTGGTTCGCCAAGCCTTGCGTTTTGATGACGCTGATGGTGTGACTACTCTTGCCATTGCAACAATAGAACAGGGTCTTAGGGAATTGGGTTATCCTATTCCTGCTGATGTCACTTTAAATAAATATCATAAGCAGGAATTTCCCTCTGACTGGAAATATTTGATACATGTCCTTTTACAATGCTTAAGTCCAAAATGTACTTCTTTTAATGAAATAAACAGGTCAATTGCAAGTGCTTTGGTTTGTATAACACGTGGGCTTAAGTATAATTTTTCAAAGATGATTTTTGAAGGGATGTGTAAAAACAAGGGAAGTAAAATGACTTTGGCTTACCCTAGATTTTTGCAAATGGTCTTTGATTTACAAGGATATTGTTCTAGGGATCATGACACTTTTTATGAGATCCCTAAACAACAGAAAACCATTTTTGCTAAAATGAGCTCCACAAACGATCCCATACCTCTTACCCAACCCATGCTTGAAGAAATTCAGGCTGCTCAACCACAACTAGACCCACAACCAGGCCCTGAACCCCAACTTGAGCCTATTCATGAACCATCACCTTCACCAGAACACATGGCCATTGACCAACCCAGCGCTGACACTCAAAATGTGGGCGCTGACACAGCCAATCCCAACACTGATACACTTCCTGAACAATCCCAAACACCCCTTAATCAACCCACACCCACACAATCTACTTCATCTTCTACCCCATTACAATCTAGGTTGACTAAACGCCAAAGGGTTACTGGAGTGTTCTCCTCTAGTGATCCTAGCCTTGTAGCAGAGAGAACCACCTCCACAAGTGTGGCTGGTGAAATGGGTGAGGCTGGGGCTATTGACGCAGGCTTAGCAGCTGGTCAAGACAGTCCTAACATCATTAAGACCTCATCCATGCCCCATGATTCTATTTTGGGAGGTCAAATCCCCATTCTAGCTGAGGGCAGATTGGAACCTATGACCATAATTGAATTGACGGCGGCTGTCATTAGCTTGCAAAAGCAAAATGTCAGTCTTGTACAAACTGTCAACAACCAGGGAAGAGAACTCCAAGCTTTGAGGGAGAGAGTAACTGTTTTGGAAAATCCAAGTAGCAGGAGTCTAATGGAGGAATCTTCCAAAGGGGAGGAAAAAGAGGATGAGGAGGATGAGTTGATTCACACAGCTAGTGAAAAGAGTTCAGAAAAGAGTTCACAATTTAGTGAATCTTTGCAGATTGCTGAAGCTCTCACCAATTTGAAGAAGCACCCAGTTGTTGATACATCCAAGATGACACCAAAGAACTTGGAAGGATCTTTCAAAGAAACATTGGGCGCTGATACAGGTTTGGACGCTGACACATCCAGCGCTGATAAAGGTAATCGTGGCGCTGATGGGAGCAACTTGGACGCTGACAAAGTTGCAGGTAGTGTTGATGTATTCCAGCCATCAACAATTATCAAAGATGTGTCCACACAGGTTTCTTCTTCTACTTTACTAATTCTTGATCCAAAAGACAAAGGTAAAGGTATTTTAATTGAAGAAGATGTTCCAAAGAAAGATGCAGCACAAATAGCATTTGATGAACAGTTGGCTGCACAACTTGTGGAAAGAGATTTGAGGAGGAGTAGAAGATCACCATTTGTTGTTTCTGAGAGTGAGGAGGAAAGTGGTGATGATAAAGAAGGTGATAGCTCAGATTCAAGCATTCAAATTATTGAAGATCCAGAAAGGCTTGAATATGGAGATGAGCTAGCAAAGGAAAGGTTGAGTGAGTTGAAGAATCAGGTTGATTGGGACCTACCAGAAATCACCAGAATGTACCATGCTTGGGAAGACCAGGTGATGGACAACCCAGGTATGAGTTTATCAGATCAAATTTGGGGGTTGGAAGTTCTTCTTAGGGTACAAGAAGACATAAAGGTGATTATGAGATTTAATGCACAAGAGGTCAAGACCTGGCTCAAAAGAGATAGAAGGCAGTTGTACTATAAGTTGCTTAGATGTCATCAGCCTAATTGGACATCAAAGAAGTTGCTGGCCTTGTCTTTTGAGGAGTTAGAGTATAGGGCACATCCTATTTGGAGGAAGGTGCAAGAACAGAATGTCTACCAGTTTCTTTCAGAAGAAAGAAAACAAGAGCTTGCAGAGGAGATGAAAATTCAAAAGGAAATAAGGATTGCTCAAAGACCAGTGAAGAAAGGAGATCCTTTTCAATTTCCTAAAGACATGGATGTATATTTTCCAACTGAAGGTGTTATAAGGAAACATCTCAAGCTTTCTCCCTTGGAAGCTTCAGATTTGGTAAATGTGATACCTCTAGATGACAGAAATCCAATTATCAGTTTTGATGAAGATGAGTGTGGATTTTGGAAGGTTGGACGATTTGGAAAGGAGGTACATACTTTCACTTCAGTTATTTCTATATTTGCAAGCATAGACAGGGAAGACTTGGTGCATCTATGGAGGTTAATAGAGGCCAAGTATACAGCTGAAGCACCTACTTCAGCTAATGGAATAAGACTTTGGAACACATTTATGACTTTGTGTGGTCCAAAAGAAGCAGATCCTGCCATTTGGAAGGATCTTGAAGATGATCTCAGTAATCTTCATTGGAGGCTATATTCTACTTGTGGTGTATTTCATATGAGCTCTACAAAGTTTTCAGAATATTTGCTTGTGGATGCTGACTATTTCTTGTCCAAAGAAGTATTGGAGAAGATGCTAGAGACACCCTTGGAGATTGATTATACGAGTGATGTGGCCAAGGACTTGATCAGATATGTTTATCACCAACATAAGAAGTTATTGAAAGATTCCTCCTAAGCCTTTAGTTTTTATTCAGAAACTTGATCATTGGTATGGATATCAAGTTTAGGGGAGGATTGTTGGGAATAAAATATGGGTCAGATCACCAAACGCTGATAAGAAGAAAGTCAACGCTGATAGATTGATTTTGGACGCTGATAGAAGTCAACGCTGACAGCCTTGAAGATTGACACTGATAGAATATCTTTTGTTTATTTGTTTCTTTATTTATGTATGGTGAAGATAAGCACGACATTGTATTTTCTATTATTATCTTTACCTAGAATAGTTGATTCATAGCTTATTGTACAAGACTTCTTGTTCTATAAAAGAAGGTCTTTTAGGTTAAAGTTATATATCAATTTTCATAGTATTCACAAGTTAAACCTTTCATTGTAATCAACACGATTATTCTAATACGAGTGAAAGTTTGTTTAACATTATTGTGTTTTAGATCAAGTGTTAATTCCGCATAACACTTTGTTACTTTATTCATAAGCAAAGGTTTCTCTACGTGTAGTACTTGATCTAATCTCGTATACACAAAGCTAATCGATCTAAGTTTGGGATCAACAATAGAATCAATACCAATTTCAACTTGCCTTAATGGCGAAAGTCTAGGTAATTCACCAACAAATACCTCCTAAAGTTTCAGATAACATAAACATCTTTTAGTATATTCATATTAGGTTCTTCTAGATTACAATATCTATAACTAGTTCACAACCATTCACGGTAAAATTTCAAGTCTAAATACGGGATATGGTCATCCATCAAGAATTATTTAGATCACTTTGGATAATCAACATCTTATCTTTTCGGGAAATTCTACTCGAGTTCCCATCAATTAAGACAATGTCGTCATGTCATAATCAATCAATCCATTCTACTGGCACTATCAACCTTCCAGTTTCATTGCTGTTGACAAGATGTGAACTTCTCAAAAGTCTAGTAATAATTCATAATCCTTCACAAATTCAAGGATATCAGGAGACATAACTAACCTTAAAAGAGTAAGGTTAACGCATAATCTATGCGAGAGAATTTCAAATCAGATACAGACGAAAACATTTAACGAATATGAATATATCCCATGTTTTCATAATTCGAGTACGCATTCGAAAGCTCCTCGGATCGTTACCCAGGTCATTCAAATGAAATCAATTCAAAAGAAATGATAGGAACGTCGATACATCCAGTCGGGTATCAACACTCGATAATCAGATACTTTTCCTAAGAATCTTACTACGAGAGAATTAGACAAGAAAGAATTGTCAATTGTCAAATAAGACAATTTCCACAGATGAGTAAATTCGACTCAGAAGAATAGATGCTACAGGCACATATGTAGGTGTCCCTAACAGTATGTCCTTATTTTTCACTTCTTGCAGATCTCATAAATTTTAATCTTCCACAATCTTCAAAGAAAATTTAGTGTTTATTAATTAGTTTTATGGTGACTACTAATCAGCCTTGCATGGTCCATTCCAAATTGTATGTAGGCGCGCAACTATATACAATTTCAAGATTAACGATGCAATACTCAGTTCGTCAAAATTATATCATCATGTTTATAATAAAAACATTTTCATGCTTAATTCTTAAATAAGAATCAAAAATAAATTTACAAACATTTTCTTTGTTATGAAAACAATTAGGTTTTCCAAAGCGTCTCATAAACAACTTCATTTTGATATCAATCACTTATAAATCTCACTTTGAATAATCCTTATTGTGATGAAAATTAAATTTTCTCAAAGGATACCGTTTTAACTTTATAAAAACAATGAGTGATCTGCAAAAGAGTGATGAAAGCTTGTTCACCAATAACTAACTACGATATAATAGGAAATGAGCTTAGCCAATTAATCATGAGGTTCATGACCTCGATGGCACTCAAAAAGAATAATCCACAACGTAACTCAAATCAAGATGAGTACTTGTTCAATGGTTGCATCACTAATGCGAGCATTAGGAAGAAGCAAGAAAAGATAGATAACATCGATACATGTAGAATTTAGCAACCAAAGGTAGTCTTTTCATTAATCACAAACAAGTCAAAATTGTACCGTAACACATTACGTGTCACTATGTCATACAATTCTCAGAACTCATCCTACCAACTGATATCTCAGTTAAGTTAGGGATTTTTAAAAGATACCACAATGAATACTAACCTACAAGAGTCATTAGGTGTTCCACATGTCCCAGAAGATCCATCGGTCTCAATTCAGAAGAAGATTTCTTCAATTTATTTCTTGGACACTGGGCATCCTCATTAGTGGGCAATGGCCTAGGAACAACACTTAACACGAATCAACAATCAAGTAAAACCTTATAATTCAGTCACAGAACTTAACGACTTCTATTAACAATCTCATATTCCATACAGGTTAAATTTTAATTTATTCAAGTTTCAACCACTTTTATAGTCAATTTGATATCCTACCTCATTTTCCAATACTTTCATCTTTATTCTTAGGCCTTGTAAAGGCAATGAAAGCTCAATATGATCAATACTTAATTTCAATCCTATAGCTCTTACAACAACAATTATCAAATGGGTCATAGTATGAAATGACTTGATCATTCAACTAGACTTCTCGGAAAGGTACTAGTGGCATGAGGCTTATGGGTAATGGTTCCAATGACAGCCTCAAGTGCAACATTCACCCTTTCGATTTCAATTTAAGAATTGGATGACAACGAATCATATGACATCTTTCTAGGTGGTAACATTTTGTCAAACTCCATTCTATAAGGAAAGATCATCATGACATCGATATCAGTTTTAATCTCGCCAATTCTTTTTCAATATCACAATCAACTAATATCTACATTTCTATGAATATCAACCATTTGTTGGGATCATAAATATCCACAACTTGGTTTAGATCTAGGATAGCTAGAATTCCTAAGAGAATAGCTTCGATTAATTTACTAGGGGATTTAGGGTTACTTGTGACAATCGACGTCGTATAAATACCTCGTATAAAAATCAAAATAATCATCAAACAATCATGTAATAAAATTACATCATATATATATATATATATACAATCCAAGTTATATATATATTAAAATAACACTTCTCAGTCTGGCCTTGTCGGTAACTCGGGAATTCTTCGGCACCGTTATAGTCAAAAGATTTTTAGACATTTTTAGAAAAATGTTTATAGTTAAAAGATTTTGAAAAGTTTTATTCAAAACCTTAGTTTTAAAAATCTTTCGTTCTCTATAACGAGAGCTCTGGTACCAAACTGTAACACCCCCAAATTTATACAACTTAGTACAGCGGAAGACTAGTTGGTGTTACGGGATAGCACATTACTCACATCATAGACAACGCATAAAAATCGCGTCGTTTATTTATAAATCATTTCCATTCATAAATATCAAAGTTACATCGGTCCCAAGTCATTATATTTCATACAAAGTTTTACAAAGTATTTGAATGGAAAATATAGTTTAGGTGCGGGCCATGAATTCTTGTCGTCTTCCCGAGAATTACCTTCAAGTACCTGAGATAAAACATGTTAAAAGAAAAGGTCAGCGATAACGCCGAGTGAATTCATAGAGTTTAATAAAATCCATCAATATAATATCAGTATAAAATTATTACTGAAAATCATTTTGTACAAATCATTTTAATAGGCCATAAAATAGCCAAAGTCATTTTATACAAATCTTTATCGAAAATCGTAATATAGGCATTTGCCTTAAAAATCATTATACGAGCCAATGTCGTAAAAACATCATACAATACGTCTTATGACGTCGTATAAATTCAAATCAAATCCGTTATATGAATATGGTTATGAAAACCAAAACACGAACATAATATCAATAGTATGACCCTGTATTGCTAGTCAGGCAATACATCGTAATTCGAAGCGTCTAATAGTATTTCGTTAGTTTTTGGATTATTATAAGCCGCATGACATTGTTACCTTACTAAACCAACAACGGGTAGCTAACCCGATACCAATTTTGCCCATCTAAAGTAGCGTGTCGTCACAAAGGTCACGCTATGGAAATCTTCTCATACATAAATTCGCTTACCAATCAATGTGGCACGACGGGGATCAACCGTCAAGGCGCGAACTGGGGTGATCGTCCCCAAATAGTACTATTAAATGCATAAGCGTCTACCAACTCCCGGTAGTTCACAATTCATGCTAATGGGACTTTTAGTGACATAACCTAACTTTAATAATCCATTTGATTTCATCTATCGGGTCCTTTAATCATTTATCGGGTCATACAATCGGGTCATTCAATCATTCGGGTCCAAAATCAATAAACAAACAATCAGGACAAATGGTGTCCTATTTTATAAAAACTAACATGTTATCTCCCTCGCGGGTTTATAAAACATTTATAAAACATTTAAAAGAGTGCGAGGCTATGAACTCACGTTGATGTGGGAAGGCGGGTTATCGGCAGTTCGGACGTACGGTACGTGCTTCAATCACGGAAACCTAGACAAATAATACTCGGTCTTAGACTCTTGTCCAATGACTTTATAAAAATAACAATTATGTATACATATGATGATTATATATATATATATGATGATCAAGTGGGTTTACATATTCTTGTTTACTCATTTTTGTGTTATATGTCGATAACTTTTATACTAGTTTTCTCGTTTTACCTATTTACGTGTCTTAAGTCCAATAAGCTTATTATAAGTTATTTAACTTATTTTAATCCATTTTGTACTCATATTATCAGTACTTAAACTTTACAAGTTGGGTCCAAATGGGTTAAGCCCAATAAGTTCTTTTTACAAGTTTTTATCTTATTAAGTCCAATTATTAGTCCAATATGTTTATTTAGCTCGTTAATGTCCGTATGCCCTAAAGTTCAGGTTTTATCGGTTTTTACTTGTTATACATGTCTATATATCAGTATATAAGTTTTATAAAGTTTGCATTAGACGGGTCCAACCATCTAAGTTTTATTTAACAAAAACGTTAATTTTACGGTATTAGCCGAAAAAGTCGTAAAAATCATGTTTATAGTTTTATAACTTATAAAACTTAACAAGTTACCATTTTTATAAAATGTCCACTTATTTACCATTGTAAATATCTATATAAATATATTATATAAGTTAGTGGGTTTTAACTTTACATTTTATACAATATAATTTTGAGTGCTTATATAATAGTATTATTCTTTAATTTCCAAAATCTGATTTTTATCTTCACTTTCACCAAAACTGCCATATCTAGAGTTCTATATGGAGATAGAAGCTCAAATTTTTATCACATAAACTACATGATATTTTCTACATTTAACTCTTCTATAGCTACTGTTGAATCATTTTCTAAGTATTTTCTAAAAATCGTCCAAAACAGTAAACTCAGATTTGTACCTTAAACTTGTTTTGATCATATCTCACTCATTACAATGATTCCATTGCATGGCCAACTCTCTCATGTGTACAAGACATATAGCTTACTGTAAATGGATTCTACTTCATCATTTTATCAGTCCATGACCTGTTTCTTTACTGTTTTATACAGCCATCACTTTTAAGCAAGATTTTAGCCTTGTTTCTTATAGTTTTTCACCTTTTTAATCATGTTTATCAACACCATATCCCCACACAATAATTTTAATCATCATTCATCATCATATACATATACATAAGTAAAAGAAATACAAGATTACATAATCAAAAATAACAAGAGGATGAGGAGGACAATCTTTATACCACCAAGTTGATGTAGGTTATGATTTGGACATGGTTTTTGATGGAGAAACTTGTAGATAACCAAGACCATCTTCAAGACCACCATTCTTCATGAACTCCTTGTGGAAAATCAGCCCTACTACTCCATGGAAACTCCTCATTGGTTGTTAAAACTTGCACCAATCTATAGGGCTTTCAAAAGGGCATCATCATATATGTAAATAACATATGATTTCATGGTTAAATTTGATCAAATGAGGGTTGTTCTTGATGAATATGGGACGAATTTAGAGAGAGAGGAGAGTGTTTATGGTGGTTTGCATGTGAAAATGGAAGGAAATGGTAATGTCTAGTGGTTTTGTTAGTTTAGTGGGAAGAGAAGCTTCAAAATGAAGCTAAGTTACAAGTGTAACTTAGTTTAGTGTAAGGATGCCACATCTTTTGATGTGGTGTCCCTAGTTAGTGGGGTGGGATAAACTAGTTTTGTCCCATCCCGCTAATTTACGGGTATTCCTCGATTCTAGTTTCCTCGATTTGCGTGCTCTCGGGTCGTTTTACGAAAAACGTTATTATAAATTATGAATCAACGGCACAAAACGAATCTAATAAAAATTGTCTCATCAAAAACGGAGTTCGAAAACGTAAATTCGTAATCCTAAGGTTTCCGGTTTAGTCGTAAAGTACGTTAAATTAAAATCGTAAGTCCTAATCTCTTCTCGTAAATTTGTGAGATTATGAACCAACACAAATTTAAAATTCGAAAATAATATTCACGGATAAATTTATTTCCTGAAATGTCGGCCTGTCACCAAAGACGGTGTAAGCACGTAACGTTGAATCCTCCGGTTTAGACGTAGTCGACGCTACTTCAAGACGTAAATCCAAATTACTTCCCAAAAATAAGTGAGTTCATATTGTAACATTAAAATAATGTTTTCATATAAATATTGAGAATAAAATATCAACCATAAATTGACGGATTGTCACATTCGCGCTGTCGATAGTCCACTCGCATGATCATGCTGTCACATAGCGCGAGCAATTGTCCTGGATGAAAGAACGATGGCTCCTTTGCGTTGTTGCCAGCGGTTACCTTGAGATGGGAGTATTGCCGCTACCCTCCGCGCCATGTTCCCTATCGATAAGGTCAGAAAACCAATAGTATGTCCGAGTCTCGAGAGGATTCCATCTCCCTTCGCGCCTTTTGTTGAGGGTGGCCCAGTGATCATGTTAAGATTTTTCCTACGACCCGAGTTTGTCTAACATCGCAGACATCACGCCACCCTTTTACGAACATCCTTATGCATAAATGGCCAAAAATACCCTGAGCGAGTAATCTCATCAACCACAGCTATCGGACTACACGGGCATACCCTTGTATGTACGGCTTCCATGACCGCCCGTGCTTGCTCTATCGCTAGACATTGTAGTGTTCTCCCATTACTTGATTGTCTGTACAGTGTTCCCCTGATGACCTTGAAGTGCCTAGCTCTCACTTGCACTTGCCTATCTTTCCTTCTATTGCTTGGTAATGTATCATGTGTCAGGAACTCTTTAATAGGTGTCATCCATGTTTGTGTATCAGGGTTCGTGTTTATGCTTTTGTGTAAGATTAAATCAACCAGCATGTGACTATGAGGCTTATCCATGTTCAGAATTGATAGTTGATCCATGACAGCTGAGATTTCGTCATTTTCTTCCGAAGCTTTTCGCATAGCAAACTCCGCGAACTGCCTGGTTATGTCCCTTACTTTTTCTGTATATTGGATTAGTATACGTCCTCGTGGCTCGCATGACCCCGCGACCTTGCTTGCCACCAAAGGGTTGTATGTGTAGGCCACTAGGCCTTTCATGCCCATTCTGAGTGCCAATTTTTGACCTTCTATGAGGGCTTTATAATATGCTTCCATACTAGTTGTGGGGAAGTCGAACAACAGTGCGTAGGTAATTTTTATGTCGCCCTGATTTGTGAGGATGAACCCTGCATCTGGTCCTCCCTCTCCTGTGAAACCTGCCGAAAAGAGGACCCATGGGACCCCCGATGGTGAGCCCTCGCGCATAAATATGCTTTTAGCATTGGAATTTTCTGAGATACATCTCCGTCTCTTCATTTGTGGGTTGGACTCCGTGTTGCGTTGATTCCTGTCTGCATCCTTTCTTTTTGCGCTATGACTAGAAGTGTTGCTACCGTCTTCGAGCGTATCTATGTTGTGGATGGTCATTATTCCATCTTGCACTGGGAATCTGAACATACCATGTGTTGTGGAAGGTACTGCTAGTAGCGTTTTTAGTGCTGGTTGTCCAATTATCCCATTGTACGATGATTGAGACCATACAACCATGAAATCAATCCACATCGTTGTCAAGTGACCTGTGCCTCCGATAGTTACCTACGTGCAGAGGTGTCCCAGTGGTCTGCTTTTATCACCGTTAAACCCTGTGAGGATTTGTTTGGTGTCGTTTAGCTCCTCCTTTATTTCCCATGGTAGTTGTGTGAAACAATGTTCGTTCAATATGTTCACTGCTGACCCTCCGTCGACGCACATGCCTTTTATAGCATGGTCCCCGAGGTCTATTTCAATAGTCAATGACCCGACTCTATAGTCCAGGTCTGAAAGAATAGGGAGCGTTATCTCCTTATCGCGCGAAAATTCCACGATCGTTTTCCTTTGCATAAAAGACCATTCCCTTTCCACCATGTAAATGGTTATGGGCTTATCCTTCTTTTTTCGCTTCACTTTTCTTCGTGTCCGTGCTCTTCCTCCAGTCTCTTATTAGGTGGTTTAACTTCCTTGCTTTGACTAGGCTCTCAATATGCCTTTTCAGTTGAATGCACTCATCAGTAGCGTGTCCTTTATCGTCATGGCATTCACAATGCTTTGTGTTATCCCGCTTGTCTACTGATCCCATCATTGGGCTAGGCTTTGGAAAACCTACACCCTCTGATAAAAATATCTCCCTGGAGGTCTTTTGCAGCGGGGTAAACTTACTATTGTTGTTATTGCGCCCTTGCTTCGATGTGCCTTGGAAGTACAAGGTGCGACTGATGTTTTGCCCATATGACTATTTCTTGGGCCGATCTTGGTATTTATAGCGTGATGTCATCTGCCTACTATCTGCTGTTGCGGTCTCGCCCTGAATAAATGCTCGGACCTTCTTCATTACCCCATCAAACGTTGATGGGGTTCTGTCATTCAATTTCTTTATTAGGTCCGGGTTAGTGATGCCCGCAAGAAATCTAGAAATTTTAAGAATTTCCGGGCAATCTTTGATCTGGTTGCATTTAGATTTGAAGCGCTCCATGAAGTCTTCAAGGCTTTCATTGTGCCTCTGCTTTACTCTTGCAAGTGAGACAGGGCTTTTGTCTTACTTCTTTTGTTGCACATAATTTCTTCTGAATGCTCTCCTAAGTTCTTCGAACCCATTAATGCTCCTTCGCGGAAGGTGATCAAACCATGTCTGGGCGCTCCCGATAAGCGTTGAGTTGAACATGTGGCACCATGCGGCCTCTGGCCATTGCTCTATCCCTGCTTGAGATTCGAAAACTTTTAAGTGATCATCTGGATCCGAAGTACCGTCATAGGTTTTGACATTGGACGGCATGCGTCTATTTTTGTTATCTCTGAAAGTAGTTATGCGTTCTAAAAACGCACTTCCTTTCTCCTGTTGCCATGGGAGGGTCCACTCATCTTCACTGCGCATCCTTGGTTTTTTTGGGCGTCCTGCGGTGTTTTCTGTCGTAGTCGGAAGAATCAGAATCCTCAGTGGACGAAAGAGCGACCCTTTTACGGCGAGGATGGCGATCACTGTAGTTAGAGTCCGAGGAATTTTTGCTTGAGGAATCCCTTCTGCTCGCCTTTCCAGTGCTCCTATTTCTTTCCTGACCTTGCAGATCCTAAGATGAATCTCTTTCTAAGGGGCCCAATCTATTAAGGGCGCTCCGTCTGCCCGAAGGGTCGGGCCCTAATCTGTCTTTCACGCTTGTGCGCCGATGGTTATTGATTGGTGTAATGAAGCCGTCCTCTCCTTTTGGGTTCTCAAAACTTTCTGAGGACGATGCCTCTTCGATAAGGGGTGCGTCCGAAGGAGATGTTGGGATCTCAGTCGTTCTTTATTTCTTTCTCTTTTCATTTCTAGCTTCCTTGTTAGGTCTTGACCCTTCCATAGCCTTGAGTTCTTTATCGAAGTCTAGACTGATCTGAAGATCTCTTGTCGGATTCGCCCTCATCTGCGCTCTCATGACTGGAATCAGAGCCTCGTAGTTTTCTGCGACGTAGTCGCTCATACTCTGCTTCGTCGAGGGGGGGATCTCCGTCTCAGTTCGTGGGTCTATCACAGCCCTTGTGTCCAGAGCGTCCTTGTGGCCTTGATTAGGGATCTCCCGAGAGGACGATACATCCCCAATTGTCTGTGGGGTAGAGGTGACTAGTGGATTGAAAGATACTTGCAATCCCTTCCCTCCGCGACTTGGGTTATTAGGTTCAAAGCTTGAGTATGGAGCTGTTGGCTTCTTAGATCCCCCCTTTGGTGGAGGCAGGTTTGCGCCGCTTTTCGTCATTACTTAGAGCTTAGTGTAGGGCCCCATGGATGGCGCCAACTTGTTGATACAATAGTTGGATGGACCGAGCTTGACCCGAATTAGGCTTAATTCGGGGTCTTGTGTGTGACACCCCCAAATTGAGTCAAATGCAGCAGAAATAATATTTGGGTGTCACGTAGGTGGATCAACAGCAGACAGAGTATAGAGCAACAGATAAAAGATTATCCTTACATTTATTACATGATCAAAAGTGAAAATGGTATTAAAATAGTCTTTAACATTGTTCAGTAGTTTGAATTATTCCCCAGTTTATAAAACCCAGATGAGCTCTATAAATGCAGCCTATCATGATTCTTGACTCCATGCACACCAATAGCTGCTTCAGTTTCCTAAGAAAACATGCTTAGAGAGTCAACATAAAGTTGGTGAATTCACAGGTTTAATAAAATAAGTTTGGACATTAAATATTCACTGAAGTAGTAATGCACAAAGCATCAATACTTAAAAGTAATTGCATTCTCATATTGCCTGAAACAGAGACTTGACAGTTAAGTCCTTAACAAATAAGGACCCTTCGCCTTATAAAAAGGCACCCATAAAAATAATAAGTGCTGACATGTGAAACATCTGTTGTCCTGGCCTAGGCACAGTGAGCATGACTCACCCAGATGGGGACAGTCAATCCCAAATAGATCTATTTATAACATTCAGGTAATTCAATAATTCTAACAGTTTCAGATGCACGGGTCATGCGGGTTCATCTACAATAGGCAATGTAATCAAAGGTTTTATTGATCCCAAACTTAGATCGATTTAGCTTTGTGTTATCGAGATTAAATCAAGTATAACACGTAGAGAAACATTATGTATTCGACAATCTAAGTATTATGCGGAAACTAATACTCAGAACGAAGAAAAAACAGAATATATGAATACCAAACTTTCACTTTGATTAATAATAACAATGAAAGATTACAAATAGTGTTATGAGATATGGGGAAGAGGTGTATATGAGATGTGTCTTATGTCTAACCCTAAGGCCTCCTTTTATAGGTTTAAGGAGCCTTGTACAAAAAGATAAGATAAACTATTTTAGGAAAAGACACAAGATAAAGATATAAAATAACATATTGACTAAATCTTTTTAAACACTTAAGAATATATTCTGAATTCTTATCTTCATATTTTGTCCACCAGCTTGAAGAATTCATCATTGGCAGATTTAGTCCTTGTCTTTGTGTTAAGATTCTTCTTGTCAGCGCCTTGATAATTCTTATCAACGTCTCATCTGTCAACGCCTCGTTCACTCTTGTCAACGTCCAAGTTCCTCTTGTCAACGTCTAGGGACTTAGTCAATTTTATTCCCAACAAGCATCCCCTAAACTTGATATCTACTCTAGTAATCAAGTTTCTGAATAAAATAAAACATATTGAGAGGATTCTTACAAACATGCTCTATCCTTGAATTTGAGTATGAATAAACCTCAAAAAGTCAATCACTCAAATCACTTGTATAGTCAGCCTTCACTTGGTCTTAATCATCTTCAACACCTATAGAGTCTTTGGAGCTTTCTTTATTACTTTTGTCACTCAAATTCGATTGCTCCTCCCCTTTTTAAGACTCCTCTCCAAGATCAATATACAAGGACGGAACCAAGAACGCCCTCCTTGCATCAGCTTCCAAAACAACAAGTCTATCAATTCAAAACAGTGATCCTTGACAATTTGTACCATTTCTATATTATGCTTTTACAAGCTAATACAGATTTTCGTCAATTTCATTAATGTCAAAGGTTTCATACTGTCCTCATCCACATTCGGGAAATGAATCCTCAATGTTGATTCATAGGACATGGGGATGGACTTACTGATGATAAGACTGACTTGACCTGCATTAAAGCTAGTGCCAATAGTCTCAAACATCTCCATAACACTATACACCCTTGTGAAAGTGATCTCTGCTGCTACTAGATGTCAATCACTAGGAAAAACATCTCAATGATCATTAGGCTTCCAGATATCCAAAAATTTGAAAAATGAAAGGGTGATGAAACGTTTTTGGGTCTATAAAGAAGTTTATACATGACACCAACTATGATGTCATAGCATAAAATGGACTTGCGAATGGAAAACTTTAGTTAGAACATAAACAGAGGTAATAATCCTAAGGAAATTAACTAGACTCTAATAAGCAAGAGTGACAAACACTGTTCATGCATACACACATGCAAAAGTATGATAGACACACATGAACTCAAGAGTCCTTTGTTCACAAATGCCCCAAAGAGAAAGTTAACTCATATAAAACCTTTGCAACTCCCCAAGTAAGCCCAAAAATATATATCTACCCCAAGTCACCCATACAACCACACCCAATTCTAGGTCAAAAGTCTTGGCAGCATGCACAGTATATCAACTTTGCATGCTATAGTGCCTCACGAATTAGAAAAACTAAATCGTACTCACCAGTGGACACAATCTAGAATTGTGCAAGAGTGCTCTAAGAGTACCTAAAAACCTAGAGGTTTACCTCCCCTTAATAGAAGCATACAAATCATTATATTTGAAGAAGCATAATTTTATCTCAAGATAGGAATGTAAACACTCCAACCATCATAAATAAAAGTTTGCAATTCTGTATCCATCCAAATGTAACTCCATTTTCCTGCATAGTTAGACAAAAACCACAAAAACACACCAACAGAGGCTACCCTTTCCCACAATAATAGGTAGAGATAACATGTCAATGGATAAAAAATAATAACAGTGGAAAGACCAACAATGCATGTTCCTTGAGCATCCACTATCCCAATATCCTTGATCATTAACCTGCTTTTGGATAGTCTGCTCAAAAAGAAAACAAATTAGTTTTCCTTGGAGATCCAAGCCTTTTCAGACTTGGATCTATCTAGTTGTTTATCTAGAAAGGTCTTATTCTTTAC
Source organism: Glebionis coronaria (assembly GCA_025667525.1). Classification (NCBI taxonomy): domain Eukaryota; kingdom Viridiplantae; phylum Streptophyta; class Magnoliopsida; order Asterales; family Asteraceae; genus Glebionis; species Glebionis coronaria. Next base: position 306,437,687 of record CM046880.1, on the reverse strand, counting down.
CACAAATCCCTGTTCATCCCTTTGTTCCCTGAGTACCCAATTTGGTCCAATGAGTCTAGTAATGACCTTCTCAAGATATTTAAATCTATTGCAAGTCATTGAAATAGCATTAAAATTGGAGTTTTGCTCTTGTTTAGGTTTCCATGTTAAGTGGGATGATGCTTTATACCCTTGACCCTTATTAACTAAGTATCTTTGTTTATATGGTCTAAAATAAGGTCTCATACCAAACTTGGAGCTATCAGCACTGCATTTGTTCCTGTCAGCGCTGAATTTATTCCTGTCAACGCTGAATTTGTTCTTGTCAGTGCTGAATTTGTTCTTGTCAGCGCCCAGATTAGGGTTTGCTATAGGAACATACTGCCTGTTTGACCAAGTGTTGGTCTTTTGAAAGGGCCTTTGTCCATGGGTATTAGCTGCCTTAGAGAAGAAAGGAGCTGGTCTAGTAGCCTGTGGTCTAGTATTGACAAAAGGTCTATGGTTAACATTGGATGACCTATTGTCAGCGAATGAATTGTATCCACTGACACAATTATAGGCCAAATGAGAAAAGCTCCCACATGAATAACAAGCCTTTTTGGACACAAACTTAGGCCTAGACTGATAAAACCCTGTCCCATTAACACTTGCTTGGCTTTGGGGTGACCTAGGTTTCCTATACATTTCAACATATTTAACACTAGGTTGTTTCTTAATTGGGGAGCCAAGATTAACAGCTTTTCCAGTGATGGGATTGGTCACAGTGATAGGTGTAGATACTATTGGACTCTCAATGGGTTTAGGCACAAATGGACTCTCACTAAGCATCCCACCCTTAACAAACAAAGTAGGGTTGGCCTTCTTCCACTCTTCTAGGTCAATAACCTTTTGTTGATATTCCTCAACTGGGGAAAGGACTCTAGGTGGAGGAAGAAATTCCTCTTCTTGGAGTTCTAGTATACCAGTCCAAGACAAATCCTTTCTCAGGACACCATAGAAGTTCCCAGCAGGTGGTGGAGTAGCAGTATAATCTTTCATCCCAATTCCAGACAAATCCATAGAATCCCTTTGTTCACTAACACATTTTTCTAGGGTTTGTGAGGCTTTATCAAATCTCTGGATTTTAAGACTTACATTATCCTTATTTTTGATAGCCTCATCTAACTTAGCCTGTAATTCAGCATTGACCCTCTCCATGATGTTTCTAATATCAGTACTAGCATTTAAATCATGTTTTAAGATATTGATTTGATCTTTTAGGTCAAACTCCATTTTGTTATACTCAGCTACAGTCTTTTCAGTTTGAGTAAGAGCAATTTGATAATTAGATAACTTACATCTTTCATTAGAAACATCTGATTTTAACTTTAAAATTTCTTTGTTAAGTTTTTCAGTATTTATACTACAAGAAGAGTCATGACATACCTCATTATCAGAACATGAAGAAGAATTGGAACATGAAGTAGACTTGGCCTTAACTGAAAATATCATCAGATTCTTCTTCACCTTCTTCCTTAGCCTGGTTCACCTTTCGATATTGGATTTCGTTCTTCAAATCAAAGTTCCTCAACAAGCTCTAAACCACTTATTGATCCCAAACTTAGATCGATTAAGCTTGTGTATACGAGATTAGATCAAGTTATACACGTAGAAAAACTTTGTTTATGTATAAAGTAATCTAAGTGTTATGCGGAATTAACACTTAAACAAGAACACACAAATATGTAAAACAAACTTTCACTTGATTGATAATAACAAACTTGCTTACAATGAAAGTGTTTAACGTATGAAAACTTATCTTCCACATATCTTCCACATATCTCATATCTCATATCTCATATCTTCCACATATCTCATATCTCATACATCCCTTTCACACATATCTTCCACATATCTCATAACACTTTCATTGTAATCATTCATTGGTATTATTAATCAAAGTGAAAGTTTGGTTTACTTTGTTTTGTTCTTTGTTCTAAGTGTATTGTTGGGTTAAATATTGAGTTGATATGACAAAATAAACAAAATAAGAAGATAAGGACTAAAATGTACAAGAATCAATTCTACAAGCTGGTGGAGTCTTTTTATTATTATGTTAGCTTTCTTTGTAAGCTATATTTCTATTATATAAAGAAAACATACGTAGATTTATATTCATATATTCAGTTTACACAATGTAACCTACAGTAAAGTTCGATCTCTAGGTGTCGGATTTAATGTATACACACCTAGAGTTGTTTGTGTTAATCATTAATACAAGCACACTTTAGGAGAATTCATCTTTGTTCTTATAACATCTTGTTACTAATCAATGTTCTATTCCGCTATTATTAACATCATATGAATGTTGATTATCCTAGATATAATGGTTCTTAACCATTGAGTCTAACGATCATAGGACTCCACAAATGGTATCAGAGCCTAAGTCTCGTGATATCTAGGATCTACAAGATGTTATGTTCGTGTTCGGGTTGCTGTGATGCCGCTGTTCAGGATTAGCGATAGTTTTAGTGACGGTTTAGTGACGGTTTGTCAGATCTGTGACAGATTTATGATGATTTTGCAACCGGTTTAGTGTCGCTAAAAGATTTGTTATTAGGGTTTTCAATAAACCCTAAATTCGTGATTGAAACAGTTGAAGCACATATGGAGTATTCATGAAGATGACGAAGCAGATTCATTGGTTTTAATGTATCACATTGAAGATATTAGGGTTTCAGATCTCCACTTGAAGCTGCTACTCTAAGCATTTGTAATGATTTATCATTGAATTATTATTTGTTTAGGGTTTCTTAATGAATCTGAGATCTGTTCATAATATAGGAATTATTGATGCTGTGTCACGAATTGATGAATCTTTTAAAGATTCATAGAAGATTTGTTTGCTTTATCCTGTCATTTATATGACGTGGGTCACGATTGATGGTGATATGTCTTCAAGTGTTGAGCAGGTACAATGAATTTCAGTTGTAATACTTCTGATAGCAACTTGAATTCTTGTCCTCAAAAGGGTTTCATGATCATTCAAAGAAGTAGCAGATCGTGTATAACAACAGGTACTATATTCCTATTCACGTCTTTTTCTTACACACGCTCTGGAGGAATATTTGTTTCCTAAGTTTTGAGATGTGAATAAAGACGTGTGGTGTGGGAATATATTCGTTTATTTGGACGAGATTATGTTGGCTGATTTTTAGGAGGTATGCTGTCAAGAAAATGTGTGCATAAGGCTAAGGTATGGAGTTTTATTATTGACGTGATGCCTTTTACAAGCAAAAGAGGATATCACGTGTGTTGGTATTGATGGTTCTGATTTGGGATAGTGACTGGTAGTAAAGAAGTGTGTTCACATGAAGAAGCAAAAGAATAGGCAGAATGTGTTCACACGATGCTTTACAACTTTGTGTTGTGTTCACACGAGTTATGAAGCCTATTCAAACTTATAATACGTATTCACATGTTATCCAAAGGAAAAAGAGGTATTATGTATGAATTTTATATTGGTACAATTTGTTTCGTGGGCCAGAAGTTGAAATTTGTGTATCTAGAGACAAGATGGAGACCTATTCATGAGCTACACTTCACGTGTTAAGCTTATGGTTGTCTGATTGTGATGATAACAAAGCTTGGAATATAAAGGAAAAATTCCCACGTGAGTTTTCAAGAAAATCGGGGAATAAGAAAGTATATTATTCGAGTGGTACACAGAAGCCGTTGTCATGTATTATTTATCCGCTAACAGGATAACAATGGATTAATTTATCCACTGATGCGTGAAACTCAGCCGCCGACAGTCGTAGTTTAGCCACTGACAGAAAGTTTTGGAGAGTTTTGGTTTGGAATCTGGTTTATTCACAACAACTAGTTCTTAAAAGTATAAAGGCTCGTTTAATTTTCATTGATTACGAAGAAAAGTTTTTATTACTTGTTTGAAGACGAAGTAGATGTTCGCGGATTTATGTTCTATCATATCTTCAAATTTTGTCAGCATTTGAAGGTAACTTGTAGGTTCTTTTAATTTGTGACAACGGACTTAATAAAAGGGTAGCAAAGGTATGAGATTTTTCTTAAGACACACTATGCTCATATTTGCTAGAGAACTCTTTTTGTCAAGAGACTACTCATTAAGCCGTGAGTTTTATATTCTACTCATTATAGCCGTGAGTTTTAGAGTCACATGTTTAGTACAAGACATAGAATACAAGTTCGGGTTATTCTATTTCATCATCAAATAAGTTATAATTAGATTTCTTCATATGTGATCACTACATAAAGCCTACAGAATTTGTAGATTCAAGATACTTACAAATGTTGATATTATTTGGTTCTATTCAACCATTGGAAGTTGCTCTTTTCAAAGATACTACTACTTGGGTACGTATACTATTAGTCATTTAAAGATGGCACTACATGTTAATTTCTGGTGCTGATCTCATCATGAATGGTACTACATAGTATTCGTTTCTGCAAGTGGTTAGTTATTCGTTTGCTTTTGATGGTTGATACTTCTACTTTTGTTCAAAAGAAATGGTGAACACATGGTATAAGGGGAAGCTTATTGTTCTAAGCGTTACATCATTTACCTGGTACTTGTATGCTACATAGTTGTCTACGTTTTACTACTTGTTGATTTGACAAAAAGGGGAAGAAGTAATAAATTAAAGGGAAGATGGCAACTTGAAGAACTAGTGTCATAAAAGAAAGCAGTTTGTTTTGTCATATCAACTAGGGGAAGATTGTTGGGTTAAATATTGAGTTGATATGACAAAATAAACAAAATAAGAAGATAAGGACTAAAATGTACAAGAATCAATTCTACAAGCTGGTGGAGTCTTTTTATTATTATGTTAGCTTTCTTTGTAAGCTATATTTCTATTATATAAAGAAAACATACGTAGGTTTATATTCATATATTCAGTTTACACAATGTAACCTACAGTAAAGTTCGATCTCTAGGTGTGGGATTTAATGTATACACACCTAGAGTTGTTTGTGTTAATCATTAATACAAGCACACTTTGGGAGAATTCATCTTTGTTCTTATAACATCTTGTTACTAATCAATGTTCTATTCCGCTATGATTAACATCATATGAATGTTGATTATCCTAGATATAATTGTTCTTAACCATTGAGTCTAACGATCATAGGACTCCACAGGTTTCACAGTCCAATCCATGTCCATAAAATAAAATATGTTGCATGTTTTCTTCCCCATTAAAAGGTTTAAAAGTTTGTCAATATATAAAGTGGGGCCGTGAACTCACCTCATTAGTACAGCAATAAGTCAGTAGATAAATCTGATAAGGATGCTCACGATACAATCAACGACCTAAATAATTATAAGGTCTCAGTAAATGCATAATATAATGCATAAAAGTTTTAGAATAAACCCGTGCATGCTTATACTGGTTTTAAGCATTTTATTACGATATTTGTATTTTAGTTTATCGTTGTACAAGTTCTAGTAGTATTTATTTTAAGTATAAAATAAATAATAAGGTTAAATTAATTAATCTATTTAATTAATATTTTCGTACTTATATTGTTTATAAAACACTTTAAATATTTATAAAAGGTAGTTTTATATATATTTAAAGTAATAGGAAATAAATATAATTAATATATTTATTTTATAAGTTAATAATTATTAATTTATATTTAATATATAAATAAGGTTTATAAAACGTATAACATTTTAATTAAATTCCATGTTTAGGTAGTGTTTATAATTATTAAATTATAAGTTTGGAAAAATAACAATGTTATGTTTATTTAAGTTTTACGTTTCAAATAACGGATATTAATATATATAAATTTTAGGGTTCGTTATACTTGGTATAAATTACGTTTTAGTCCTTCTATTTAAATATTTACCCGCGGTTAAATTACTTTTATACCCTTAGGGTTTCTAAATCTTTCAAGTAATTACCATATTGGTCCCTCCCTAGTTACACGTGTAACTAGGGTTTGTTTAAGTTTCATTAAATGGAAAAACTAGTCCCTAATCATTCGGCTTATATTAGGGCTTGTTATAGTTTCACAAGTTGGCATTTTTAGTCCTCCAACATTCGGCTAATATTTAGGTTTAATATTAAGTTACACAAATTCCCCCTAGGGCTTGTATAACTTTCGGCTAATGGCAAAAATCACCCTTAGGGTTTACTTAGGGTTTGAATAAGTTTGCTAAGTTGGCATAAAAGGTCCCTAGGGCTTATACTATGTTTCGGTAAGTGGCACATGAGATCCCTAGGTTATCTTAAGTTTACACAAATTACCCTAACGCCATATTAATTCCATTTAGGTCCTTTTTATCACCTTGAAGTTTCGGATAGTGTTCAAAACATACCCTTAACTCTCGGCAATTTACCAATGTGGTCCTATAGTTTATATTTTTGGAAAAATAAGTTTCTACACTTGTTCCTTTAGATCCTATACTTTATAAAATTATAAATCCAACCCGAAATACTATAGGCAACTTATTATAGTGAGCTTAAAACTAAACCTTATAAAGCATAATAGTGAACTTATCATTTTAAGGCCCCTATAATCAAAAGTCTAGTGTTTCTAGTCATATCTAAACATTACAAGATTACCCAATATAGAAACATGGGCCTAAACCCCACGTCCAAAATCATGCATGCTTAGGTTTCCATAGTTTTTCAAGTTTAACTAGATCATGGTGACATGTTCTTCATGGTTGATAAGTTTTTACATCATTATAAGCCATAGCAAAAATCATGCCGTGACCTAAATGGATTTAGGGTTTCATATACTTGTTTCAACATTAACTTTTACTAAGAATAACCATGTGTATGTTAATATATATGAAAGTAAATGTATAGAAAGATAGGTTTTAGATTTGACTTACTTGTTTGGATAGGTTTAGGAGTGATAGGAGAATGAGTAAGAACAAGTGATAAGCTTTCAACAATGGAGATCTTGGTGACTTAAAACAAGCCGTAGGCTTCAAAGAGTAGGACTAGGGATTCTTTCTTGCTTCAATGATCAAGGTACTTGTAGGATGAGCTAATGATTAAACTTTATGTAGTATGAGACATAATCTAAGAGTAGTAAATGATCTTGGAGGTTTATTAATTGTGGAAAGGTTTTTGAGTCGTAGGTTTTAAAGAGAGATAGATGAAGTGAGATTGTGAGTTTCAAGTGAATTGTGTTGGTGAGGGTGTATGCTACGGCTTAAGAAGAAAGAGAGAGTGAATTTGGTGAATCCTAGTACTTGTCCTTTGTATCCTAAAATAGATATCCAAGATTTTGTTTAGATATCAAACTTGTTATTTCCACACATGCTTAACTAGGAAATTGACTTTCTTCCCCAAATGGCAATTGTTGCCGTGTGTTTAGAGGTCAAATGGGACAAGACAAGACTTGGAATAGTGTTAGGCATGGTGTTGTGTAAGTAAGCTGTAAGAAAAGGTAAGGTTATGTAAGAAAGTAGGATTAGCATAGTGTATTAGTAGGAATACACATGCTTATACTTGTAGGCTAGCTAAACAATGATGAATGTGTAACCATGTACACATATACACGCATATACATGCATGTAGGAGGGTTTTTGATAATTTTTGCCAAGTGTTGTGTGAGAATAATAGCCCTTGTTTAATATTGTATGTATTTGTTGGGTTGTAGATATTTTTGTTGAAGCTTTTAGATAATTTAGTGAAAGTGTATATTAAATACATCACTATAATTAATTTACTTAAATAGAGTAAATAAGTGACAATGTAAAATAATGTACATTGTTTTAAAGTGTTAGGTGTTTATTCCTTTTAGGTAATATATGTAAATATGTACATATAAAATAAATCCAAGTACTTAATAAATAAATTAAGTAAGGTTATAGTTTCTCTCAAAATATGTACTGAGGTGATGAGTCTAGTATTCTATCAAGTGGTCAGTCAGTTGCCAGAGTAGTCAGTAAATGACTAAAAGTCCATATAAATATAAAATAAATATGAAAGGTAGTATGACAAAAGGTATATGCTAAATAATAATTCATATAAAGGTAGAGTTATATGGATTCCAAAAATAAATAGTACAATAGTTGACAAAGTCAATAAGGTAAAATCAGAGGTTTTATAGCACCATCCCGTTATTTTAGCTTTGTCCTCAAAGCTTAGGATGAAGTCATTGGTCAGGTGAACAAGTGTGGATACTTGGTCTTGAACGAGTCTTCTCGTTCCCAAGTGAACTCAGGGCCTCTCCTAGAGTTCCAACGTACTTTGACCAACGTGATGCGACTGCGTTTCAATTTCTTAACTGTCCTCTCCATGATTTTCACTGGTTCTTCTATGAACTGGAGTTTGTCTTCAAATTGAACTCCTTCCAATGGCATAGCCAATGTTCTTTAGCATAGCACTTCTTCAGGTTAGACACATGAAAGGTAGAGTGTACCTGACTCAGTTGTTGGGGCAACTCTAAACGATAAGCTACTTCCCCGATCCTGGCTATTACTTTGAAAGGGCCAACATAACGTGGATTCAGTTTTCCACGTTTACCAAAGCGTACAACACCCTTCCAAGGTGATACCTTGAGCATGACACGGTCACCTACTTCAAATTGCATAGGTTTGCGTTTTAGGTCCGCGTAGCTCTTTTGTCGATCGCGAGCAGCTTGAATTCTTTGCTTAATGAGGACGATCTTGTCTGTAGTCTCCTGGATTAATTCCGGTCTAGTGAGCTGAAATTCACCTACTTCGGCCCAGCACACAGGTGAACGACATTTGCGACCGTACAGTGCTTCAAAAGGGGCAGCCTTAATATTGGCGTGATAACTGTTGTTGTAGGAGAATTCCACTAAAGGAATGTGGTCAACCCATCCATTTCCAAAATCAATCACACATGCTCGTAGCATGTCCTCTAGAGTCTGGATGGTTCGTTCACTTTGCCCATCAGTCTGCGGATGATAAGCAGTGCTCATGTCTAAATTGGTACCTAAGGCTCGTTGGAAAGCCTTCCAGAAGTTTGATGTGAACCTACCGTCTCGATCACAAATTATCGACACTCGTATCCCATGTTTGGTCACAATCTCCTTCAGGTACGTTTTTGCTAGTCTTGCAAGGGAATCGTTCTCCCTAATTGGCAGGAAATGAGCGGACTTGGTGAGTCGATCGACGATTACCCAGATAGTATCGTAACCGTGAGATGACTTTGGGAGTTTGGTGACAAAGTCCATGGTGATGTTGTCCCACTTCCATTTCGGTATCTCGGGTTGTATAAGTAAACTCGATGGTCTCTGGTGTTCAGTTTTGACACGTGCACAGGTCAAACATTTCTGAACGTAGGTGGCAATGTCGGCTTTCATATTCGGCCACCAGTATAATTTATTCATATCCTGATACATCTTTTCAGATCGGGGATGTATAGAATATTTAGACTTATGAGATTCGTGCATGATCACGTTCCTCAAATCCCCATAGAAAGGTAACCAACTTCGTCCGTGAAGGCATAGGGTTCCGTCTGCTCTAGGTTATAGCTTCTCCTTGCTAAGATCGGTTCTGAGCATTCCCCCGACATCTTCCTTCACTAGGTTTTCAGGTAATTGGGCTTGAGTCTGAGCTTCCAAAATCTGTTCGGGTAGGTCCAAACTGATTGTCATAACTAATGCCCGAACTCTCATAGGAGGGTCCGTTTCCTTACGACTTAAAGCATCAGCAACCACGTTTGCTTTACCAGGGTGGTATTTGATCTCGCAGTCGTAGTCACTCAACAACTCAATCCATCGGGGTTGTCTCATGTTCAACTCCTTCTGATCCAATATGTGTTGCAAACTTTTATGGTCAGTATGCACTGTGCACTTTGTTTCGTATAGGTAATGTCTCCAGATTTTGAGAGAAAAAACTACGGATCCAAGTTCTAGATCATGAGTGGTGTAATTCTTCTCGTGCTTCTTCAGTTGTCTTAAAGCGTAGGCGATCACTTTCATCCTCTGCATCAATACTGCACCTAAACCCTTGTGTGAGGCATCACAGTACACAACGAAATCATCGTTGCCTTCAGGCAAGGCCATTATGGGTGCACTGGATAACTTTTGCTTGATCAGTTGGAAAGCTGATTCTTCCTTCTCTCCCCAATTGAACTTTATTCCTTTCTATGTGAGTTTGGTCATTGGTTTGGCTATTTTGGAAAAATCTTCAATAAATCTGCGGTAGTACCCGGCAAGGCCTAGAAATTGGCAGATCTCCGTCGGTGATTTAGGAGATACCCAATCCTTGACAGATTCGACCTTTGCTGGATCTACGTGAATACCGTCACAATCGATGGCATGACTGAGGAACTGCACTCTAGGAATCCAGAATTCACATTTGGAGAATTTAGCATAGAGCTGCTCCTCCTTGAGTACCTTTAGTACTTGTGCAAGATGTTCTCCGTGTTCTTGTTCGTTCTTGGAATAAATGAGGATATCGTCAATGAAGACTATCACAAATTTGTCTAGGTAGGGTCTGCACGCACGGTTCATAAGGTCCATGAAAATAGCTGGTGCATTGGTCAATCCAAATGGCATAACCTGGAATTTGTAATGACCGTAACGGGTTCTAAAAGATGTTTTTTGGAATATCTTCCTCCCTGACTCGTAGTTGATGGTATCCAGATCTCAAGTCAATCTTGGAATACACACTTGACCCTTGCAGTTGGTCAAATAGGTCGTCAATGCGAGGAAGCGGATAACGATTCTTCACAGTTAACTTATTCAGCTCTTTGTAATCGATGCACATTCGAAAAGAACCATCTTTCTTTTTAACAAATAACACAGGAGCTCCCCATGGTGAGGAACTGGGTCGAATGAATCCTTTGTCAGATGGTTCTTGGAGTTGTTCAGCTAGTTCTTTCATCTCCAATGGTGCCAACCGGTATGGAGCTTTAGCTACAGGTGCAGCTCCGGGAACCAAATCAATTTGAAATTCCACTTGTCGGGTCAGTGGTAAGCCTGGCAACTCATCAGGAAAGACTTCTGGAAAATCTCGGAAGATGGGTACATCCTTGATTTGCTTCTTCTCTGGCTTGTCTTCTTCATCTGTTTGATAAATATGGGCCAAGAAGATAGGACATCCTCTCAACAAATATTTCTGAGCTTTTGTACAACAGATAACACTAAGTCTAGTGTTAGCGAGGTCGGTGTTACCGTCTCCTCGAATGATTAGAGTTTCGTTTCCCCATGGAATACGGACTAGTTTTTCATCACAAACAATGACTGCGCGGTATCTCACTAACCAGTCCATGCCATTAATAACATCAAAACTACCAAGGTTTACGGGAATAAGGTCAATGTTGAACGGATGTTTGGAAAGATTTAAGGTACAACCTCTAATGATAGTGTCAGCATCTAAAGTTTTACCGTCAGCTAATTCTACGGAGTAACGGTGATCTAAGCTTATAGGAATAACTTCTAGTACTTGGCTAAATTCAGTGGATATAAAACTTCGTTCTGCTCCAATGTCGAACAAAACAGATGCATAACGATTGTTCAGTAGAAACGTACCTGTAACGACATTTGAATCGGGGTTGGCTTTTTCATTGCCGACCACGTACACTCTAGACGAAGCTCCTCCACTGTTCTTGTTCTGGTTGGCCCTCTTAGGGCAACTTGGTCTCACGTGTCCTGGTGCTCCGCACTCATAGCACATAACTCCCTTCTTGGGTCCATTGTTGTTTCCTCCAGCAGCGTTGTGGTTCCCCTGCTGTCTATTCCCGTTCCCACGGGCATTGTATCCGCCCCTGTTATTTTAGTTCCCAGTGTTTTTAGTGGGTCGAGCCTGAGTCACAGCATTAACTCGACAGGTTTTAGCAAAATGACCCACTTGTCCACATCTGTAGCAGGTCTGGCATGGGCTATCAACAGTATGATGATAGTTGCACTTTGAGCACAAAGGTTTGGCGCCCACGTACGAGTTAGCTCCTGCAGAGGTACACTGTAAACTTGCCCAGCATTCTGCTTCTTAGGATGCTGCTGGTGCTGACTGCTGAAATACTCGTCTGCCTTTTGCTTGTTGTCAATTTGCCTCTCGGATATGGTACGGACTCTTTTGTTTATCAACTCAGTAGCGAACTCAATTGCATTCTTGAAGGTAGTAGGTCGAGATGCGAGCACACTGTCGTGAATGACGTCTAGGAGTCCACCCACATACTTCTCAATCTTATCTTCCTCTTCCACAAACATTCTGGTACACATTAGGGTCAACTCTTGGAACCTTTGGTTGTACGCAGTGATGTCATTGTTCCTGCATCTGAGATCCCACAATTCGATCTCAAGTTTCTTCATTTCTCCCATTGGACAGTATTTCTCTGTCATTCTCTCCTTCAGCTCAGTCCAGTTGAGAGCATAGGCAGCATCGTGTCCAAGAGTAGCAACAACATAGTTCCACCAAGTAAGAGCACTCTCAAGTAGGCTGCAGGTGGAAAACTTCACTTTGTTCTCTTTTGCACAGTCGCTGATGCGGAATACCGTTTCCAACCTCTCAAACCACTGTATCAGTTCCACCACTCCTTCTTTGCCTTTGTAGTAGGAAGACATGCATTTCAAGAAGTCGGGGTAAGAGCAACCCCTGGTGGTCTGATTATTCCAGTGGTTGTTGGAGTTTTGACTATCGTCTACGTTTCTGCTGGCAGACATCGCAGATGCGATGCCTTGATCAATCATATCCCTTAGTTGGGCAGCAGTGACGTATTGGGTAGTGTCGGCATTGTTGGGGTTCGTTCTAGTGATTACCATTTGTCTATAATTATACACAAAAATGAAATCATTAGTTCAAGGTGTTAGCACAGTTTTATATAATTACACGAAAAGAAATTCATGCATAGACTTTGCAACAAATTGGATAACCTGTTTTAAAGTTCATAATATAATACAGTACAGGATATAATAAAAGATAATGAGTACATCACATAAGTATAGAATAGGAATACAGTACAAAATGCACAACCTGATCCAAGACAGAGCACAGCCCGCCTGTCTGGGATGGTGGTACATGAAATATAAAGTACATCATCTATGAATCCCTAATCTAAATAGTACAGTACCAAGATACAACTGACTAAAGAAAAGTACAAATACATGAGGTCCTATATCATGATAGCCGGGATGCAACCCTAATAGCTTATCATGATGTACAAAAGATATAGTACATCTAATCTACTGGTGCCTAACGGACTCCTTGGATACGGCTGGTGCCACTGCCGGTGATGAGACGGCTGGTGCCTGCATGGCAACCTGCATCACGGTTATGGCAGTCCTGGTCTCCTTGAGCAGTCGGAGTGCCTCGAGGAACTGGTCTATGAGAGTCTGCTGAACTCCCCTGAGACGAGCGGTCTCTGACGTAAGTCCCTGATGACGGACCTCCTGGAGGTCGAAGAAAATAGCAAGAGTCTCTTCCAAGGTAAAGAGAGCGGTGTGAGTATCCGTCTGCTGGCTCAGGAGCAAGTAGATCTGCTCACGGAGGAACTCATTCTCCTCCAGCAACCACTGGAGAGAATGATAAGTAGTAGACCACGCTCCTCATGCAGCGTGCGCCTCAGCACTCACGGTCCAAGATAGAAGGTCCTGACGCTACTGTAGAACAACGCGCTCGGTCTGTCCGACCGATAGCAGAGCAAGAATATCTGCTACATCCTGGGCCTTGCGTGTGGCCAGTGTCGTAATCTGGGCCTTAACGGGGTCAGCATGTCTGGCCCGGGAACCCTCACTGATCTTGAAAGTGGAATCGAGAGGTGCCTCGTACCTCCTCTTACGAGGTGGCAGAGACTCGGGTGCATGGTCCCGTAGCGAAGTCACTAATGGTACAGGTGGTATGGCAGCAGGAGGCTGGACCTCTTCCCCAGCGGGGGAAATAGGTGGAGTAGAGATAAGTGCCTCAAAAGATGCGGCGTCGACAGAAGTGTGACTATCGCCTGAGTCACTGGCAGATAACCATCCACACAAGACGGTCGTCAGGGATACGGCAGCAGGTGTATCGGTAGGTTATGTCATGGTGAATCTGAAAGTAATATAGTTTTAAGAGTTAACTTCACTTTTGGTCCTTGTGGTTTGGTTCCTTTTCACTTTTGGTCCAAAAATTCAAATAGTTTCGATTTTGGTCCAAAAGTAAACTATTTCTTCACTTTTGGTCCAAAAATGAAGAAATAGCTTATCAAAAGTGGACCAAAAGTGGAGAAATAGTTTCAATTTTGGACCAAAGTGGAGAAATAGTTTCAAATTTGGACCAAAAATGGAAAAATAGTTTACCTTTTAGACCAAAATCGAAACTATTTGAGTTTTTGGACCAAAAGTGAAAACAGAACCAAACCACAAGGACCAAAAATGTAGTTAACTCTAGTTTTAATTGACATAAGTATAAACTTACTCAAGTTAAAAGTTTTGGGAAATAATAATTTAAATTATATAATAGTGCCATTTAACACTCGTCGTGTTAAAGGTTACGCTAATACTTATAAGATTAATCAACCGGATGTTAATAATCAATGCACAGTCAATCACGCAATCGATGTATGCTCTACATTCTATATGCTTAACTATTCTAGTCCTGAAAATCCCAAAAGATTTTTAAAGTAGTTATAGTCCAGATTATATAAAAAAATTATTTTTATATTTATTTTAAATTTTGTTCTGGTTCTCTATAACTATCGCTCTGATACCATTCTGTAACACCCCCAAATTGAGTCAAATGCGGCGGAAATAATATTTGGGTGTCACGTAGGTGGATCAACAGCAGACAGAGTATAGAGCAACAGATAAAAGATTATCCCTACATTTATTACATGATCAAAAGTGCAAATGGTATTAAAATAGTCTTTAACATTGTTCAGTAGTTTGAACTATTCCCCAGTTTATAAAACCCCAGATGAGCTCTATAAATGCAGCCTATCATGATGCTTGACTCCATGCACACCAATACCTGCTTCAGTTTCCTGAGAAAACATGCTTAGAGAGTCAACATAAAGTTGGTGAATTCACAGGTTTAATAAAATAAGTTTGGACATTAAATATTCACTGAAGTAGTAATGCACAAAGCATCAATACTTAAAGTAATTACATTCCCATATTGCATGAAACTGAGACTTGACAGTTAAGTCCTTAACAAATAAGGACCCTTCGCCTTATAAAAAGGCACCCATAAAAATAATAAGTGCTGACATGTGAAACATCTGTTGCCCTGGCCTAGGCACAGTGAGCATGACTCACCCAGATGGGGACGGTCAATCTCAAATAGATCTATTTATAACATTCAGGTAATTCAATAATTCTAACAGTTTCAGATGCACACCTCATGCGGGCTCATCTACAATAGGCAATGTAATCAAAGGTTTCACAGTTCAATCCATGTCCATAAAATAAAATATGTTGCATGTTTTCTTTCCCATTAAAAGGTTTAAAAGTTTGTCAATATATAAAGTGGGGCCGTGAACTCACCTCATTGGTACAGCAATAAGTCAGTAGATAAATCTGATAAGGATGCTCACGATACAATCAACGGCCTAAATAATTATAAGGTCTCAGTAAATACATAAAATAATGCATAAAAGTTTAAGAATAAATTTGTGCATGCTTATACTGGTTTTAAGCATTTTATTACGATATTTGTATTTTATTTCATCGTTGTACAAGTTCTAGTAGTATTTATTTTAAGTATAAAATAAATAATAAGGTTAAATTAATTAATATTTTCGTACTTATGTTGTTTATAAAACATAAATTTTATAAAAGGTAGTTTTATATATATTTAAAGTAATAGGAAATAAATATAATTAATATATTAATTTTATAAGTTAATCATTATTAATTTATATTTAATATATAAATAAGATTTATAAAACGTATAACATTTTAATTAAATTCCACGTTTAGGTAGTGTTTATAATTATTAAATTATAAGTTCGGAAAAATAACAATGTTATGTTTATTTAAGTTTTACGTTTCAAATAACGGATATAAATATATATAAATTTTAGGGTTCGTTATACTTGGTATAAATTACGTTTTAGTCCTTCTATTTAAATAATTACCCGCGGGTTAAATTACTTTTATACCCCTAGGGTTTCCAAATCTTTCAAGTAATTACGATATTGGTCCCTCCCTAGTTACACGTGTAACTAGGGTTTGTTTAAGTTTCATTAAATGGCAAAACTAGTCCCTAATCATTCGGCTTATATTAGGGCTTGTTATAGTTTCACAAGTTGGCATTTTTGGTCCTCCAACATTCGGCTAATATTTAGGTTTAATATTAAGTTACACAAATGCCCCCTAGGGCTTGTATAACTTTCGGCTAATGGCAAAAATCACCCTTAGGGTTTACTTAGGGTTTGAATAAGTTTGCTAAGTTGGCATAAAAGGTCCCTTGGGCTTATACTATGTTTCGGTAAGTGGCACATGAGATCCCTAGGTTTTCTTAAGTTTACAAAAATTACCCTAATGCCATATTAATTTCATTTAGGTCCTTTTTATCACATTGAAGTTTCGGATAGTGTTCAAAACACACCCTTAACTCTCGGCAATTTACCAATGTGGTCCTATAGTTTATATTTTTGGAAAAATAAGTTTCTACACTTGTTCCTTTAGATCCCTATACTTTATAAAATTATAAATCCAACCCGAAATACTATAGATTTACTATTTTAACCCAAAGTTTCATAGATCTTGCATTTTAGTCCAAAATATTTATAGATCTATTATTTTAAACCCGAAACTTTACAAAATTACATTTTGACACTAAAAGTTTTATAAAAGCATTTTATTTAGTGACAATGAAGATTTATTTAGGCAACTTATTATAGTGAGCTTAAAACTAAACCTTATAAAGCATAATAGTGAACTTATCATTTTAAGGCCCCTATAATCAAAAGTCTAGTGTTTCTAGTCATATCTAAACATTACAAGATTACCCAATATAGAAACATGGGCCTAAACCCCACGTCCAAAATCATGCATGCTTAGGTTTCCATAGTTTTTCAAGTTTAACTAGATCACGGTGACATGTTCTTCATGGTTGATAAGTTTTTACATCATTTTAAGCCATATCAAAAATCATGTCGTGACCTAAAATAGATTTAGGGTTTCGCATACTTGTTTCAACATTAACTTTTACTAAGAATAACCATGTGTATGTTAATATATATGAAAGTAAATGTATAGAAAGATAGGTTTGACTTACTTGTTTGGATAGGTTTAGGAGTGATAGGAGAATGAGTAAGAACAAGTGATAAGCTTTCAACAATGGAGATCTTGGCGACTTAAAACAAGCCGTGGGCTTCAAGGAGTAGGACTAGGGCTTCTTTCTTGCTTCAATGATCAAGGTACTTGTAGGATGAGCTAATGATTAAACTTTATGTAGTATGAAACATAATCTAAGAGTAGTAAATGAGCTTGGAGGTTTATTAATGATGGAAAGGTGTTTGAGCCGTAGGTTTTAGAGAGAGATAGATGAAGTGAGATTGTGAGTTTCAAGTGAATTGTGTTGGTGAGGGTGTATGCTACGGTTTAAGAAGAAAGAGAGAGTAGATTTGGTGAATCCTAGTACTTTTCCTTGTTATCCTAAAATAGATATCCAAGATTTTGTTTAGATATCAAACTTGTTATTTCCACACATGCTTAACTAGGAAATTAACTTTCTTCCCCCAAATGGAAATTGTTGCCGTGTGTTTAGAGGTCAAAAGGGACAAGACAAGACTTGGAATAGTGTTAGGCATGGTGTTGTGTAAGTAAGGTGTAAGAAAAGGTAAGGTTATGTAAGAAAGTAGGATTAGCATAGTGTATTAGTGGGAATACACATGCTTATACTTGTAGGCTAGCTAAACAATGATGAATGTGTAACCATGTACACATATACACGCATATACATACATGTGGGAGGGTTTTTGATAATTTTTGCCAAGTGTTGTGTGAGAATAATACCCTTTGTTTAATATTGTATGTATTTGTTGGGTTGTAGATATTTTTGTTGAAGCTTTTAGGTTATTTAGTGAAAGTGTATAATAAATACATCACTATAATTAATTTACTTAAATAGAGTAAATAAGGGACAATATAAAATAATGTACATTATTTTAAAGTGTTAGGTGTTTATTCCTTTTAGGTAGTATATGTAAATATGTACATATAAAATAAATCCAAGTAATTAATAAATAAATTAAGTAAGGTTACAGTTTCTCTCAAAATATGTATTAAGGTGATGAGTCTAGTATTCAATCAAGTGGCCAGTTAGTTGCCAGAGTAGTTAATAAATGACTAAAAGTCCATATAAATATAAAATATATATGAAAGGTAGTATGACAAAAGGTATATGCTAAATAATAAGTCATATAAAGGTAGAATTATATAGATTCCAAAATTAAATAGTACAACAGTTGACAAAGTCAATAAGGTAAAATCAGAGGTTTTACATTGTGTACTCCGACTCTTGCACCAAGGAAACTTGCTTTGAGGACCCTGTGCACTAAACAGACACCGTTAGGCTTACTGTGGGTTTGTAACCCATGATTAGACTCTGGCGTGAGAGTAAGTAATCGATTTGAGTGTATAGTGTTTAGGGTATTGTGTGTATCGTACCTTTGTGGAACCATGGGGGTTCCTTTTATACTCGAGAGAGTCCAGGATAGGCTCCCTGTTCTTGTGGCCTAAGGAAGAGATAATGACTCAAAATAGTTTGATCCTTATCGCATAACTAAGGTAAGTGTATATCTCTTTCCTTTAGGCGAATATATCTATATGATAGATTATACTCTTGCTATATCCTGTCGTAGTGCGACGAGAACACGGTTTAAGCAATGTACCGTATGTGCGATAGCAACTTACCGGGCCTCCTGGGCCGTGCACACATCACATTAGTATCAATGCATCCCTAATAGATACGTGTAGTACCCGTGAGTCGGACTATCCAAGCCGACTAGGGACTATACGTCATCAGGGTCTGAGCTTCCCTTCTACTTTTTCCAAACTTGATCAGAGCCCAAAATTACCAGCAAGCATTTCCAACATCACTAACGGTCTATAACCAAATACACCGATTTCTCCAGCAATAGTGGACCCATTGAACATGAGATGTATTCACTTTCGAGAAATTCATATAAACCATATGCATATCCTGTGAACAAAACTGCTCAACCAGAACAAATACTGATCACATAAAAAGCCATCTAGGAAAAATACAAGCTTACGATCCAGAATAAAAGCTCTATTAGTAATATCTACAGATGTGGCAGTCCATAGTGAAACATTATTAGTATTATGACAGCCTTATTATAGTAATATCTAAATATTTGGCAACCCATAATCATTTTACAAAGAGCGGTGATTGTAAAATGCTAAACACATGTGTCCTTAATTTATGTGTTACCAATATTTTTAATTATTACAGTGGAATTTCTAATCATTAAATAGAAAGGACTTAAAGAAGTTGTAATCACTAAATGATTTTTACAACACAAATATACTTTGATCATTGTCGTATAGAATGGCAGATATCAGTTTTGAGAAAAAGCTTGTGCTTATACAAAAATAAGGAGTCGTTCTCCTCGTTACTCGTCTGAGAGAGACAGGAGTAGGAGCAAGTCATACTCTTCCTATTATAGTAGTAAGCGTCGCCAATCATATAGCCGTTTCAGGTCCTACTCTCATTCTAAATCACGTTATAGTAGGTTATATGTTGTGGAGAGGATGGATGTTGATCTGTAGGATAATGTTCTTAACCCTGAGAATGAATACAGAAGACAACTAATATACCAAGTTGTCTCTACAGCTTTGCCTGAAACCAAGAGCCCTGAGCAGGTGTCTGCTACTGCTAAGGCTTTCATGACTGTTGATCTTCCCCATGAGCTAATCGAGCTTCTTGAGAAAATTGATCTTCAAAACTATGCTTTCAGTGGAAACTTCAACCTCCAAAACCTGCTTATTTTAACAGCCATTAAGGCTTACTCATCACGAGTTATGTACTATCGGGTGACAGACATAGATCTTATACCCGCGATCATTAATATAGAAGAAATAGACACCATTCTATGTCTTAAAGCCCAGAACACCATTATCACAAAAGAAGCAAGCACAACTCGAGGGACTATTCACCAGACTACTATAGATCGTCTTATAAGCACTACAGGGATTATTCACCCGAGTTCAGGAGTAGCAGAAGCCGGAGCAGGCATTACTGTTCTGTTTCTAGAAGTGTGTCGTCTTCCCCAAGGAAGGTTTAAAAATGTGACAAATAAATTCGATATTAAAAAAGATAAGTAACTCAAACTTACCTTCTCGAGATCAACAGGCGAGTGTTAATCCCATTTCTGCATAACAAAAAAACTTGAAAAAATTATAAATCTTGGGCGGTAACATATGTCGAAAAGCTTGTCATTTGTTGATGGTGTGCGGACCAGCAGATATGTGGTTTTGGTCTACCCAATTTGGGTACCCTGGTGTATATATCTTTTGTGTCGTTGTGTTTGGCATGCCAATTGATATAAGTGGCCAAGAGTCTTGTTTGTGAATATGTGTATTAACTTTGGAATAAAATAACTTACTGCCATGGATCATCCCCAAGAGCATCATATCACCTTCATCATCAGTGAAAATGATATCCAATTCCTTCTGACGGTGTAGTTGTCGTTTGATCTCAAACATCTCTTTAAGATCATCAATTAGCTCATCATATTCTCCCAAAATAATAAGGTCTGCAACACATCCCATTGCATATCCTTTCATCTGAACCTGCTATTAGTACCCAAGTAAGATTAGCAAACTTGATAAAAAAAAAGTAAGAATCCAAATATATGTTGGTTTAAAATGTTGAATTTACCTTAGTACAACTACGTGTAGATTTGCCTAGGTATAAAATTCATAGTAATTTGTAACAAAGAAAACTCCAAACCTACGCCAGCTGATTCTAAAGTGCGAGAACATGTTATTTAAAGAACACTTATAATTGATGGTGACAAAGCCTGTTTACATTCTCAGGAAAGTGTATGTTAAATAAATAGAAGAGTCTGCAATAAGGTTGAGTTCTTGTTTACATTCTCAGGACACTAGTCACAGTCATGTATTCACCATTTGTCAAGTGCACGGTTGTATCTGTTCGCATCCTTTTTTATTCCTAACACCTGCTCAACTCAAGTATAAAAACATGCAAAATAGCGTAAGCATATATGAGAGACGTATTTAACCCTTGCAAAACCACTTTTTAAAATAAAACAAACCGAAAGAACAAAAAAACATCGCAAACCTTCTACCTGATTAAGCTCATGGTCAATGTGTGCTTTGTAGTCGGAATTATAGATCCCAGCACGTCTGCGCTGACCCAACAGTTGGGCCGCTTTTGACGCTTATTAGGTGTGACTTGCCCTCCTTTCACGTTGACTTGAATCTGATTCAGGAGATCCACACATAGCCACTGCTTTCATTACGACAAATTAAGAAACATGTTAGAAACAACAGATCCTTATTCATAAGGCCTTTAAAGAGAAACAAATAACTCTCACCCTCGATAGAACCAAAGGGTAATATTGCCAATTTGCATATAAAATTTCGCAAGTTATACAAATTGTCCATGCTTATATACTACAATGTTCTTTTCAGCCTATAATTAGTTTGCAATAGATTTCCTTCTAACATCGTTTAATACCTTAATTGATATCAAACCTTTCATCAATTAAATACTTCAACAAACCTATTTAAAATTATTAATATAAATGATATAACCAAACCTTGCAGAAGTCTATGTACACAAAATACTTAGAAGTAGTTATTAATCCACTGATTGCAGAAATATAACAAAAGCCATTAACGAACCTTCACAAACAGGTGGAAATAGCTTTTCCATTATAACACTAATTAAAGGTAAAATATTGAAGTAATATGAAATCTCAAGAACTGCAGAAATAATGACAATGTATAGTGAGTCAGTTATACCCATTAATAGGAAAGCAAAATTACCAGGCCCAGATAGATATCATGCAACCCTGATTTTTGGTATGCACCCCTGATAACGTCCATGTAAGTAGTGTTTATAATAATTTCACTTCCTTTCGATTATGCTATATGCTGAGAAAAAACAAAACTCTATGAAAATCAACTACAAACTGGACATCTGATGTGAGTACAACGAACTCAGCAATTGGTTTGCAAATGTGGATATTGCATATATTGTTATATAAAAAATAATAACAATTAAAAATATATATATAGACAGAATAATGCACCATGGTCGAGACAACATTTCTTATCTTTGTCGACATAACCAGGAACACATGAATTTACATTTCTTTCTGTTCTCCTTCCGGTCCAACAGATATAATCACATTTCCATCACTTTATTCAACCGAAAACCATTTTATCCTTGGCATCCTCTTCATGAAATAAATGGAATAATTATATTTGGTACGTGTAAAATATGGCTATTATATCAAAGAGGCGAAAAATGTAATTGCATATAATTAGAACTTGGATTAAGTCGAGGAATTTACCATACTTAGCTTACATCTTTTGCTTGCGTAAGCGTTGGGGGTATGGTACTTTTGGTTTATATGGTTTGGGTGTTGGGTTTGAGTTTCCAGTGGGTTTGGTTTTGGTTAGTTGAGCTTCATCCTCATCGTCACTATTGAGTGGGTTTTCGATTGGTGTATCTTGGGTAGGTTTGGTAGGTGATTCGTAAGATAAACCACTCCGCGTGAATACGGCATTCACATGTTCATTACGAGCTTGCGGTGGTTGATATTTGTTATTGTTTTTGGGGTTTGGGTTGGTGTTGCTTGGTAAAGAACCAGAAGCGTGATTCAATTGCTTATCGACAAAACGATCAAACTTAGCTTCAAGGTTTTTGTCGGGAATTATTTGTTAAGTGTCAAGTACCGTTAGTATATTCCAAGTATTGTTAGTGTTATGTAAGTATCGTTAGTGTTAACGCGGTACATAGTAAGTACTGCTACTTATAAAGTAAGTACTGCTATGATGATTAGGACGAATATATCTTTGTATAAGATATGTCATAGTTATAGTTAGAGTATATCTTATTTGATATACCTAAATAGTTAGAATATTGATAATATATCATCTGTGATATAGTTATCTTTATAGCATATTCTGAGGTTTCTAGGGTTCCTTACTCTATAAAAGGAACATAGGTACAATGTCTTTCATGTACCTCATACAAGTCGATTAATAAGAGAATCGAATAGTTAAAAGTAATTCTGTTCTTCTGTGCTTTATAAGTTAGATTCCGCATAACTTATTTAGTGTTAGTAAGAGTGCTCAAAGTGTTTTAGTTTGATTACAAACTACTATACTAATTCTTAACATAATATAGATCCAACCAAAGGGATCAACAAGTGGTATCAGAGCTTGTTGAGAAACTCTGAAAAAGAAGAACACGAACCCATACACTCCACACATACCAAATCTCAATGTCTCAACCAGATGGTGATAATGCTCACTTGGATAATGTTCAGAACACTGATCCTGTTCTACCACAAGGACAACCACAAGTTGTGCATCCTGCACCAGCACAAGGTTCTCAAGTCGTGAATGATGTAGCTACCTCTACACCAACACCTTCTCATACTATGTCTGGTGTTAAACTCCTAGTTCTCAAAGGTGACAATTATGAGACTTGGGCTATGCAGATGGAACATTATTTGAATCACATAGATCATACTGTGTGGCAAGTTATCAAGAATGGGAACACACTAAAGAAGCTACACTGGTTGCCGGATGGTACATGCTATGCTCTACCTGCTGTGACTGTTGAGCAGATACAAGCAGAGATCAGAGAAAGAAAAGCCAGAACTGCTTTGGCTATGGCTCTTCTGAAGACATTCTACCAAGCTTTCATCATTATAAAGATGCCAAAGCTATGTGGGATGCTATAAAACTTAGATTTGGAGGCAATGATAAATCTAAGAAGATTAAGAAGATTGTTCTTAAACAAGAATTTGATAACTTCTCAATTACAAGTATGGAGGGAATACATGGTGGATATGGAAGGTTCAGCAAGTTGCTTATTCAATTAGCAGTTTATGGACAAGTAATCCCTAATGAAGAAGCTAATCTAAAGTTCTTAAGAAGTGTTCCACCAGAGTGGAAAGCAATGGCTATGCACTTTATCACAAGAGATGATTTGGAAACAATTCCGTTTGATCATCTCTACAACAATCTTAGAGCATATGAGATGGATGTGAAAGGCACTGAAGTAAAGACAGCAACTACTTCAAAGTCTAATTTGGCTTTTGTGTCAGATGGGAACTGCGGTACTTACTTTCAAAATACCGCTAGTGGATCTAGCAACGGTACTTACTTCACAAATACCGCTGGAGGACTTACAAGCAGTACTTACCCACAAAGTATTGAAAGCAGTCCTATGATCTCTCAAAATCAACATGGAAGGTCTTCACCATTGTTTAGTGACAATGATGCCTTCTCATTCTTTGCTGGACAAGACAACAGGCCAAGATTAACTCTCAATGATTTGTTCCAAATGGATGATGCTGATGTTGAAGAGATGGATCTTAAATGGCAAGCTGCTATGATGTCAGTAAGATCTAATAGGTTCTTCAAGAAGACTAGAAGAAAAATGACTGTTGATCCCAATGAGCCATTAGGATATGACAAGTCTAAAGTTGAATGCTATAACTGTGGAAGGAATGGACACTTTGCAAGAGAATGCAATAGAGATAAAGCTGAGACTAGCAATCTGAAGTCCAAGAACAGCTATAGAACCAGTCCAAGAATAACTGAAAGCTTTCCAAGAGGAAACAGCAGGAGTCCTAAAGGAACCAAAGCATTGGTTACTGTAGATGGAATGGTGAATTGGGCAGAAGAAGAAGAAGAGCTTGGATTAATGGCTCTCTCACATGAAGATACTGAGGTACACCCCTGTTCTAAAGATTGTATTCTTAAATTTAATAGTCTAAAAGTAGAACTAGAGGAACAGTATCAAAACGTTAACACATGCACTGTAGAAGTAGAGGCTTTCAAACAGGGTGTTGTTAAACTAGAAGATAATATATTTTTGTACAAAAAGGCTCAACAAAACTATGAAGAGAAAATAAGGATTTTGACTCTTCAAATGAGGGAAAAAGATGTGGAAATAAAAGCTTTTGAAAGACAACTTTTAAAAATAAATTCAGAAAATGAAGCTTTAAAAACCAGTCTTTGTAAAGAGAGGGAAGTGATTAGTCATTGGAAACAATCCTCTAAGGGATTGGGAAAATTCATTAATTCACAAATGGGGTATTATGATAAAACAGGCCTAGGATATATTGAGGATCAACCTGGGATAACCTTAACTAACAAGGACTTATCAAAAGGGATTTTTGATAGTTCTAGTGAGGTAGATGATACACCTGAAAATGATAGATATGCTGAAGGAATGAAGGCAGTTCCTCCACCAGTATCAGGAATTTTCATGCCCCCTTGTAATGATGCTAGTATAGAGTTAGAAGAACCTAAGATTAATAATGTCTTTAACTCTAGTACTTTGTCTCAAGAAAATACTGATGTGACCAAGAATATTGTTTATCCACCTTTAATGAACAACTTTGTTTCTAAGGAATCTAAGACTAGTTCTGCTCCCAAGCAGGTAAAAACTCGTAGCAAGATATAGGAAAACAATGAACAACATACTAAAACCAAAAGCGCTGGGCTAGGTTTTGAAAAAGTAAAGTCAAAACAACCTTTTGGGTCTTCTTTAAGAAGAAAAGGATGTTATGTTTGTGGTAGTCTAAGTCATTTTATCAAAGATTGTACATTACATGAAGATAAAATTGTGAAATAAAAGGCTACACAAAGGGTCATGAAAAACAGTAATGGGAAAATGCACAGGGTTATGGGAAACAGAAACTTAAAGATGACAAACCTAAGTTTGATCACACAAGGGTAGTTAAACAGGTTAAAAATAATCCTACCAAAAGTTTTGTTCCTAGGGCAGTACTTATGAAGCAAGGACTTGTATCCATAAAGTCTGGTAAACCAAGTACCGGCAAGCCTAAATCTACAAGTACTGCTAGACCAAACTCAAGTACTGTTGGTTTTAAGTCTGTAAAATCAATGTTCTACAAGACTTCTAAGAAAGCTTTTGAAAAAGTTAAAACACCTAGAAGTAAGGACAAGAACAAACCAGTACAAATGTGGGTTCCTAAAAGAGATATACCGTGTGTTAAAGCAAGTACCGCTAAAGCAGTACTTAATTCAAAGAAGTCAAAGCACATAGAGTCACCCTATGAATTTGACTACATAAATGAAACCATGAAGTATAAGAGTAAAAGTAGCATCACTAGAAATGCTTCAGTACAAACTCTTAAATGTGTAGGTCCCACAAGATCCGAGCTAAATGTGGCTTGGGTCCCTGTTAAAAACTAATAAGTTTTATTTGTGTACAGGGGCATCTCATTGATGAATTAAAAGATAAAGGAATTGTAGATAGTGGATGCTCAAGACACATGACAGGGAACAGAGATTTTCTTGCTGAATTTGAAGAATTAAGAGGAGGTCCAGTAGCCTTTGGGGGTATCAAAGGTAGAATCACTGGCAAAGGGAAAATCAACACATGAAAGTTGGAATTTGAAGATGTCTTCTTTGTAAAAGAATTGAATTAGTTCAATCTCTTTTCTGTATCACAAATGTATGATAAGAAGAACAAGGTGCTATTCACAGACAAAGACTGCTTGGTGTTGTCCAAAGACTTTGAGATGCCTAAGGAATCTCAAATACTGCTTAAAGTACCCAGGTAAGAAAATATGTACACCTTTAATCTTCATACTATTACTCCAATAGGTGGTATTACATGTTTGCTAGCTAAGGCTTCTTTAGATGAGTCAAACCTATGGCATAGAAGGTTAGGACATGTGAATTTCAAGAATCTTAATAGATTGGTAAAAAGGAATTTGGTTAGAGGTTTAATTAACAAATCTTTTCAAAATGATTTCACATGTGCTGCTTGTCAAAAAGGAAAACAAAATAGAGCCTCTTGTAAGACCAAGACTGCAAACACTGTGACAAAACCTTTACATCTCTTGCATATGGATTTATTTGGTCCAGTTTCTATCATAAGCATTATCCATACGACCTTTTGTCTAGTCATAACTGATGATTATAGTAGATTCAGTTGGGTTTTTTAGCCCTTAAAAGTGAAACAAGTGAATTACTAAAGGATTTTATCACTTTAGTTGAAAAGCAGTTCACTAAACAGGTTTTAATCATTAGGACTGATAATGGAACAGAATTTAAGAATGCTGATTTTGATGAATTCTGTAGGTCTAGAGGAATTAAGAGACAATTTAGTAATCCTAGAACTCCACAGCAGAATGAAGTAGCTAAAAGGAAGAATAGGACATTAATTGAGGCTGCTAGAACTATGCTGGCTAATTCACTTTTGCCAAATACCTTTTGGGCAGAAGCAATCAATACTGCATGTTATGTGTTAAATAGAGTCCTAGTAACTAAGCCTTAAAACAAAACACCTTATGAACTCTTGACTAATGTAAAGCCTAACATAAGTCATTTAAAACCTTTTGGGTGTCATGTGTCCATACTAAATACTCTTGATTATTTGGGAAAGTTTGATGGAAAGTCTGATCCAGGATATCTTGTAGGATATTCATTGCAAAGTAAAGCCTATAGGGTTTACAATTTGGCAACTAAGAAAGTTGAAGAAAATTCTCATGTCAATTTCTTAGAAAATAAACCCAATGTTCCAGGAGTAGGTTATGCTTGGATGTTTGATTTAGACTATCTAACTAACTCCATGGATTACTACTCTTTGCAAAAGGATTGTCAAACTAACAATGCAGGTGAGGAGTCAAGTGCAACTAATGCAGGTACTCAAGAAGATGTTTCTTCATCAGATGATGATATTCATATCTATGTGCCCAACATGCCTACTGCTACTCCCATGTCTGCAACTCCCAAGAAGCAAACCATGCCATCAAATGATGATCAAGCCTCCCAGGAGCTTCAGAGGCTTCAAGATCAAGAAAAGAATGCTACATCTGCTAATAAGCATTCAGGAGAAGAATATTTTGAGTCACAACACTCAGCAGTACATACTATACCTAGCGGTACTTCATTTGTAAGTACTACTAAGTCAAAATCTGCTAAATATGATGACTCACTAGAAGAGATTTTGCAAGCATTGTTTTAGAGAGAGAATGAGATAGAGAGATGGTGGATTTCACACTTTAGAGAGAGAAAGTTAAAAGGAACTATGTGTAAAATAATGAAACCACACCCCTCTCCATCAAAGCAGAGGGTTTATATACCCAAGCCCTTGTCATGGGCTTGGGCTTACATTTTGGGCCGGCCTACACATGTTGTAGGCTAGGCTTGTTCTTGTTAAATAATTAAAGAAAGTTAACTAAACTACGAGCTATTACATGGACTATTAATGGAGTGACCGATCCTTCTTAATACGTAAAACGTATTTCCAACAATCTCCCCCTAAGGGAGGTCACTCCAAACAAGGGCGTTACCCAAGTTACAATAATAAGAAAAACCTAGCATACTATGCTTGTCTTGAGCTCGTAGTCTTCGTCTTTATTTTTCTTTTTCTTTTTCTTTTCTGGTGAACATGCTGATGTGATCTTTGATATCAATCTTGAGCATTAATCTCTTGCCTTGATCTCGTGCATCCATCACTTGTGATCTTCGCCTATTCGTGACCTCACGTCCCACATACTTATACCTTAGTAATTCTTGAAAGCTTCAGAGTTCGATACAGCGGAAGACTTAACTTTTAGGCTTTCTTGAATTAGATGAGGTATTAAGTGCATAAAGTATAAGCATGCGGGGACGACTTCTTCTCGGATTCTACAACGCCACCGTCTTCAAATGCCGCAACATAAGTAGACACGAACGAAATGGCTTTGAACATTTCATTCTAAATCGGTAGCATTTTACCTCCGATCGGTGAAGACCGTTGGACGATATTAGATATCGTACCCGTGACGGATAGTTTCAATTAAGTAACTTCCTGACAGGATTTCGCGGGTAAACCCGTTCTCTTTATTCGACCGTCCAAAGCTGACTGCGAACATAAAGAGTGAATCATATGGATAAAGATATCCGCATGATTTGAAGCCGTCAATTCATGTTCCTAGAACAAGTGAAATTCAATTAAGAAACGCACCATCGTTGCTTTCCAGTTGTCACGAGCTTTATTCATATAGAATCTTGCAAGTTACCTACCAAGTGCTGTTTGAGGTTAACACTAGAAGGATTTCCACTCATCACTGTGAACACTAAGGCATCACTCTGAGTGCTCTGGCAAGATCATTAAGATATTGCGTAGAGGCCTGGAACGTGTTTAAATTCAGTTAAGAATTAAACAGCTGTTGCTTTCCAGTTATCACAAGTTTGATTCATAAAGAATCGCACAAGTCACCTACCATGAGCTTTTTGATATGCGCTCAAGAAGGATTTCCATCTTCATTGTAAATACTTTCGTATTACTCGGATGTTTAGGCAAGATCATGAAGATTTTGCGTAGGACTCTTAAAATCTTTCTTACTTTTCACAGTGTGTGAAGAAGCAAGGAAATATGAAAGTGTGTCCTAATAAGATATTTGATGATCTCAAATGGCTATAGACTCGATCGTGCACTTTGGATTTTAGTGATCGGAGGCTGGAGAGGAGTGCCACCTTTTCAATACCAATTTATTCGGAGTGAATAAATCAATAGATAATGCGTTGTCTCCGTGTGATTAAAACAAATACCTTTTGAGAGATATCTGAGTTAGCTGGGATGAGTTGTGCATTGCATCACTGGGTCCATGATGTCTATCTTTAATATCGAGCATCATTAAAATGATCTCAATAGCATATGTGTTGACCCGGTTTCTGCTTAAGTTGTAAGGAGGGCTTCTTTCTTTACACCCTTTATCTTTACAATTCTTTTTCATTCTTCAACCCCTTCAATGCTTACCAATACGTCATAACTAGCACCTTGTTGTGATTGTTCCAGTGCTAACTTAAGTACTTGGTCGGCATTCAGCTACGTTCACAATCTTTCTCCATCTTTCCTAAGGACTACTATTTCTAGCTATGGAATGTCCTTGGGAAGATTCCTCCGGTTCTGGAAGAATCATAGGACTTAACCTATCCTACCATCCTTATGTCACCACAATCTTCATCTTCGTGAAATAAATGGGTTTCGGGTAAGTATATGTCACCATGAAAATCCATTTTGATATAGCAAATCCATTTTGCTCCCCCCTTAACATATGCTACGATATTCGAAAACATTTCGCACATGTCGGGATGAGTCAGCGCATTAAGTTAAACCATTTGTGATAATATCCCATATTAAATCACATTTTCTCCCCCATATTAAAAATATTAACCCAATCGATGTTTTTAATATCAATTGATTTAATGAAGTTTTAACAAAGGTTTTGGGGAGAAAAATGCAAGTCTATTTTATCTTCATGATATCAAACGTATGAGATATGATACCGATTTGTAACATGATCACATATTCACCATATTAGAAAAGAATTGACAAGGTTGGACCTGATAGATGAGAACATCATATGATAAGATCAAATGGTTCTTGTCAGCATATGTTGGTCGCCTCGTCACGTCTGAAGTCATCTCTTGACACATGTACGATTGGTATTGTAGTCTTGACACCAACTTGTGAACTTGGCACGTTCGGCATCGAAGATTCTGAATTCTTGACAATAGCTCCCCCTCAATTGTTGACCCGTGTTCTATTGAAAGAGCTGTAGTCGTCGGTTGAGTAGTCGCATCGTCGAGTATGTATATACCAATTGTAGATAGCATGGTTGTAGAGATGATAGCTTCATAAAAACAAAACTTCTCTTGTTTTAACAAATAAATGCACTGAGACATACATAGATTTGTGTTAGACCAAGTTATAAAGTAAACTTGATCCCTTACAAGGTTTTAAAGTAAACCTTGCCCGAGAAAATTAATTTCCGTTGTTAGCCAAAGCTTTCATAAGAAATACCTGACTTTAATGTGAAAACCGGGTTGCAGTCTGAAATAACTACAAGCCATTTAGGCATGTTTTATGAAATTGTTAGAAATACGTTTTTACGTATTTATGAAGGATCGGTCGCTCCAACGATAATTATGTAATGGGCTCGTGATCTACTTAATTAGTGTATAGTCCATATAGCCCACATGTAGGGTGGGCTATATATATCCCCTCCTAGCATGTTAGGAGGGGTTGTTGATTATCATTTACACATTAATCATTATTCCATCTTAACTTTCTCTCTCTACATTTCCCCTTTTCTCTCCTTTCTCTCTCTAATCCCTCATCTCTTTCCTTCATCTTCTTCTTTATTAATCAATCAATCAACCATCTTAATCCATCAAATCCATGATATAGAATAGGCCAATAATCACGTAGACCTTCAATTGGTATCAAGAGCCAAGGTTTGATTGGTTTATTCTAGCTTTTATTTTCTTTTTGATTTTGGTGGGTTTTTGATTTAATCATGCTTAAACTTTAAAAAGTTTGTATTTTTTATAAAAAGTTTGTGTTTTTATGTGTTAAATCATATCAAATCTTCAAATTTATTTACTTTTTAGATAAAAATCACAAATTTTTATATAAAAATCAAAAATTTCTTTATAAAATCTTAAAAAGTTTGTGTTTTTATAAAAAGTTGGTGTTTTTTATAAAAGTTTGTGTTTTTCTCTTTTTAATTTTGTATTTTTTTTTTTTTTTTGATTAAATCCTTCTATTTTGATTACTTTTTTTTGTTTGAATCAATTTTTTATTATTTTTTATTTTTTTTATTTTTATTTTTTTATTTTTTTTTAATCAATTTTACCAGTTATTATTTTTTTATCAGTTATTACTTTAATCAGCTTCTATTTTTTATAAACACTTTATATAGTTTTTTAATCAATATTTTTATAATCAGTATTTTTTCTTTATTTTTAATATATTGGGTCTCAGTTTTTGTCCAATATCAGTCCTGCTGTCCTTCAGTCTTGTCGATTATCAAGGTTTTTGGGTTTCCAGTCAGTCAGTCATGCAGTTTTTGTCCTGTTCCGAATCAAACTAAAAGTTCCGAATCAATCTCAAATGTTCCGGGTCAAACTCTAAGTTCCGAATCAAACTCTAACTCTAACTTCCGAATCAAACCCAAAAAGTTCCGGGTGAAGAAAAAAAAGTTCCGGGTGAAGGAACTCTTCCGATTCGGAACTCTTCCGAACGAACAAGTTCCGATTCGGAACTCTTCCGAACGAACAAGTTCCGATTCGGAACTCTTCCGAATGAAGCAACCATTTCAAACATAACGGACGAATTTTCAACCCACACTCTCGACTCAAAAAGACTCTCAACCAACATCAACAACACCCTCGAAAACCCTCACACTCTCGTCAAATCGACACCAAACAATAATCTAACATCACCAGACCTCACACTCCACACACATCCTGACTCACGACACAACCCTCGACTAATTTACCCACAACGAAGACCAAGACTTCCTACACACCATCAACAAAACCAAACACCCTCACATTCTCTCGACCCTCACACCTCAAACAAACCTCGACTCACTCAGACTCCACTCACCCATCTCACACAGACAACTCAACCCTCAACCAAAAACACTCACACTCTCTCTTTTTACCCTCACCCAAGACTCTCGTCCCCACACACCCTCTCGTCCCCACACACCCATCAAAGACTCTCGACCAACATAAACCCATCCAAACCCTCTCGCCTACTCACCCAATACACCTGCCTAATCCAACATCCACCCTAGACTCTGACAAGACCCTCGCCTACTCTCAAACATCATCATTCAAGATCTCAGTTTAAACACACATCATCGATCCAAGACTTGTAACCAAAAATAAAACAACCCTCGTCAACAACAACACTCATCTGACAAATCAACCCATACCCTCGAATCTTCACACACTCGACACTAACACACACAACCAAACAATCTCTCGTCAACATCTCTCGACTCATAACACACACAAACACACCCAAGACTCGCTCAATACTCTCGACCTTCAATCTAACACCAGAAAGACGCTACAGGAGAGAGGGACTCAACAAAAACAATAAAAGAAAAACCTACCCGAGACCTTATCTTTTAAGATCTTGAAGATGAACTCGATGCATGTCTTCTTGTGGATTTGATATAAACGGTGTGAATGGTTGCTGTTTTGGCTGTTGTTTATTGAGAGAATTATAGATTAGGTTTTGTGGTTTATTTCAAGAAGAAGGAGGCTGCGAGGAGAGAGAGAGACTCAAGTGTATTTTTAGTTTGTGGGAACAGATTCAAGCGTGTTTATTTTTTTTTGGGGCGGATAAAACTAGGTGGAGTGGGCGGTGGTATCTATTTGATTGGGCCACGTGTATGGACACGTTTTTGGACGGAGTAAACAAAGTTTTGGCAACTTTGATTGGGACACGTGGGTTGACAGGCGGATTTTACAAAGTTTTTTGTTTTTGTCACTTAGCCTAGCCACGTTAATTTCTAATAAACGTTTTAATATTTTACTTTAATAAACTTTTGTTTTACAAAGTTTGATAAAACGTTTTATAAAGTTATTTTTATTTTTTCTACTTTTATTTTCCAGTTTAAAATATCAGATTGTTCTTATTATTATTTTTTATTATTATTTTCAGTTACATTATTTTTCTTAAGCCAATTTTTTAAATTTATAGATTTTAAATTGAACTTTTTAGTTAAGAAAATTTTGTTTATTAATTTTTGGTACGTCATATTAAGGCGGGCATTCCGTTAAGAGTTAACGTGAACAAACATTTTTACGGGTTTAACATTTTTGTGGCCGGATTTGAAAGACAAAAGTGACGGACTTCATTTTTAGTGACTACGAATTTTTGATCGGGTTTAATTTTTTCATCATCTGAGACCGACAACATTTTTTGAGCCGAGTCGACTTGTAAAAACCCGACTACAACAACATCCACATCATTTTCCTAATCTTTCCTCGATTTTCAATGGATTCGTTCAATTCGACACTTAAAGAGGGAGACTTGCATCGAATGCAAGACAAAGCTAGAGAAAGTGGTGTAAATTCATTTCAAATGCTTCAGTGTCATCTAGTCACTCTTTCACGGATTCAAGGAGGGAGAGAATTTGTGACAATCTTTGGTCAAGATCGTCATATATTCATGGAATCAATGTTCATCATCTTGACCCAACTCGCAGAGCAACTCAACACTGAAATTTTTAATCACTCTGCATCGGCACTTGCTTATAAGGCTCTTGTGACACAACTCACGCCTTTCCTCCAATTCAATATCATCAAGTCTGAAAGTTCGATGCTTTGCCAATCATTTCTTCGAGATACACATACCGAGCTTCGAGTTTTTCGTGATACAATATTGAAACTATGTCATCGGTCTTGTCTTCGATTTATGAAAGATCTCGACTTCAGCAAGGGTATGATAATGGAGTGCAAGACTCTTCGATGCAAGAGGAAATTGGTCATACGATTGACAACTTAGAGCCTAACGATGGCAAGAGCACGGAATCAGGAGGACAACATGATACCAGTGGCACGTCAGGGAATGTTCACGAGATCTCTCTTGATGACACCTTACCCATTTATGACCCAGAGCCTGCAAACATGGTACAATATAATGTTGTTTATGATGTATATGCTGATGACATGCCGCATATTGAGCATTCTGAACCTAATTATGACAAACATGGGATGGAAAAGAGTGATAGCAATACCACTTCTGATTCATCCGATGTGAGTCATAATGGGGGAGAAAGTGTTCAAAATGCTATAGTACATCATGAAAAATGCTTTACAACTGCCTCGTTAACTGATTCTGATTCCAAGATTAAAGAGCTCGAAACGATCGTAGCTCGGCAATCAAAAGATCTTGAGGATGCCAAACTTGAATTTTCTAAGAAAACGGACAAATTTGAAACATACTTTGAAAAACTTGAAAAGTCAAACGTTGTTCTTGAAAGAAAATTGGATCAAACTGTTCTAGATTCTAAAGCTGAAAAGGATAATCTTTTGAAACAAATTCAACTACTTGAATCTAAGTTGGCATCCCAAGATAACGTGCTCAAAGAAAATGAAACATTAAAGGCCCAATTACAGGAAAAGGTTTTTGCTATAGCTGCGTTGAAAAACGAGTTAAGGAAAACTAGAGGACCTAGTGTGGACACTAAGCTTGAAAAACCATCAATCTTGGGGAAACCGCCTACAAATCAGTTCGTCAGACAACCGATTGTCAGACAACCTACTGCATTTAGATCCGAGCGACCACAATCCTCGAGACCGCGGTTTGCCTCCCAAGTTGATTTGGTTCAGTTTTCTAGACCAGTCACTCCAGCAACTAGGCCCAATGTGATCAAAACAGCGTTAGCAAGATCTAATCAGATGATTGCCCCTAGTTTCCCTAAAAATACCAAGACCACGTCTAGAACTAGTTCAAATGACGTTGGCCATAAATCTGGTCTAAGGGAAGTTATGCAAAAGACACTTGTAAGAGATAGCAATGTCAATCCTAGTCAAATGCCTTCTAGATTACCCAACACTGCTAACCGTAGCATGTCATCTCCTAGGAGCATCGATCAAACATCTAGGAATTACTCGGACATTAAATATGCTACCTGTAAAACATGTAGAAAATGTGTTTTTACGGCAAATCATGATTCCTGTATCAAAAAATTGCTTAATGAGGTGAACTCCCGTGCTAGACTTAAATTCCAGTGGATCGCTAAAATCAAACCCATTGGTAAAATGTGGCGCCCCACTGGTAGAACTTTCACTCTTGTAGGAAACGAGTGCCCTTTAACTAGGATTGTCTCTGATTCTACGAAGACTACTAGGGAGGAAATTGCAAAGGATGATACATCACTTAAGCCTGAACTTAAGATTTTCTATAAAAGGAAACGTTTGCCAACTAAGACAAGTGAATCATCCCCTCAGGCCACCTCTGACACAAGTAAAGCCAACTGTGAACCCCCACGTGCTTCACAAATAGATATCTCTAACCCATGCAAAAGTATACAAACTCCTAATGAGCATGCAGGTACCAAAGTTGATGTTCCAAAAGAACGAAGCGGTCTAATCGTTGTATACCGTTCAACTAAGGACACTCTCAGAGTTTGGTTGCTGAAGAAGCAGATATTAGAGAAACTAGTATCTCAGGGGATTCATGGTTAAAGCTTGTACAAGGACTTACAGTCACATAACAGACTGTAACTCGATCCTCAAAGAAAGGAAAGTTTATCGCCGATGGTAAACTTATCCTAACAACGAGAAATTCATTTTTCTCGGGCATGAGCTTATATCAAAAACATTCCAAGTTTTTAAGCTCATGCATTATGGCTCCTCGTTAAATGACAGACGACGACCCGGACTTCAGAGACAGGGAAGTTTATCTACGCAACGATAACTTACCCTCTTAACAAGAAATTAAGTTTTCTTGGACACGAGCTTACCCTAAAACCATTCAAAGGTTTTAAGCTCGTGTAAATGGTTTATCATTAAATATCAGATGGTAACCCGTGCATCAAAGAAAGGAAAGTTTATCGCCGATGATAAATTTATCCTAACAACGAGAAATTAAGTTTTCTCGGGCATGAGCTAAAATTAAAAACATTCGAGGTTTTTAAGCTCATGCACAATGACTTACAGTTAAATGTCAGACTGTAACTCGAACTTAAAATAAAGGAAAGATTATCTTTTATGATAACTTATCCTCATAACGAGAAATTCACCTTTCTCGGTCATGAGCTTGTATTAA
This sequence comes from Glebionis coronaria, assembly GCA_025667525.1. Taxonomy (NCBI): domain Eukaryota; kingdom Viridiplantae; phylum Streptophyta; class Magnoliopsida; order Asterales; family Asteraceae; genus Glebionis; species Glebionis coronaria. The sequence continues at coordinate 306,400,987 of CM046880.1, read as the reverse complement.
AACATTCGAAGTTTTAAGTTCTTAAAGGAAAGTGTATCTTTTAAATAAGAGAACTTTTCCTCATAACGAGAAATTAACCTTTCTCGGTCATGAGCTTTCCGTTAAAACAGTCAAAGTTTTCAAGCTCATGAAAACGACTTCTAAGTAAATGTCAGCTTAGGACTCGTTCTTCAGATAAAAGGAAAGTTTATTGCCGATGATAAACTTATCCTTATCAACGGGAAGTTCACAACTTCTCGGACTTGAGCTCGCTTTTAAGATATTCAACATCTTAAGCTCAAGTAATTGTTTTTCAAAACTTTGAACACAATTTTTCGAGAATTTTTCAAAAGGTTTTTCTAAATCTTTCAAAATTGTGTGTTCAAAAATGTTTTGATAAAAAGAGCATGTCTTCTGGAATCGATAATATTTACGAACCTAGAAATGTCATTCAATAATGACACGAGGTTGTAAATAAAGTTCGAGCAGAAGTTCAAACTTTTAAAACATGCTCAAAATGGTTTGCTATTATTTCAGATAGCAACCCGCTTTTCATAATCAAGTCAAGCATTTCACCGGAAAGCTTTGACTCAACAACGGGAATTAATTTTCTCGGGGACGTGACGAGGTGACCAACATTCGTGAACAAGAACCATGTGAATCTTTCATATGATGTTCTCCATCATTCAGGTCCAACCTCGTAAATTGCTAATCTTGTGAATTCATTATCATATATGATCTTTGCACGTAATAAATACCTTACACTTGTGTTTAAAAGGTATTTAATTTCCGTTTTAGCACACCCTCATTAATTTGAGGGGGAGCTTGTGTAATTCATGAAGATAATTGGACTTGCATTTTTCTTCCCAAATTTTCTTAAAATGCTATTAAATCAATTGATATTAAAAACATCGATTGGGTTAATATTTTTAATATGGGGGAGAAAATGTGATTTAATATGGGATATGATCAATCATGAATGGTTTGACTTAACGTGATAGCTCATCCCGACATATGCAAAATGTTTTCGGATATCGTGGCATATGTTAAGGGGGAGCAAAATGGATTTGCACTTCAAAATGGATTTCATGGTGACATACACTTACCCAAAACATCTCTATTCACGACGGTGAAGATTGTGGTGACATAAGGATGGTAGGATAGGTTAAAGTCCAATGATTTCTCTAGAACCGGAGGAATCTTCCCAAGGACATTCCATAGCTAGAAATAGTAGTCCTTAGGAAAGATGGAGAAAGATTGTGAACGTAGCTGAATGCCGACCAAGTACTTAAGTTAGCACTGGAACAATCACAACAAGGTGCTAGTTACGACGTATTGGTAAGCATTAAAGGGGTTGAAGAATGAAAAAGAATTGTAAAGATAAAGGGTGTAAAGAAAGAAGCCCTCCTTACAACTTTAGGCAGAAACCGGGTCAATACATATGCTATTGAGATCATTTTTGTTAATGATTCTCGATATTGAAGAAAGACATCATGGACCCAGTGATGCAATGCACAACCCTTCCCAGCTAACTCAAATATCTCTCAAAAGGTATTTGTTTTAATCACACGGAGATCAACACGTTATCTATTGATTTATTCACTCCGAATAAATTGGTATTGAAAATGTGGCACTCCTCTCCAGCCTCCGATCACTAAAAATCCAAAATGCACGATCGAGTCTAGAGCCATTTGAGATCATCAAATATCTCATTAGGACACACTTTCATATTTCCTTGCTTCTTCACACACTGTGAAAAGTAAGAAAGATCTTAAGAGTCCTACGCAAAATCTTCATGATCTTGCCTGAACATCCGAGTAATACGAAAGTATTTACAATGAAGATGGAAATCCTTCTTGAGCGAATATCAAAAAGCTCATGGTAGGTGACTTGTACGATTCTTTATGAATCAAACTTGTGATAACTGGAAAGCAACAGTGGTTTAAATCTTAAATGAATTTAAACACGTTCCAGGCCTCTACGCAATATCTTAATGATCTTGCCAGAACATTCAGAGTAATACTATTAAGTATTTACAGTGACGAATGGAAATCCTTCTAGTGTTAACATCAAACAGCACTTGGTAGGTAACTTGCAAGATTCTATATGAATCAAGCTAGTGACAACTGGAAAGCAACGATGGTGCGGTTCTTAATTGAACTTCACTTGTTCCAGGAACATGAATTGACGGCTTCAAATCATGCGGATAATATTATCCAAATGGTTCACTCTTTACGTTCGCAGTCAGCTTTGGACGGTCGAGTAAAGAGAACGGGTTTACCCGCGAAATCTTGTCAAGGAGGTTCTTTATTGAAACTACCTGCCACAAGTACGATATTTAATATCGTCCAACGGTCTTCACCGACCGGAGGTAAATTGCTACCGAATTAGAATGAAATGTTCAAGGCCATTTCATCTGTGTATATTGTTTTGTTGCTAACTGTCTTATGCAGCGTAACAAGAAGGTGGCATTGCGGTGTACAATCCAGAAGAAGTCATCACCACATGCTTATACTACATACAATTAGTACTTCAACAAATTCAAGAAAGCCTGAAGGTCAAGTCTTCCGCTGTATCAAACTCTGAAGCTTTCAAGAATTTAAAAGTATAAGTATGTGGAACATGAAGTCACGAAGAGGCAAATATCACAAGTGAAGAATGCACAAGGTCAAGGCAAGGAAACATGCTCAAGACTAAAGTCAAAGATCACATCAAGCATATTCACAAGAACAAGATCAAAGACTCAAGCATAGATGCTAGGTTTAAGATTTTGTAAAAAGATGTGACCTCCCTTAGGGGGAGATTGTTGGAAATACGGTTTTCCCAATAAAGTCTCGGTCACATCTTAGTTAGCATAGATCACGAGTTATAGACTATTTAGAACTTTGTTTCTTGGAGCGACCTCCCTTAGGGGGAGATTGTTAGAAATACGTTTTTACGTATTTATGAAGGATCGGTCGCTCCAACGATAATTATGTAATGGGCTCGTGATCTACTTAATTAGTGTATAGTCCATATAGCCCACATGTAGGGTGGGCTATATATATCCCCTCCTAGCATGTTAGGAGGGGTTGTTGATTATCATTTACACATTAATCATTATTCCATCTTAACTTTCTCTCTCTACATTTCCCCTTTTCTCTCCTTTCTCTCTCTAATCCCTCATCTCTTTCCTTCATCTTCTTCTTTATTAATCAATCAATCAACCATCTTAATCCATCAAATCCATGATATAGAATAGGCCAATAATCACGTAGACCTTCAACTTTTGTACGAACTCTATTTATGGCGCCGTGTCGATATTAATCAACATTTCTAAGGCCGTAAATATTATCGTACCAAAAGACATGCCTTTAAAAAATAAAGTAAAAATATTTTTGGATTTTTCTGAATTTTTCAATTTTTATGGTTTTTATATGGTTTTATATTTTTGTATTTTGCTTTTGTGGATAAAAATATAAACAATATATACAGATGATCACCAAGGATACGGAGAATAGTTTTACCAAGACTATTCTTTCGCTTCATCTGCTAGTTCCTTTAGAGTCTCAGGCGAGAAGGTTCTCATTCCTAGCTTGTCGGCCAAAAATTCAATTCGAGCGCGATCTAAAGCCTTCGTGAAAATATCCGCCAATTGATACTCAGATCGGACAAAGTAAAGCTCTATAACTCCATTTTCCACTTGCTCCTTGATGAAATGGTAGCGAATGTCAATATGCTTCGACCGGGAGAATTGAACATTGTTGCAGCATAAGGCAATTGCACTCTTGTTGTCACAGTACATCGGAATTTTGTTGAAACCTAGACCATAGTCGGTTAATTGCGATCTCATCCAAAGAATTTGAGCACAGCAACCGGACATAGCTATGTATTATGCTTCCGTACTTGAAATTGCAGCGCTTTTCTGCCTTTTCGATGCCCAACTGATTAGTCGATCTCCTAATAGTTGCAAAGTTCCACTCGTGCTACGCCTTGTATCTTGACAACCCGCGTGATCCGCATCTGCATATGCCATTAGTGCAATAGAAGAGTCCTTCGAATACCAAAGTCCCCGATTGATGGTTCCTTTAAGATATCGAAAGATCCTTTTAACAGTAGCTAAGTGTAACTCAGTAGGCCTAGTTTGATACCTGGCACACATACATATAGCAAACTGAAGATCAGGTCGACTGGCTGTGATATACAGAAGAGTACCGATCATTCCACGATAAAGTGTCGGATCAACGGCAACTCCATGTGGATCTGCATCAAGCTTAGATTTCTCCACCATTGGAGTGTCCACGGGGTCGCAAGATTCCATCTTATATTTCTTAAGCGATTCAAGGGCATATTTGGATTGATTAATAAAGATGCCTCTGGGACTCTGAGATATCTGAAGACCTAAGAAGAATGATACCTTGCCCATCATTGACATCTTAAACTTGCAAGACATGAGTGTCCCAAACTCATCCGATAAGGTTTGGGTCGAGGCTGCAAATATAATATCATCAACATATATTTGTAGCATTATCATATCTTTACCTCGTTTCTAAATGAACAGCGTGGGATCCACCTTGCCTTTTGCGAAGCCTTGAGTAATGAGGAATTGTGACAATAGATCATACCATGCGCGTGGAGCTTGCTTCAACCCATAGAGAGCCTTCTTAAGCTTCTACACATGATTAGGATAATTAGGATTCACAAAACCATCCGGTTGTTGAACATAGACTTCTTCCTTGATTTCACCATTAAGAAATGCCGTCTTCACATCCATCTGATAGACGATTATATTCATATGGGCTGCATAAGCGAGGAATAGTCTAATAGCTTCCAAACGGGCAACAGGTGCAAAGGATTCCATAAAGTCGACGCCCAATAATTGCTTGTATCCACGAGCTACTAGTCGAGCTTTGTTTTTCAATATTCCGCCTAACTCATCGAGTTTCACCTTGTAAACCCATTTCAAAGTGAGTAACTGCACCTGATCCGAGCATGGGACAAGTTCCCATACTTCAAGACGTATAAACTCATTAAGTTCTTCTTGCATAGCTTCTATCCAACGGGATTGAGTAAAAGCTTCTTTCCATGTCTTAGGTTCAATTTCAGTGAGAAAAGCATCAAAGTGACAAAACATTGCACTTTCTTGTAACTGACTTCGTGTGGATACCGGACGATTAGGGTCACCAATAATAGAATCTATAGGATGATCCTTTGTCCACTTGATGTCATGTTCACGAATCCGTGGATTAGAGTAAACTGTAGTAGGAGCTTCCTCTGAGGTGGACGACCCGGCTTGATGAGGGTCGGGAATTGGTACACCAAAGAATGGAAGTTCACGCATTTGAGCGAATTCCAAATCGTGATCATTATTATCCTCTTCATCATCAATAGGCATGACATGGGTAGTTGTTACATGTGTTGGTTGAGAATTACTCGTTGAAGGTATATCTGGACCAATTGTAGGTGCAGATGTGTCTGATTGTGCAACGGTTGCTGGAGCGACAACTTCGGTTACCGGAGCTATTACCTCAGGTTCTGGAGCAACAATAGTTGGAGGAGTAAAGAATTCATCAAAGAACGGTTCAAACAACGTATCCCATTCATTCCTAGTAGGTGGTATAAATGATGAAGTAGGGTTGTTTGGGACAAGACCAGAACTAATATTACTGGGTCCCATTTCATGAAGTGCGGGTTCAGAGCTGCTTTGCTCAGAAGCCATTGCTGTCAGCTCATCAAAATCAACATTCATAGTTTCGAGGATCTTGCGAGAGTTACGGTTGTAGATTCGGTATGCCTTCTTTGCGGGTGCGTAACCAATGAAAATACCAATATCAGCCTTTGGTTGAAGTTTTCCCAAATTGTCACCATCATTATTTGGATAGCAAAGAGAACCAAATACATGAAGATATGATAAATCTGGTACTTTTCCATGGAGAAGCTCATAAGGTGTTTTACCATGGCGTTTACGAATTAGTGACCGGTTTTGGGTGTACACTGCTGTAGATACTGCTTCTGCCCATAAAAACAATGGAGCCTTTGCGTAAATTAACATCGTTCGAGCAGCTTCCATACGTGTGCGATTTCGCCTTTCAACGACACCGTTTTGTTGTGGAGTGCGTGCAACGGATGTTTCATGAGATATGCCAACTTCTTCATAATAATCACGCAAAATTTGATTCACAAATTCGGTTCCATTATCTGTACGAATGCGTCGGACAGTAGTGTTGAGACGCACTTGAATCATCTTGAGAAATCGGATGATGAATTTAGGTGCCTCATTTTTTGCTTTAAGAAATTTCACCCATGTAAACCGAGAGTAATCATCGACAATGACGAGGATGTACTTTTTGCCACCAAGACTTTCAATACGCATTGGCCCACAAAGATCCATATGCAACAGATAAAGTTTCTCTTGGTTGGTGTCTTCCGTCTTGGGTTTGTAAGATTTCTTAGTGCTTTTCCCCATTGTACACGCAGAACACAAATGATCCTTGTGAAATGATAGTTTAGGAAGACCACGAACAAGTTCGTTTTTCGCCAAGTGATTAATAGCGTCAAAGTTAAGATGAGATAACCGTCGATGCCATAACCATGACTTAGTCTTTGATGCTTTGGAGAGAAGACATACGGGAGAGGCGGCCATCATGTCTTGTAGAGACAAAGTATACAAATTATTCCCTCGAGTACCTTTCAATAAATCAACCCCTTCCAAATTACGAATGAAGCAGGTATGCTCTCGAAAAGCAACTTCTAGGTTTGCATCACAAAATTGTCCCACAGAAAATAAGTTGTGACCGAGACCTTCCACATAATACACTCTCGAAATTATAACATTCCCAATATGATATTTGCCATAACCCATTATCTTTGCAATATGATCATTTCCAAATCGAACCGTACCAAGAAACTTGCTGACGAAATTTCTGAGTTGAGAGCGATCTCCGGTCATATGCTTGGAGCAACCAGAGTCCAAATACCAGAGAACAATTTGGACCACCTGTTTTCAATAACAACAGTAGACAATGCATTGGAAACTATTGGTTCCGGAGTGTTAGCAGATACAGACATAGAATTATCAGAATTGCTAACATTTTTGAGACCCTTAGATTTCCTGTGTTTTTTAATGTGAGTTTTAGCACTAACAGGTTTTACTGTTCTAACTTTCTTAGGTTTTGGATTATTCGCGTGCACTACAGTGGGAGTAGACCTATTTAAAGGGCACTTTGTTCCTACAGTAGTGTCGGTGTTCCTAGTTAAAGGACACGCTTGTGTTTTGGTAGCCTTGGTACTCCTAGTTAAAGGGCACGCTTTCTTCGCTGTAGTGGGAGTGATCCTAGTCAAAGGGCACATATTTCCTACTATAGTGAAAGTCCTACCAGTGGGGCGCCACATCCAACCAACTTGGGTTAACACTTTCCCAGTCGGTTTCCATTCTAATCCATTTTTCCGGGCCTGCATCTCATTCACATGGTCAATAAGGCAAGAATCATGATGACTAGAAAACATACATTCATTGCAATTCCAACATTTTAAATTAGAATTCATAGTAGGCTTAGAACGCTGCACAACCGCAGAGCCTTTAGGTTTAGCTACATGATTCTTTTTATTCAAAACAGAAATAACATTCCTAGGATTGGCTTCTACTTTCTTCTTCACTTGACTACCAGATGGGGGCAAGATCCTATCATTCTTCTTGTTTCTTTTAAGCTTAGATCTTTGAGCCTTAGTAGTGGTGCTTACTCCTGTAGAAGGCAACACGGGAATATTAGAAGCTGGTTTTGATTCTGCCTTATCTTTAGTGACCAAAGTTTGAGATGGTTTAGTCCTAGGGCCCTTGTTAAGTGGTGTGACGGCTATAAGGTTCCTTTGGATTGCACTAGAGGATGATGCTGAGATTGTGGCTGCGTTATCCACAACATTCTTACCTTTTAGAGTTCGAAGTGTTTCCTTTAACTCAGCCAAGACCAGATTCTTATCACAAATTTGTTCCCTCAAATCAGATATTTCCACCGACTTTCGATTCAATTGTTCAATCAATGATTGATTCTGTGTAGTGGTATCAACACATGCGGGCTTTACTGAATCGAAGAGTCGTGTATTTTTCTGTTTTAAGTTATCAACTTTGGACAAAATCTTGGAAACTCGAGTATCTAGATCAAGTTTAAAATTCTCAGCGGCCTCAAGTACGTTCACACAGTTAAGCTCCTTAGATTTCTCTATGTCTATCGGCAAAGATTGAGCAACCTTGTCACTTGGCTGACGCTGTTTTGATTGTAAATTCAATCGAAAATTCTTTTCAAAGTTTGCATCATCGATATTAACACCTTCGAATGACGTTTCAAAGATTTCTTGAATAAATTGTTGCTTGCATTCAAGCGAAATACAATGTGTTTGAATCTCATCAAAATGTTTTGAAAGCAAAGAATATGAATCTTGAAGCTTTAAAAATTCAGCGTCAGATTCGTGACAAGTACTATCTACCACATTATACACAGTTTCAATATTATGCACAGTAGAATCATTATCAACACTTTTATTCACACAGACAGAAACTATATCATGAGACATCACTTGATTCAGAAGCAGATCATTATGGCGTGAAACCCGTTCTATTTCAAGTAAATTGTTTTCATAAGCATCTTCCATTTCATTGAAAACACGTCTAACTTCTTCTATTTCCAAAAACAAATCTTGATCAATATTACGAAGACAAGCTTTAACATTGTTTACAAACGGAACAATTTCATCTCGAAACGCAGCTCTAGTGTGCTCAAAGTTCCATTCACCTTCCGTTATGGCCGTGGCCGTCGTACGTTCCAAAATGACCTTGTCAAAATCGGCTAAGTGTTGGTGAACCGTGTTTAAGTTAACGGACGCCTTACTTACCGGTGGAATTAACTTCGTTAAATCCTTTTTGACGAGTGTAGGAGACGTACTAGGAAGGTTTTCATTTGACAAACTTTGGGGCACAAGAACTGTTAATTCTGGTAATTCCTTTTGTAAGCGAATGCGTGTCTTTTTCGAAAATTGATCTTTGTTATGTTGATCATAATCAATTGTATGGAATTTTGAAAGCATTTTAGAATGAGTTTCATCCCCAAGTGATTGTGTCTCCTCAGTACTACGAACAAAAGGTGCTTCTTTCGATTTTCCAATTATGGTCATATCATAAAGACCGGGAATATATTCCTGAGCTTGTTTTGCATAACCGGTATTAGGTGGTAAATCTTGAAGACACTTAAGTTCGAATTCTTTAAATGATTTAGTTAAAAGATGAACCTTTTCTGTGGAAGCGTATTGTTTTAAAAGCTGTTGTTCTTTGAATTTAAGAAGTTTGGTAGCATTAATTTCTGATTCAACCTTTTTAGACTCGAGAGTTTCGAAATCCATTTTAAGTTTCTGAAAATCATTGACAACCGACTCTTTTTCTTTTAATTCATTGGAAAGATTAGCTTTTAATGATTCTATTTCTTTCAAGTGTTCAATCTTTTCAAAACGAAATTGGTCAAATTCAGAACATGTTATTTTCTCTTCTTGAGGGACCATTTCAAAAGTTTTGACCTTTTCTTTATGCAACGCAAGCTCAGCAGTTAGGGTGGAATTCGTATCTACGGATTGTCTGAGGGCCATATGCATTTGATCAATAATATGTTTAGGCACCATGACCAAATCATGTTGAGCATAAGATTCCATACCCGTCGTAGCATTTGGTTGAGGTTCACTCAAATGTGTTGGGTTGGGTACCACATCATTTGAGTTACTAGTCCCCGAATGCTGTTCGAGGTTATCATTTTCATGCCCAACTTGATGTTGGTTATCATCAATATTATTAGATGTGGTTGGTACCTCACTGATGACATCAGAACCGTAGTGAGAGAGATTAGCAACGAGAGCAGCTTGGGCAGAGTGAATGTCATCACAATCAGAATCATATGCGTCAAGGTCATCTGCTTGATAAGCTGCATTAGAAGTGGAAACAACTGCAATGCCTTCAGTATCTGCTGCCCCTGGGTCTGCAAGAAATACTAACTCCTCTGAATCCAAAATCTTCCCCTTAGACTGAGCATCAACCAAATACATCTTCTCACGAAACCATGCATCATCCCTTCTCCTTTTCGGCTGAGTGCATTCCCTAGCCATGTGACCTTGTCCTCGGCAATTGTAGCAAGTCACAACCTTCTTAGGACCAATAGGACTCCCATTTCCACTAGCTTGAGAATTCACAGCTTGATTGTTCCCAGTCCTTGTAGGAGGTTCATATGAATTTTGCCTTCCCTGAATAGGTTGCACCGTCACTTGACCATCTTGAACAGTGGCTTGTTGTCGAGGATTTGATGAGGTGCGGAGCTGATTGTTTGTTGGTGGAAATCCTCTAGTTGCAACAAGTTTTGACAAGTAGGCGGTGAGATGGTTTAGAACATCAGCTGGCGTATCATTTGGAGTAAAGACTGGTGCTTGGATTGGTGGAAGTTCATTAGAGTAGAAAGCTTGTGCTGGTTGTGCTTCTATTGGAAAATATCCTTGCTGAGGTGTATAGCCCAATGGAGAAGTGTTGGCTTGTGATGGTGATGTTTGATATGGTGGTTGCTGTTGAAAAGATTGTTGATGATTGTTGATATTCTTGCTATGGCATTATTGGTGGTTGATAAGATGGTTGCTGTGGTTGCTGATAGATGTGTGGTGGTGGCTGCTGCAAGTATGATGGTTGTTGATAAGTAAAAGCCATGTTTTGTTGAGAAGCATACATTTCAAGTGGATCATGAACTTGAGGTGTAGACAACCGAGCCTCGATCACATGGCATTCGTGTTGTTGAAGAAAAGCTTGAAGTTGATCCACATTGGTGTTATGCAAGTCCTTAGCCAATTTAACATCCGTCACGTATTTTTTCCATTCTGGAGGAAGAGTGTTCAAATACTTGGTGTTCAATTGAAAGGTAGGAATTGCCATGCCATAGATATTTAGCTCATTCAACAATAGGGTAAATCTCAGATAGTAATCATTGAGAGTCTCCCCTGACACATAGGCAAACTTATCAAAAGTATCATAAAGCTTACACTCTCGTTCTTGTTTAGTTAACGAGGTGCCTTGCATTAGAACACAAATTCTATCCCATAACTCTTTGGCTACATTATGTTTGCTGACGAGTTTGTAGACATCTGGAGGAAGAGCTTGGAGAATGATGTTTGTAGCATACTTATCACATTTATCTTGAATCTTCATATCTCCAGTAAACTCACCCGTTGTGCGAGGACGAGTGGTCGTACCTTCCGTCACAGTACCATAATCTAATGGTCCATTGAGCACCGATGCCCAAATTAGATGTCCATTCTCCTTGTTCAACATATAAAGTTCCATTCGGGAAGCCCATTCCTCATACATAGTCTTCACCAACATTGGTGGACGATTATCCGTACCCGAGAGGATGGACTTATCCGTAAGAGATGTATACTCCATTTCAATAAGTTAAGATTTACAAAGTTGATCGAACAATGAAATAAGGTTAAGTGTTTTTGTGTTGAAGTCGAGAAACAATGTTAAAATCCCTTAAAATATGTTCTCGATAAACCAAAAATTCCAAGACAAAATTACACACGATCGAAATTTTTTATGGAATAATTTTTGGATTGTCGGAATGTCTAGATCGGAATGCTAGATCGGAATGTCAGATCGGAAAGTCCAGATCGCAAAGCAAGGCTGTCGAAATGTTTAGATCGCAAAGTCCAGATCGTAATGTAACTTGGTCGGAATGATTCAGATCGCAATGACCAGATCGCAAAGCCTATCGGAATACTCAGATCGCAATACCCAGATCGCAAAGTGGCTGACAAAATTTAAGCAGAGTAACGACTTAACAAAACTTCCTTATACCCGTCGGAATCCCAGATCGCAAAGTACGATCGGAATGTTAGATCGGAATAAGTAATAAAACCCAACTATCGCAATGTAGAACCAAACCCTTTCCGATGGTAAGGTTATTGCGATGGAAGCCCATGTACAACTTGTACTTTCCGATGAAGGTTTCTGCTAGAATTTCGGAATGAAGAACACCAACTTTTTTACACTTTTGATCCAAGAACGATGATGTTTTAACGCAAACCAAGATACCAAGAACAGTTTAACACGAATCCCTATGTTACACTACTTTAAACTTCGATCCAACACAAAAAAATTTTGAAGATTCGGCTAAAAACAAACCAACAATCTACGAAATGTTTAGAACACAAAAACAAACCTATATTTCATCCCAAGCTCTTGATACCATTTGTAGGATTGTAAATCTATGCTTATGTTTTTAGAGAGAGAATGAGATAGAGAGATGGTGGATTTCACACTTTAGAGAGAGAAAGTTAAAAGGAACTATGTGTAAAATAATGAAACCACACCCCTCTCCATCAAAGGAGAGGGTTTATATACCCAAGCCCTTGTCATGGGCTTGGGCTTACATTTTGGGTCGGCTTACACATGTTGTAGGCTAGGCTTGTTCTTGTTAAATAATTAAAGAAAGTTAACTAAACTACGAGCTATTACATGGACTATTAATGGAGTGACCGATCCTTCTTAATACGTAAAACGTATTTCCAACAGGACGATGAAGACTTATATGCCAGTCCAGCTGAAGGAATCTTCTCCAAAGCTTCCTATGATGAGCAGGGTGCAGTAACTAATTTCAACAATTTGGAAACAGAAATTCCAGTCAGATCTATTCCCACTCATAAAGTCAACAACAACCATCCTGCTACACAGATTATTGGTGATCCAAAATCTGTTGTACAAACCAGAAGACAACTGCAAACCAATATTGAAACTCATGCACTAGTGAGTTATGTCAAACAACAGCAGAGAACAAATCATAAAGATACTCAGCATTGTTTGTTTGCCTGTTTCTTATCTCAAGTACAGCCCAAAAATATCTCTCAGGCTCTTGATGAAGAAAGTTGGGTGGATGCCATGCAAGAAGAATTAACACAATTTGAGCTACAAAAGGTTTGGATTCTTGTGGATCTTCCCTCAGGTAAAAGAGTCATTGGTACTAGATGGGTCTTCAGGAACAAGAAGGATGAAAGAGGGGTTGTTGTGAGGAACAAGGCAAGACTTGTTGCTCAAGGCTACAGACAGGAAGAAGGGATAGACTATGATGAGTTTTTTGCACCAGTGGCAAGGATTGAAGCCATTAGGTTATTTTTGGCCTTTGCATCATATATGGGATTTATAGTCTATCAAATGGATGTAAAAAGTGCCTTTCTATATGGTAATATTTCAGAGGAGGTATATGTCTCACAACCTCCAGGTTTTGTAGATCCTAAATTCCCCAATAGAGTCTACAAATAAAAGCACTTTATGGTCTGCATCAAGCTCCAAGAGCCTGGTATGCAACTTTATCCAACTTTCTGCTAGAACATGGATATAGGAGAGGAACCATTGACAAAACTCTATTCATCAAGAAAAATGCCAAAGACATCATTCTAGTTCAAGTCTATGTTTATGATATCATTTTTGGTTCCACCAAGAAGACATGGTGTGAAGAGTTTGAAGCTTTGATGAAAGGAAGATTTCAAATGAGTTTTATGGGAGAACTAGCTTTCTTTTTGGGACTACAAGTCAAACAAAGGAAAGATGGAATATTTATCAGCCAAGATAAATATGTTGCCGAAATCTTAAAGAAATTTTCATGTATGGATACAAGGAGTACAAGCACACCTTTTGAAGCTAAGAAATCTTTATCAAAAGATGAACATGGAGAAGATGTTGACATTCATCTCTATAGGTCAATGATTGGTTCATTGATGTATCTTACTACTTCAAGACCAGATATAATGTTTGATGTGTGTGCCTGTTCAAGATTCCAAGTTCATCCAAAGGTGTCACATATTTATGTTGTGAAGAAGATTTTTAAATATCTTAAAAGTCAACATAATTTAGGATTATGGTATCCTAGAGATTCCACCTTTGAATTGGAAGCTTACTCAGATAGTGATTATGTTGGAGCAAATCATGATAAGAAATCCACAATAGGAGGTTGTCAATTCCTAGGCAGAAGACTCATATCATGGCAGTGTAAGAAGCAAACCATTGTTGCTACTTCTACAACTGAAGATGAATATGTAGTTGCTGCTCATTGCTGTGGACAAGTACTTTGGATTCAAAATCAATTGTTGGACTATGGGTTTAACTTTATGAACACCAATATTTACATTGATTATGAAAGTACTATATGCATTGTCAAGAATCCAGTCGTTCACTCCAAGACTAAGCATATTGAAATAAGACATCACTTTATAAGAGATGCTTATGACAAAAAGCTTATTCAAGTCTTGAAGATTCATACAGACAACAATGTAGACGATTTGTTGACCAAGGCATTTGATGCAAAGAGATTCGAATTCCTGGTAACACACATTGGTATGCTCAACCAATAACATGTTGCATAAGTTGAGGGGAGGTAATAGCTATACAAGTTTTATATAAATTTTATTGTATAGTCTATGTTTTGTGTTTTTGATGTTTATGCAGGTTTATAGAAAAAGATAAAAGAGGTTACATGTCTAGTGGAAAGCATGAACTGGTCAAAATTGTGAGGTACCGTTGTCACTCCAAGTACCGCTAGCACAAAACCAAGTACCGCTTATGTTCCATGTACCGCTACATGTCCGTTGTATCGTTAAGGGTCTCTTTTGTAAATTTGGCGGTTTCTTCGCGCTTGGGTTTGTTATTTACTTAAATACTTACCCCAATTACACAATTGATTCACCTAAATCTTTTATTTTTCTCTCTTGATTCTATAACCTTCTCTTTAATCTTTCGATCATCAAAAATACTAATGGCTGCCTTATAAGTAATCTCTAAGCATAATTGGTTGTGAATCTTGCTACGAATGATGACTCTCTTGGTTTCCATGAGATGCTTGGTTTCCTATCTCGAAGTCATATTCGCTTTGCACTCACTGTAAGTCCAGTTGTCTCTATACCCATTATTGAACAATTTTGGGATACTGCTGTTTTAGGTACTCATGTTGATCAACCTTGCATTAAGGCTAGGGTAAATCATAGGAATATATATGTCACTGAGGTACTGCTACGAGCAAGTTTGAGACTTAATGACGAAAATGGACTTAGTATGCTTGATAATATAGAGATTCATAATGGCCTTGCAGCCATGGGCTATGGAGGTGGTAGGGAAAGTCTTACTTTCTTTAAAGCATTATTTTCACCTCAATGGAAATTGCTTTTTCATGCTAATTCACTATTTAAGTTCAAAAAGTAAATCTTTTGATCAAATACCTGCTGCATTAGCATCTGCTGGTATTTGTCTAGCAAATAACAGGGTTTTTAGTTTTTCAAAATTAATTTTTGAAGGCATGACTAGGAATTTGGAAGGGACTAAGAAGTTTTTAATGTATCCTATATTCATTCAGGCTTTAGTTAGTGACCAAATACCTAACCTACCAGCATTAACTGATACATGGGATGTTCCTTCATTCACAAAGAGAACTTTCTCTTTCTTGACCAAACAAGGCAATGCCTTTACAAGAACAGTAACACCATTGTTTGCTCATATGTTAGCCCAACCTGCCAATCAAGAAGGTGAGGAACCTAGCAATGCTAGTGCTTCTCAGCAAACTCCTTCTCACCAGAGCTCCCACTCTCTAGAAGATTCACAATCTTCTTCTCACAATGTTGGTATTCCACCAAACACTGATGAGATTATCCACACACCTGCTGCTTCTATTGCTGCTAGTGGTTCACCACAAGCACAAGCACCAGAGGTGGTGGATGTTGCAAATTTAACTGCTTTGTGTACAAGTTTGTCCCAACAGGTACAGGTATTGCAGAAAGATAAGCTTTTTGAAGACAAGAAAATTGCTGAATTAGAAGCTAGCCTACTCAAGTTAAGGAACAAAGTGTCATCGTGGATGAGGCAATATAGATCTGTTCAAAAATCTGCAATCAAGAAGCAAAGACTCAAGAACCACAAGAAAAGGCAACTGAATGCAACCAAACAGGGGAGGAATAATGAAGAACAGGGAAGGAATAATGAAGAACAACCACCTTCTTCTGATAATCAAACAAGGATCTCTGGAAATGACATCAATTTTGAATTGGATGAAGATGTCATGGGGACTTTTAAAGATGGAACTGGTTTAGAGACTGGTGTGGATAGACCTTCAGATATGGAGATTCAACAGCAAGACCCACAACCTACTCCAGAGGAACCACAAGTTCAAGAACAATTTCAAGAAAAGTTGGTAAATCAACCAGAGGAGCCACAAGTTGAAGAAACATTGGCAACTCAGCCAGAACCATCAGTTCAATCACCACCTCAAGCTAATTGGAGTGCTTTCTATGAGAAGTTGGAGGAAATTTCTAATCAGTTTCCTGATCCATCACCACAAAGCAATAAATCAGATACGAATAAAGAAATGCAAGTTGATATGATGGCTTCTATGGAAGATAAGGTATCTAGGGATACACAAGTGATTGAAGAAACAAGTGTGTCTAATACTGGTGAAGTCAACTTTGTTGAAGATCCAAGTACTGCTAAGCCAACTAAGCCGACTGCAAGTACTGCTGACATTGTTTAAGACCCAAGTACTGCTAAGCCAATTGCAAGTACTGCTAAGCCAATTGCAAGTACTGCCTAGCCAATTGCAAGTACCGCTGGTGATCATCCTTCACTAGAAAGTCAAATTTCATTTGGAGAAAATGATACTTTAGCCCAATTGCTGCTTGATCTAAAGAAGAGTTTAGTTGAGAAGACTAAGCAAGCTAAAGTGGAAAAAAAATACACAACAAGAAGTTCTTGCAACAAAGTATCAAATTCAAGGTAAGAAAGTTCAAGCTTCACACCCTACAAAAGGTATAGTCATTCAACAGTTAGCTAATAAAGAAGTAGCTACCAAACTGAAGAAGAAGCTACCTAAGATTAATCCAAGGGATAAGGGGAAGAAGCAATTATTGTCAGAGTCTGAAGATGAAAGTGATTCAGATGATGATATAAACAAAGTCATGTACAGATTTAATCAAATAGACCATAATGAGGAATTTGCTTATAGAATGCAAGCACAAATTCGTGAAGATGAATTGTAGGAAGAACTTGCAGCAAAGCAAAATTTTCTAGAAGCTAAAAGGATACAGCAAGAATGGAACATACAAGAGTATGACAGGATTCAAGCTGAGATACATGCAAGTGAGCTTCTTGTAGACTCATTAATAGCTGAAGAAAAAGATGCATATGATGAAGAATAGAAATCAAGATTGATTGATGATCTGGTAAGGGAGCAACAAAGATTCCTTGCTGAAAAGAGAAGGAAATAAAAGATTAAGCCTCCAACTACTATGCAGATTAGAAATCAAATGATGAACTTTCTAAAGAAAGTAAAAGGATTTACTCATATTCAGCTGGTCAAGAAGAATTTTAAAGAAATCAAGACTTTGTATGAGCAAAGTAAGAGGACTGAATTGAATTTTGTTGAGATTGGATCTGAAGCAGACAAGAAAGCTGTTGAAGAATTCAAGAAACGTCTACAACAACAAAGACAATTTGGTAGTACTCCTAGAATTGAGCCAAGTACTTCTGACCTACAAGTATATCTCCACCTATCAAGACCACTTATGTGAGGAAGAATAGAAAGGAGAAATTAAGTTCAAGGGAGGAAGAGACTGCTCAAAGAATGAATACAGGAGTTGAAATTCAAGGTATTGCTCAGACTGAAAATGTACAAGCAGTACATACACAGTCAACAGTACATACAACAGAGGAAACGGTACATACAAACTTGGAAGAGGATTCAACAGAACTTGAAGGAATTTCCAAGAGTGTTAAAAGGAAAAGATCAACAAAGCTAAAGAAGAAAGCTAAGAGAGCTAAAACTACAGCAGAAGATAGTGATGATGATGAGAGCTTAAGGAAGTACTTGAAGATTGTGAAATTTGAAGATCAATGTATTGATACAGAGATTTTTGGAAAAAGAGCATCCATTGTTAAGTGGATTTACTCTACAGATCAAGGACTTGAAGCTCATGGAATTCAGAGATCTGATGGCACAAAAAGGATATTTAGACTTTTGGAAGATATTCTTCACATTCTTGACAGACAAGATATTCAAGATCTTGTAAGGTTAGTTGAAGAAGCTAGTGCAGGTAAAACTGAAGTATCACTATTATATAGGGAATTTCTCTTTATGTATGAGCCACACAAATGTGATCAAGAAATGTTGAAGGTATTAGAGGATCAGGTTCCTAGTTACTGGAGATATTATAGGTCATGTGGATTGCATATTTTGGATGTAGATGATGTTACATATTATATGCTGCAAGAGAAGACTTACCCCCTTCAAAAGGAAATTGTTGGAAAGGATGTTAGAACAACAATTAGAAGTTACAGAAGAGTCTGCTGATGCTTTGGAGTTGATCAGAATAGTTAAACAACAAATCAAGGATTTGAAAGATGAGGAAGAAGCTGAGAAAGAATCTTAAGTGTTTGACTTTCAGTCACACTTCATAAATGGTTCTCAGTTCACCATGTCTAACACACATAAGAACTGGCTAGTCCATAAGCAAACGGTTTGTGGTAAAGACTTATCAAATCCGTTGAAAGCTGATAGTTTGCTAAAAACTATATGGTTCTAACTCACCTTGTTTCGAGACAAAGAGTTGGCTAGTCCTAGACAAACGGTACTAGGTAAAGACTTCATCAAATCCGTTGATGGTTGACAATTTACCAAAAATTGTAAGGTTTTCATTACACCTTATTCTTTGTGAATAAAGTATTGGCTATTCCAGAGTGTAAGGCTAACTGGTAAAGAATTTATCAAATCCGTTGATAGCTGGTGATTTGCTAAAAATCATGAAGCCAATACAGATTGGTGTTTGTTGTTAAGTGTTTTGTTTTAGGTATGAAGATTGCAGGCAAAGAAGTATTAAAAGATATAATACTTAGAAGGTTTTGTTATCATCAAATCAAGTGAAAGATTTATGATCAAAGAGTTCAAGGACTAAAACTCAGAAGACAAAAACTGATGCTGCAAAGATAGATGAATGTTTAGAAGACACAAGAAGATCATAGTTTGAAGACAAAGATGATACTCATGATGTTTGAAGATTATCTTATCAGAATAAGATCTACATTTGAAGTGTTTGGCTACATTCAGTTGGATACAAATACAAATTGCCAAGTTCAATCCAAGGATGAAGAAAAGACTGAAGACATGTATTTCTAATACATCCAGTACAAGAGAAACAAGAAGACAACAAGTTATCATTTCTTGTTTAGGGGAGTATTGTTGGGAATTATTTGTTAAGTGTCAAGTACCGTTAGTATATTCCAAGTACTGTTAGTGTTATGTAAGTACCGTTAGTGTTAACGCGGTACATAGTAAGTACTGCTACTTATAAAGTAAGTACTGCTATGATGATTAGGACGAATATATCTTTGTATAAGATTTATTAGTTATAGTTAGAGTATATCTTATGTGATATACCTAAATAGTTAGAATATTGATAATATATCGTCTGTGATATAGTTATCTTTATAGAATATTCTAAGGTTTCTAGGGTTCCTTACTCTATTAAAGGAACATAGGTACAATGTCTTTCATGTAACTCATACAAGTCGATTAATAAGAGAATCGAATAGTTAAAAGTAATTTTGTTCTTCTGTGCTTTATAACTTAGATACCGCATAACTTATTTAGTGTTAGTAAGAGTGCTCAAAGTGTTTTAGTTTGATTACAAACTATTATACTAATTCTTAACAGAATATAGATCCAACCAAAAGGATCAACAGTTTTGAATGGAAGCTTGGTGGTTCTTGTTTGAAGTCTGGAACTTTGTTTTGAGGTCAGTGAATGTATCTCGTACAAAAAGGTTGTTTTTCTTTGAGATTCAATAAAATTGTCGAGCTTGCTTTCGAGGTTGGGTTTTTCTTCGGTTTGGTTGGGTTTCTTTTCGTCTCGATCGTAACTTAATTTATCATTAGATCTCCAATTATCACGGTCACGATTACGATAATCGTTATAAAATCGAGTTCGACGAAAGGTGTTCATGAAATTGCCTTCTTCTTCCTTTGTCATAGGCGTGCCATCGTCATCACATTTACTAGAAGGATAGTTTCCTCCACAGTGTTTGCAAGTTTCACGACTTTTGTTTTTCATCTCTTTATATTGAGTGTCGATTTTGAGAGACATGGCGTCCATACGAGCCATAATTTTTTCAGTTTCGGTTGGGTTGTTGCTTTCTTCAGCAAAAGCTACGGTTTTTCATAGGTTTTTATTTTTGTGATTTTTGGACCAATCAAGCTTTAGTAAGACTTTGTCATCTAATAATTGGTAGGCTTGGTTAGGGGTTTTGTAAAGGAAAATACCGCCCGCTGCGGCGTTCAATGCATCTTGGGTAGCATTGTCAAGACAATGATAGAAAATCTTGATTATTCCTTCTTTTTAAGTCCATGACGATGGCAGTTTCTGAGTAATTCTTTCATTCTTAACCATGCGTCAGTGAGAGTTTCTCGATCTTGTTGAGAAAAGCTTCGGATTTCTCCGAGGAGTTTTTCAAATAGGACAGGAGGAAAGAATCGGCTAATGAAAGCGGTTCTAAGACCTTGATAACGCTCAAATCCGACATGTATTAATAAGCGTTATCTTTGTTGGGAATAAATCTAGGCCAGAACACTTGAACGCTGACAAGAACAACTTAAGCGTTGACAAGAGCAAAGTGAGCGCTGACAGCATAAGCGTTGACAAGTTAAAGTCAAGCGTTGACAGATTGAAGACAAGCACTGATGGAAGATGTGAGCTATACGTTTATTATATTCTAGAATACTTCTAGTAAGGATAGAAACGACAATGTATTTTCTATGTTTATCTTTACCTAGAATAGTTGATTCGTAGCTTATTGTACAAGACTTCTTGTTCTATAAAAGAAGATCTTTTAGGTTAATGTTCAATATCAGTTTTCATAAGTTTTCGATTGTTAAACCCTTTCATTGTAACCAAGTACGATTATTCTAATACAAGTGAAAGTTTGTTTAACATCATTGTGTTTTAGATCAAGTGTTAGTTCCGCATAACACTTTGTTACTTTATTCATAAGCAAAGGTTTCTCTACGTGTAGTACTTGATCTAATCTCGTATACACAAAGCTTAATCGATCTAAGTTTGGGATCAACAAGTGGTATCAGAGCTTGTTGAGAAACTTTTGATCTTTAAGTAACGCAAGAACCCTAAAACACCAAAAAACCCTAAAAACCCTAAAATTCTCAAAACCCTAAAAACATCATGTCTGGCACAAATCAACCTCCTGCTTTGCTACAAAACAACTTCTCAAACCCTAGTATCAAAATTCCCATGTTTGATGCCAGGAACTTTGAGCTTTGGAAGTCCAATTTTGAGCAATATATAGCTATTCATGACTACACTCTTTGGGAGATTATCGAATATGGGAACACATTCGATAAAGCAGCAAAGATTACTGCTGCAATTGCCACAAGGACAGCTGTTCCTAATTGTCCTGAATCTGATAAGGTGGAAAAGCCTGAAGATGGGAGAGCTGTAGCTGTTGAAGACATAGCCAAGAAGAGGGTGGACATGAAAATCTTGAACATCTTGAAACATGCCCTAGGTCATGAGAATCAGCACAAGTACAAACGCTTTGAGTCTGCAAAAGAGCTTTGGGAAGCTCTTGAAGTAGCACATGGTGGCAATGCTGATACAAAAGAAGAAAAGAAGAAGCAACTATTGCATGAGTATGCTGTCTTTAAAGCTCAACCTAATGAGAATCTCAGCAGTGTGAGAAGTAGACTTCTTGACATCACAAGTCAACTTTCCTTCATGGGAAAACAGATTGATGACCCTGAATTGAATGCTACTTTTCTAAAAAGCCTTGGTGATGTATGGAAGATTGAGACAAGATCTATTCTTGTCAATAATACCCACAAGACTTCCAGGTTTGATGACATCTTCAACAAGTTAAGACTGTTGGAGAATGAATGGCAATTGGAAAGTGATAATAAATCTTCCAGCAGCAACATGGCCTTCTTCTCACAAAGTGAAGGCCAATTTGATTCCATGAACTTCTATGGACATTCAGCAACTGGATCTCAAGGTGTCAGCGCTGGATGTCAATCTGTCAGCGCTGGATCATATCCTGTCAACGCTTTATACTCAAGCGCTGACACACATAATCATAGCGCTAATAGAATTAAACCTGCTGGTTTTGATCTAGATACTGTGTGTGCATTCATTGCTTCTTTGCCCAGTGATTCAAGAATCACATATGAAGATCTTGAGCAGATAAGTGATGAACAATTGGAAGAGATGGACATCAAGTGGACTATGGCTCTTGTAAGTTTAAGAGCAAACAGGTTCAATAAAAGGTTCAAGAAGAAGATGACCTTTAATGCTAAGGATGTTGCTGGATTTGACAAGTCCAAGGTTGAGTGCTACAACTGTCATAGGATGGGGCACTTTATGAGGGAATGTAGATCTCCAAGAAGATCTGATGCTGGGAAGCCTTCAAGCCAAATGATTAAGAGCCCAGATCCCAAGGCCATGGTTGCTGTTCAACAAATTGATGGTGTTGGAGAATGGGATTGGAGCTGGATGGCTAAGAATGAGGAAGAGGACAGAGCTTTGGTTGCTGAAGTTAAAGAAGAGCATGTTGAATATGCTCTCATGGCACACTCCTCCTCTTCATCAGATAATGAGGTATATGATGATGCTTTCTGTTCTAAGGGTTGTCGTTTAAATACTGAAAAATTAAAACAAGAAATAGTTAAATTATTAGATGAGGCAAGTACTGAAAGATGCAAAGTATCTAATTATCAAATTGCTCTTACCCAAACAGAAAAGACAGTAGCTGAGTATAAGAAAATGGAGTTTGATTTAAAGGATCAAATAAACATCTTAAAACATGAGTTATTTCAGAGTAAAGATGTTCAAGATATAGTAAATAGGGTTAATCTTGATTTGATAGCTCAGTTAGAGGAGGCTAACAAAAATAAAGATAATGTGAGTCTTAAAATCCAGAGATTTGATAAGGCCACACAATCCCTAGGAGAGTGTGTTAGCAAACAAAGAGACTCTAAAGATATCAGTGGGATTGGGATGAATAATTATACTGTTGTTCCACCACCAGCTGGGGATTTCTATGGTGTCCAATCAAAGGACTTATCTTGGACTGGCTTGCCAGAATGCCAAGAGGAGGAATTCATTCCTCCACCTAGAGTGATTTCCCCAGTTGAGGAATACAAGCAAAAACTGACTGACCTAGATGAGTGGAAGAAAGCTAACCACACCTTGTTTGTTAAGGGAGGGTTGTTGTGTGAAAGTCCAAATGAGCCCACACCAAACATGATACCAATTGATGAGTCTATTGATCGTAAACCCATTAAGATCACACACCCTACCACTGGCAAAGCTGTTGACCTTGGCCCACAATCTGTTAGAAAACCTAGTGTTAAGTATGCTGAGATGTATAGAAATACTAGGTCACCAAAAAGCCAAGTTAGTAACCATGGAACAGGCTTCTTTGCTTCTAGACCTAAGACTATGTCTAGAAAAGCTTGTTACACATGTGGTAGCTTCTCACATTTGGCCTACAAATGTGTCAACGCTTCCAATGTCAACGCTGACAAGAACCATTTCAGCGCTGACAAAAGTCAACATAGGTCAAACACTGACAGACCCAATACCTTTGTGAACAAAAGTTCACAAGTTGTTAGACCAGCCCCATTCTTTTCTAGAGGGTCTAACACACAAGGCCTAAGACCTTTTCAAAAGTCAAATACTTGGTCAAATAGGCAATGGGTTCCTGTAGCAAACCCTAGGTTCAACGCTGATAGGAGCAATCGGGGCGCTGACAAGAGAAATTTCAGCGCTGACAGACACACTGCTAAACCTAGGTATTTGCAACCATAGGGAAATAGGTCTAAAGCTTCTACTAGCTTAACATGGAGACCAAAACAAGACCAAAACCCTAATTCTACTGGTATTTCTATGACATGCAACAGGTTTCATTATATTTCAAAGGCATTGTTAACACCAATTGGGGTTAACTGGGAATTTCATTCAAACAGGGATGAAAATGGGGTTGTTATGAGAACCAAGTCTGTTCTTGTTGAACAACCAAATGAATCCAAGTCTTCCAAGGCTTGGGTTCCCAAAGAAAACTAATGTGTTTTCTTTATGTGCAGGGCATTCAGAAGAAGATCAATGATTATGGATACTGGGATAGTGGATGCTCAAGGCACATGACAGGAAAGGAAGACTATCTGACCAATTTCTCTCCTATTCAAGATGGTGATAAGGTATACTTTGGATGGGGCTATGGAACAATCACAGGAAAAGGAACCCTTGTCACCAACAATCTAAGATTTGAGAATGTCTTCCTGGTAAAAGAACTGGATTATAATTTGTTTAGTGTATCACAAGTGTGTGATAACAAAAATAAGGTTCTTTTCACAGATACTGAGTGCTTGGTGTTAAGCAAAGATTATAAGCTCCCTGAAGAAAAATACATAGATTTTAGAACACCAAGGCATAAAGACATATATAATGTGAATCTTAATGGAATTAAGGTAAATAATAAAATGTCATGTCTGTATGCTAAAGCCTCAGTAGATGAAAGTAATCTTTGGCACAGGAGACTAGGGCACATAAACTTTAAGAATATCAATAGACTTGTGAGGCTTGGTTTAGTTGATGGTTTGCCTGAAAAGGCTTTCCACAATGACCACTCTTGTGTTGCATGTCTTAAGGGCAAGCAGCACAAGGTCTCATTCAGGTCTAAACAGGTGCACTCTAGTTCTAAACCACTTCACTTATTGCATATGGACCTCTTTGGTCCAACTAATATAGAAAGTTTGAAGGGAAAATCATATTGTTTTGTTATTACTGATGATTACTCCAGGTTTACATGGACTTTCTTTTTAGCCAAGAAAAGTGAAACTGCCCTAAGTCTGATTAATTTCATTACCCAAATTGAGAAGAAGAATGGTAATGAGGTCAAAATTATTAGAAGTGACAATGGGGGTGAGTTTAGAAATCAGCTGTTAGATGATTTTTGTGCCAAGAAAGGGATTACTAGGCAGTTTAGCATAGCTAGAACTCCACAGCAAAATGGAGTTGCTGAAAGGAAGAATAGGACCCTTATTGAAGCAGCCAGAACCATGTTGGCTGATGCCCACTTTCCTATAGCCTTTTGGGCTGAAGCTGTTAACACAGCTTGTTATGTTCAAAATAGGGCATTGGTCAACAAGATACATAATAAGACACCTTATGAATTACTTTGGGGAAGGAAGACCAATATTGGCTTTCTCAAGCCATTTGGTTGTCATGTAGTTGTTTTAGAAACTAGTGAGGCCTTAGGTAAATTTGATTCTAAAGGTGATGAAGGCTACTTCATGGGTTATTCAGTGCAGAGTAAAGGATATAGGGTTTACATTAAAAAGGAAAAACGTATACTTGAAAAAGTACATGTTAGGTTTTTAGAAAGTAAACCTAGTGATCCTGAAAGTGGTCCAAATTGGTTGTTTGACTTAGAACCTTTATCTAGAGCTTTAAATTATATGCCTGTTACTGATCCAGACATTGTGAAGGTAACTTCAAGTGTTTTGGAAAAGAGAATTGGTAATGTTTCAGGTATACAGGTTGCTAAGGAGGATGGACCACCAGCAGTTGAATCATCTCCCACACAAGAATATGTTATACTTCCTATATGGACAGATGAGTATTATGCTGCTGCTGCTGCTAGAAAAGATAATGGTGGTTTTCAGATACCACCAAATACAAACATGCATACTTCTTCAGGCACTGACAAAGGGAAATCAAGCGCTGATAAGAGCAATTCAGACGCTGATGGATCAGACGCTGACAACAATAGTTCCAGCACTGTTAGCCCAAACGCTGACAAGCAAGGTTCAGAGTTTGATGACACCTTTGCACATCTTTTCTCTTCCCATTTTGAACAGGGTGGACCTTCTAATGTCCATGAAGAGATTTCTGTTGATCAAGAAGAATCTGAAGAAGATATTGGCAACATGGAGCGTGAAATTGAGGACACCAGACTTTTTAAAGGAGGAGTTCTCACTTCCACAGCAAAGGATCACCCCACATCTCAGATCATTGGTGATGTTATGGCTCCAGTTCAGACAAGAAGATCCCATCAAGGTCTTGGTGGATTTATTGCCAATATACACAAGAAGGTTGATACCCCTCTTGTACAAGCATGTTTGTTTGCCTGTTTTCTGTCACAGGAAGAACCCAAGAAGATTTTTGATGCTCTCAAAGAACCAAGTTGGGTGGAAGCAATGCAGGATGAGCTTCACCAATTTGCTATACAGGATGTTTGGGAGCTGGTTGATTGTCCTAGATATGTGAGACCAATTGGGACAAGATGGGTTCTAAGGAACAAGAAAGATGAAAGAGGCATTGTGGTCAGAAACAAGGCACGTTTGGTAGCTCAGGGATATACACAAGAGGAAGGTATAGATTATGAAGAAGTTTTTGCACCAGTTGCAAGAATTGAAGCTATCAGAATTTTCTTAGCTTATGCCTCTTGCATGAACTTCACTGTTTATCAAATGGATGTGAAGAGTGCTTTCCTCTATGGGACAATTGTTGAGGAAGTATATGTCATGCAACCTCCTGGTTTTGAAGATCCTGAGAATCCAGACAAGGTTTATAGAGTGAAGAAAGCTATGTATGGACTTCATCAAGCCCCAAGAGCATGGTATGGTACATTGTCCACCTACTTGGTGGAAAATGGTTTCAAAAGGGGCACCATAGATCAGACACTATTTACAAAGAAGAAAGGAAAACATGTGTTGCTTGTGCAGGTCTATGTTGATGATATCATTTTTGGGTCTACTGATCCAAAAATGAGTGAGGAATTTTCCAAGCTCATGACAGATAAATTCAAGATGAGTGCAATGGGTGAGATGAACTTCTTTCTAGGTTTGCAAGTTCAGCAGAAAGAAGATGGTATCTTCATCTCCCAAGACAAGTATGTAGCTGAAATCTTGAAGAAATATGGTTTTTCTCCACATGAAAAGGAGGCTTCCACTCCTATGGATAGACAACACCCTTGGGGAAAAATTGGAGCTGGAAAGGATGTGGATGTTAGGCACTATAGATCAATGATTGGATCATTGATGTATCTTACAGCCTCAAGACCTGACATCATGTTTGCTGTGTGTGCATGTACACGCCATCAAGTGACTCCCAAAGAATGTCACCTTTTTGCTGTGAAGAGAATTTTTAGGTACCTAAGGTGTTATCCAGATCTTGGATTATGGTATCCAAAAGATTCTCCATTGGACCTTATTGCATATTCAGACAGTGATTATGGTGGTGACAAGTTTGATAGGAAATCCACAACTGGTGGATGCCAATTTCTTGGGAGCAGATTAATATCTTGGCAATGCAAGAAACAAACAGTGGTGGCAAACTCTACAACTGAAGCAGAATATGTTGCAGCAGCTGCTTGTTGTGGACAAGTCTTATGGATTCAGAACCAGCTGTTGGATTATGGGTATAATTTTATGCATACCAAGATTTTTGTAGACAATAACAGTACTTTATGCATTATTAAAAATCCTGTACATCATTCTAAAACCAAACACATAGAAATTAGACATCATTTTATAAGAGATTGCTTTGAGAAAGGTTTAATACAACCAGATAGGGTAGATACAGAAGATAATGTGGCTGATTTATTAACTAAACCTTTTGATGCTGGAAGATTTCAATATTTGGTAACAAATATTGGAATGGTTAATCTCACTTAATATGTGTTTTGGAACCTTTTTGTAAAAGTATGTACAGGATAATGCATTGTTATTGGTCTTTGTGATGATTTAGATTTTCCACTTTATTTTGCTAACACTGACAAAGGTAAATGTAACGCTGTCAAGTGTTATTTTGCCATTGTTGGAGATATTATTGTCTAACGCTGACAAGAGTTCCTTCAACGCTGATAAGTGTTGTCGGGACGCTGTCAGCAACAAATGTTAGTTGTGTGGTTTTCATCTAAATGTGCAGGTAGGTGGTAGCTTTATACCATTGGATACAGAGTTGCTTATGGATCTTTGAAGAGCTATTTGGACATGTTTTGCTTATGGATGATGGTTGGAATATTTATATTCCTATCTTGACATAAATTTTTAATGTTCATATATATTATTGAGAACTCATGTATCATAGTTTAAGGGGAGGTTTAAGGAACCTTTAGGACTCTTGGGTATTCTTAGAATACTCTCATCACAATTCTAGATTGTGTCCACAGGTGAGTATGGGTTAGTTTTACTAAACCATGAGGCACTGTAGCATGCATAGTATATCAACTTTGCATGCTGCCAAGACATTTTTGGCCTAGAATTGGTTGTGGTCTGTTGGGAGGCTTGGGAATCCTTTTGATATGGGTTTTACCTGGGAGTAACAAGGATTTTATGAGGTAACTTGGTTGTTAAGAATTTTGGTTAGCAAGGGACACTAGAGGACTGTTATGTCTATCTTGCTTATGCAAGTGTGCATAACTGGACAGTGCTTGCCGCCCTATGATAATTATCAGCTTTTGGTTATCTTCTATAGGATAAATTACTTGTTAAGGTCATTTTTCACTTTTTAAAACAATTTTATTTTTGGACGCTGACAAGATTTTTCCAAGCGTTGTTGTGACCAAAATGAACGCTGACATGGCTTTAGGCGAACGTTGACAAGATTATAGCCGTTGGACGTTGATGGGTTATAATTGACCGTTGACAAACAATGGGACCTACCCAGTTGTTACTTTTTGACATATTTTCAAGCCGTAATTTTAGGAGTTGTTACTTTCATTAAATGCATGAGATAACTTATAAACTTTTTTAATATTGTCATGATTGATTTTTGAAAATCTTTGCCTATTTTTGGGCCAATCACGTGCATTCATCCACTCCTATAAATTTGGCTCCTATTTTAAACAGGGTATCTATAATTCTTGTCTAACACTTTTCTCTTATCAACCTTCATCTTTTATACTTCAAATTAAACAGCTTTCATCAATGGCACCAAGATTTAACTCAGCAGAATTGGATTTGGGGTTCAAGTCTCAACACAACATGATTGCTTATCTTGTTGCTGATAATACTTTGTTCCCTCAATACACACAGATGGTGGAGTATTTGAATGCATCCCCATTAAGGTATGCTCTTTCTCATGCACCACTCATTCCAGTCACACACATTAAACAGTTTTGGAACACTGTTAGTTCCTCAACAGTTAATGGAGTGACCACATTGACTTCTATTGTACATGGGAGACCTTGGGTGGTTACTGAGGCCTTGGTACGCCAGGCCTTGCATCTTAATGATGCTGATGGTATAACCATTCTTCCCATATCTGAAATAGAACAAGGGCTTAGGGCTTTGGGATACCCTATTCCTGATGAAGGTACTCTTAATAAGTACCATAAGCAGGAATTTCCCCCAGCCTGGAAGTACCTAATTCACATTCTCCTTTAATGTTTGAGTCCCAAATGTACTGCACACAATGAGATCAATAGATCCATTGCATCTGCTATTGTGTGTATTACAACAGGGCAAAATTATAACTGGTCTAAAATGATTTTTGAAGGAATGTGTAAAAACAAGGGGACAAAAATGACTTTAGCTTATCCCCGTTTTCTGCAAATGGTTTTTGATGCTCAAAGATATTGTTCAAGGGATCACAATGATTTTTATAAGATCCCTGAACAAAAGAAGGCTATTTTTACCAAGATGAATTCACCACCTCATAGAGACCTACCTTTAACCCCAGCCATGCTTGCTGTTATTGCAGCAGCACAACCCCAACCAGACCCCCAACCTCATATTGACCCTCACCCACAACTTGAACCTATCCCTGAACCTTTACCCTCACCTGACCAAATGCAAATAGACCAAAATCCCTTTGACGCTGACACATCTAATGTGGGCGTTGATGTGCCTATTTCCAACGTTGACACCCAACCATCACAATCCCAAACACCCCTTAACCAACCCACATCTACACCTTCTTCTACACCATCTTCCACACCACCTGAATATAGGTTGATTAAACGCCAAAGGACTGCTGGAGTGTTCTCCTCTGGTGGTCCTAGCCATGTAGCAGAGAGAACCACCACCACAAGTGTGGCTGGTGACCTGGATGAGGCTGGGACTATTGGTTCTGGCTTAGAAGCTGGCCAAGGCAGTCCCACCATACTTAAGTCCTCATCCATGCCCAATGAACCTGACTTGGGAGGTCAAATCCCCATTTTGGAAGAGGGCAGACTGGAACCAATGACGCTTTTAGAATTGACGGCTGTCTGCATTAGCTTGCAAAAGCAAAATGCAGACTTAGTACAAATTGTCAGTAACCAAGGCCTTGAACTCAAAGAATTGAGGGAGAGGATTGTTGTTTTGGAGAGTACTCATTCAAGGGGAGGTATGGAGGAGTCTTCCAAAGGGGAGGAAGATCAAAGAAATCTGAGTGATAAGAGCAGTCAAGATGGTCAATCATTGGATATTGCTGAAGCTCTTACTACTTTGAAGGAACAAAAAGGTTTTGATACGTCCTTAATCTCTCCAACCAATTTAAATTTATCATTTACAGATATGTTGAGAGAGGTTACACAAGGCGCTGAGGGAAAATATTTGAGCGTTGATAAGACAAGTTTGGACGCTGACAGAAGTATTTTGGGCGCTGATAGAGGAAATTTGGGCGTTGACAGATCTGCATATGGAGGTGATGTATTCCAGTCATCATCTATCATCAAAGATGTTCCTACTCAGGTATTATCATCTACCCTACCAACAATTGCACCAACAGATAAGGGTAAGGGTAAGTTGGTAGAAGAAATTGTTCCAAAGAATGCAGCTCAGGTTGAATTTGATAGAAGATTGGCTGAGCAAATGATCGAACAAGGTGAAAAGGAGAAGTCACCATTTGTTGTGACTTCTGAAGAAGAAAGTGATGGAGCTAGCTCAGATTCAAGTGTGATGATTGTTGAACCAGAAAGACTTGAGTATGGTGATGAGCTTGCTAGGGAAAAGCTGAGAGATTTGAAGTTGCAAATTGATTTTGATATGCCAGAGGTAGTTCAGATGTACAATTCTTGGGAAGAAAGCTGTATGGATAATCCAGACTTGACCATTTCAGATCAAATATGGGGTTTGGAAATTCTTCTTAGAGTTCAGAAGGATTGTAAGGTGATGTTGAAGTACAAGGCAAGCAACATTCTCTCTGAATTGAAAAGGGATAGAAGGAAGCTCTACTTTATGTTGCTCAAATGTCATGGAGTTGGATGGACACATCAGAAGCTGAAAGCTTTGACATTTGATGAGTTGGAACATAGGGCTTATCCTATTTGGGTGAAAGTGCAAGAAGAAAACACTTTCAGACTTCTTTCAGATGAAAGAAAGGAGCAACTTGCAGAAGAGATGGCAATCAAGAAAGCTATGATAGTTCCTAGACCAGTAAAGAAGGGATTTATTCTTGAGTTTCCAAAAGATATGAATCAACTATATCCAAGTGAAGCAATCATTAGAAAGAGCCTCAAGCTCTCCCCATTAGAAGCTTCAGATATGGTGCATGTGTTACCACTAGATTCCAGGAATCCAATTGTAAGTTATGAGGAAGATGAATGTGGATTCTGGAAAATTGGAAGATTTGGCAAGGAGGTACACACTTTTACCACTCTCATATCTTTATTTGCAAGTTGTGACAGAGAAGAGTTGGTAGACCTTTGGAGGTTGCTAGAGACCAAGTATGAGGCTGAAGCACCAACTTCAGCCAATGGAATAAAACTTTGGACCACATTCAAAAGAATGTGTGGGACAAAAGAAGAAGATCCTGAAATATGGAAGGATCTTGAAGATGACCTCAGTGGTCTTCAATGGAGGTTATATTCAGCTGCAGGTGTATACCATTTGAGTTCTACAAAGTTTGCTGAGTATTTACTTGTAGATGCTCAGTATTTCATATCCAAGGCTGTTTTGGAGAAGATGAAGGACACCCAGTTGGAGATAGACTATACAAGTGACGTGGCAAAGAATTTGATCAGATTTATTTATCATCAATATGACAAGGTTTGTCAGACTCCTCCAAGTTCTTAGTGTTTATTCAGAAACTTGATCATAAGAGTGGATACCAAGTTTAGGGGAGGATTGTTGGGAATAAATCTAGGCCAGAACACTTGAACGCTGACAAGAACAACTTAAGCGTTGACAAGAGCAAAGTGAGCGCTGACAGCATAAGCGTTGACAAGTTAAAGTCAAGCGTTGACAGATTGAAGACAAGCACTGATGGAAGATGTGAGCTATACGTTTATTATATTCTAGAATACTTCTAGTAAGGATAGAAACGACAATGTATTTTCTATGTTTATCTTTACCTAGAATAGTTGATTCGTAGCTTATTGTACAAGACTTCTTGTTCTATAAAAGAAGATCTTTTAGGTTAATGTTCAATATCAGTTTTCATAAGTTTTCGATTGTTAAACCCTTTCATTGTAACCAAGTACGATTATTCTAATACAAGTGAAAGTTTGTTTAACATCATTGTGTTTTAGATCAAGTGTTAGTTCCGCATAACACTTTGTTACTTTATTCATAAGCAAAGGTTTCTCTACGTGTAGTACTTGATCTAATCTCGTATACACAAAGCTTAATCGATCTAAGTTTGGGATCAACAATCTTCACTATTGGTGTATTATTTGTGGTAATAAACGGACTTTTATTACTAATATTGTGCAAAGTTCGGTTATTGTATTTTGTAGGAAGAAAGGACGAAGAAACGTGAATAAAGGAATAAAAAGCGCGAATTGAAGAAGAAGGAATAAACAAAGCATGAAAGCGTAAGATTTCGTGTGAAGAATAAAAGATGATGAAGGAGTTTTGGGAAGTTTAGAAGAAAGAAAAGAAAGAAGAAGGACTAGAGGGAAAAGTATGTAAAATGGCTCAGTTGCCACCAGCAACACTTAGCTTGCCTCCATCAAACCAACCTTCATTTGCCACCAACATCAAAGTAGCATTCAGTTGCCACCGGCAAGCAAGTGCGTGCCACCGGAAAATCCACCATAAGTTGCCACCAGCATGTTGTTAGTAAAGTCTAGCAAGAGTCACTCATAAACTCCCACCATCAATGAGAGGCTTCTCATTTTCCTCCCATTAACAATCCCTGGAGTTTATTTCCTCCTCTCCAAGCATAATCATGTATAAATTAGACCTTAGGGTCATTTGTTTTAGTGTGCTTCATCTATTGATCATTCTAACCCTTGACAAAGGTTAGAATCACCAAACTTATATAACCAAAAAGACAATAAACTTCTGTTAATTCTCAAGGGGAGGACGAATTTTGTGAAGGAGAGGTTCGGGTGGAGGAACATTGATCAATTGGAGGCTTGGAACTGCTACAAATTCTGTTTTTGTTATTTCTTGTTTTTGGAAGAACTATTGGTAAATTCTTTTACTTGGATTAATCTTCATTATAATTTAAGTGCTATTGAATGTTTGAGAAATTTATGACTTGTGTTGAAATGTGTTTAAATTCCGAGTAGTGTGATATACTTGTGTGATGAACATGAATTCTAAAGGGGAGTTTGGTTTTATGAACAAGAGAATGTAAATGGGTTTTTATGGTTGATAATTCTTGAAACATGTTTTGATAATCAAATGAAATATAGCTTTTTATTGGATTTAGAGGTCGAAAGGATTTCCGGTAAACTATGTTCCAAAAGATTTATGCATGAGTCAATTTGGTTTCTTGGTGATTAACACTCACCTTGACGAGTTTGTTAAAGGAATTTGTCAAAAGATTTATCTTGGGTATAGGTCGAAAGAACCCATTCAAACCAAACATATCTCTTTATGTTTTCTAGCAAATGGTGATTATAATGAATTGGAATAGATGATCATAGGCCGAAAGGGTTTGTCTACACCAATTTGTTAATATGAATTCTATGAAAAATACCATGGAATGGAATTTATATACTTTAGATTTGTGATTCATAGTTGCTAATGCATGCAAATTATCTCTCCTACAGATGAAATGGAATTCACACAAGTATTGTTTTTAGTTATGTTTACCTTTACCATGTTAATTCTTGCGGTAGTAACGGTAGTGACAACCCTATTACCTACACCACCACAACATTTTGATTATGCGCAAATCCCATGGGACGACCTAGACTTACCCGACTTTGCTACAATAGAACGAGTATACTTGCTCGTATGCGTAGTTAAGGAATTAATAAGTCTTGTTTATAAATTTAAAACTAGGAGTGCAAGACGCGCATCAAGTTTTTGGCGCCGCTGCCGGGGATTTGTTTACTTTTCATGTTATAATCATTATAAATTTGTAGTGGTGTTAGAAATTTAGTTTTTAGTTCTAATAAAAATTGAATGAGAATAGGTTTAGGATCTCATAGTTTAAATAAAATGCTTGAATAAAATGTGTTTTATGTTATTTTATGTTTGCACTATAAATTTCATAAGAACATTCATACACATAAAATTACAAAAAGAGAATAAAAGCGACTTAGATAGTGTTTGGATTAAGCTTTATTTTGTTTAGGTTAAAAGTCTTATGATTTTAGTTTGTTTGATTTTGTTCCTCTAATGAAAAGCTTCAAAAAGATGTTTTTATAAAAATTCAGAAAATTGTTTTGAAAAAGAAATGGTAAATAAAAAAAAATTTCCTACACTAGAGCAGTTGCCGCCGACAAGACATGGTTGTCGGCCGTCAACTGACCCACTGTTTCACCCATGCCACCGGCACCACATGGTTGCCGGCCGACAAAAGACATACTGTTTCACCTTGCCGCCGGCAACACACCCATTCCGGCCGGCAAGGTTTTCAGACCAAAAAAATAATAATAATAAATAAATTATTTTGTCTGTTTAATTGTTTTATTAGTTTTAGGAATTTGGGTGAATGTTTATTTGTATTAAAATTTATTTTCTTTAACTAACGCTAACCCTAATGTTTGTTAACTTTGTCTTGTTAGTTTTATTCTAAAAAAAGATGAACACACTTAGCGAAATTTCTGAGTTCTTGAATGGATTAGACGGAGAACTAAGTGACGAGTGTGACTCAAACTTCACTCATGTGGAAAAGACCCAAGAAGAGAAGGATTTGTGGGAAGCATTGCCTCACAAAAGCGTAGTAATCGGAGAAGAAGGTTTTGAAAAAGCGGTCTATAAAAGGGCCGAATATCGTTCGTATACCGAACCAATGATGCAATTTGCCATTCCATGCAAAGTTGAAGAGAAAAAAGCTTGGGATGCAGAATTGAATCTAACCTACCCGACAAATTACATGACGGAAGAAATGTTGGGTAAGTTAGGATTCATGATCGTTGGTTACACGATTACGGGAGACGGGTAGTACAAAATGTGCGGGTTAATATCCATGGTTACGTGTTCTTGACAGAATTTTATCATAGACCAAATCGATATAGGCGACCCATCGGTGGTCTTCGGTTACAAGTTTTTGTGGGAAAAAAGATGTGTAGTGGACTTCGAGCAAGGCACATTGACGGTCAACTTGACCAAGCTCAAAGGCGAAAAAGATTGTTAGCCTCAAATTATTGAGTCAAACAAGAATGCTCGGTCATAGGTTATTATTGTAACATTAGCTAGAACGTTGTAATAAGTAGTTAATTAGTCGTGTTTTACGGGCTTGGATTTAAACTAATTAAAGTCCAAAAGACAAGCCCGGTCCAATATATAGCCCATTAAAGCCCGCATATGGGTGGACTATATATACTACCCTCCTAGCATGTTAGGAGGGTTGGTTGTTCATTTTTTCACTTCTAATCTAATATTCCCAAAGTTAATCATCTCCTTCTCTCAACTTTCTCTCACTACTTTCTCTCTCTAGAATTCTTCTCATATCTACCTTTCTTTCTTGAATTCGTGCTATTATATCATCTAAATAAATGGGACAACAATTGGTATCAATCGCCATGGGGTAGATTTGTGATTGGTTGTGTTTTTATTTGATTCGTAAGATTTAATCTCTTTCTCATCTCACGAATTCAGTTTTTGTGTGTTTTCCGTGCTCTAAATCTTGATACACATCTCCTACATAGTTGTGGTAGGGATTTGGTTGCTTTGGTTTGGGTAAAATCACGTTTTTCTTTGCCAAAAATCTCATTTTTTGGCCTAAAGTTTCGGAAAAATACCCACATTGCGACAGAAAACCATTGCCTTCCATCGCAATACGCAAGGGTTTATCATTGCGATCGAGATTGCGATTCATATTGCGATTGGTGTTGTTTTTGATATTGCGACAGGAATATTGCGATGGGGGTCATTGCGACAGGGTTATTGCGACAGGGGTCATTTATGCTTCAATTTCAAATTTTGGCAATGCGAAAAAATTTTCGACCAAAAATTCAAATTTTCGGACCAAAATTCAAATTTTTAGGCCATTTTTAGGTTTTATTTTTGTCAAAATTTTTCACTTTTCAAAATTTTTCCCTGTTAGTTTTTGGCTATTTCGGACTTGATTTCAAAATTTGGTAAGACAAAAAATTTTGGTTTACCGTTTAAGTCGGACTGAGGAATTTATTGTCGGACTGAGAAAAATTTCAAATTTTCGGAATTTCAACAACAACACAATCACACCATATCTACTTAAGATCCAAAGTCACTTCATCAACAGAGAGAGACGATCATGCCAACGAGTAATGCGGTTACTGAAAGTTCAGACGTGAAAGACCTTCAAATGGAACGACTACAACAACAGATATGTTTCTTGAGAAAAAATGCCATGGACGGTTTTAGAGTACTTCAAGATTATTTTCAGAACCTTTCAAAAGTCTTGTTCGACTTATGTGAATCCACTGGCACATTCAGCAAAACATTCACTCATGTCATGGATAAACTTCAAACCCAACTTCTCAACGAAAGAATCATTGCTAGTGAATGCAAGATCACTTTCAGTGATCTCAAAACATCACTTGAAACGATGTTTACTTCTGACTTCATCAAGTCTTCGCTTACCAACGAGTGCTTCAAACGATATCATAGAATGGATGCTTTATCATACAAAGATCGGATAACCCGCAACATCGACCTCATTGTAACCTATGTGAGTCACACAATACAGATGCAACAAACGATTGATGACAGACTTCATACCAGTTGTGGTATCGCATCAGATATTGAGAATACAAGCTGCAGATATTAGAATCCAACGCATGGTTCAGGGAATGATGACAACAGCTTTGGGAAAGACAACAGCAGCTCTGACAAACAACACATCGACTCTGAGAATGTCATCAGCAATACACCTTCCTATGATAATGGTCCTGTTTACGATTCTGAGCCACTGGAAGAGGTACACAATGCTGAATTTAATGTGTTTGCCAATGCCAATACGCATGAGCATGGTAATCAAACAACAAACCTTATTGACACATGTATGACGGAAAAGGTTGAGAGCAATACCACACCCAATTCATCAGACATGTGCAATAATGAGTTTGAGCATGATCAACATGCAAATGAGTATGATGATGAGGAGCGTGTCGCGCTTGCTAATTTAATTTCTAGTTTACAAAAAGATGTCAATGAAACTAGAAAGAGTCTAAAGTAATTAAAGAAGGCAAACGCAGCGCTCACTCAAAACTTTGAAGAATGCAAAGCCGCTCTAATTAAATCTAATGAGACCCTTGAAAGTAATAGGGTTGAGCTTCTTCAAAAGACCAAAGAGCTTGAGGGGTACAAGGGAAGTGCGTTATTAGCTAAAGAGAAGCGTCAGTATAATGTTTTCTTAATGGATGAACGTCAAAAAACGTACCTTGCCAATACCAAAGTTAATGAACTTGAACAAAAGCTCTCTATGACCACTACTGATTCTGCTAAAATTCTTGAGGATAAGAAACAAGAGGTAGATGCGTTAAAACAAGATTTCAAAAGTAGATACGATAAAGAAACTGAAAAAGTAACAAAATTAGAAAACAAGTCGAATTTTTGAAGAAAGTTGTTTATAAAACGCATGATTCTATTCAATCCGTCAGAATGCTAGCACCTCCGTCCATGTTTAAGGGTCAAGCTAGCTTTGCAAGTCCTGAGTACCTTGCCAAAGCTCAAGCTGCGAACCCATGTCTTTACCTTGATGAGACTGAAAGGACCGATCTTGATTGCATGCCTGTAAGTGCCTATAGTGAAGAGACTGCCCTTTGGGATGATGATAGTCAACCACTTGTCAATAAGGAGTTTGTAAAACCATATAATTATGCATATGAGAATAGTCTTTATGGTCTTTTCAACAAACAAACTCAGAAAACTCGTGAGGAAGTGTTTCTAGAATGCAAACAAAAGAGAATTCAATGGAAGAAAGCATTTGCCCCTAAGAAATCTAATGTTTACAAATACATAAACTACCTCCCTCTAGATGAATCTAAAAGCAAGAGTAGGAAAACATTAGGTATTCTTAAACACCACATAGATAATGTTAAAATCTATTGTTGAAAGAGACTGGGAAAAACGTGAAACTGCTGAATGGACACGTCCGATTCCTCAAGATATTACCTTGCTTGTGAAAGAACTCTTAATTCCAAACACGGCGTTGATTAAAGAAACTGTTCTTCAACTTGAGGAGTTCATTCGGACTGAAATGTATGATGATTTAAAATACGTTGAATCTCTTGAGAAACACATTGATGATCTTCAAATGGAGAAGTCTGATTTTTCATATGAATATGATTTACTCTTGTAAGAATGCGTTTCTAAAGATGTTATGTGTGCTTATTTTACATCTTGTGCTGATATTGATGAATATTCTGAAGTTGCATGCCAATATCTTGATAAAACCAAAGAATGTGAACGTCTTGAAATTGAGCTTTCGAAACATAAAGAAAATGTTGATAAAAAGGCTTTTGAGTTACTTCAACACAAAATTGATTTCCTTCAAAAACATTGTCATTCTCTTGAACTTGCTTTGCAAAAAGACGTTGGTAGTTTTCCACATGATAATAAATTGCAAGAAAAACTTTCTCAAACGTTTCGAGAAATGAATGAACAGAATTTGGAAATTAAAGGGTTGAAAGCTCAGCTACAAGACAGGGAAAGAGCGATAGCAGAGTTGCAGAAACTCGTTGCTAAGATGGGTGGGAAAGTTGTGGAACCTAAAGTTATGAAACCTGTTGTTTGACAACCCAATGCCTATAAGGATCCAAAGCCTTCTATCTTAGGAAAACCGACTCCGTTCTCTAATTCTTCTCATATGAAATCTAGGTTACCCCCTAAGACTGATGTGCAACCAAGTGTTCCAAAACCATCCATATCACCCTATGTTCCTCCCTTTAGAAAGCACACTGTTACTAAACCCAACCATGTGAATGCACCTAGCACTTCTAGGACTCCTCCAAAACGTGTGACATTCACGTCCACAAAGGAATCTGTAGGTTCAAATGACCTCGTTCATACCCACAACCTAGAGGATGCGAAACAAAATGGGAAGATTCAGAAAGACAAACCCGTATATGAAAAACCTAGTTAACCAAATCCTGCTAGAGTTCCACACACTCCTAATGGTAGTCAACCAAAACCTAGAATCCCTCTTCAGCAATCTAGGAATTGGAAACCATCCATGAATAGTCGTGTTTCAAACACTACGCCTGAACGATTTAGAAAACAAAGGAATACAAGTACTTTTGTGAATCCCAAATTCCCTGTATGTCCCACTTGCAAAAAGGCATTCACAATGGAAATCATGACCATTGCATTTTGCAATACCTCTATGAGGTCAAATCTCGTTCCTTTGAACGGAGATCGAATACAGAATCCCATAAGACAACAAGGAGATACAAACCCGTCGCAAAGAAAAGCAACAACAACAAATCTGAAACATGGATTAAAAAAGGACTTAGTTTCTCTCCAAAGAAGTCTTCCGCTGTGCAAGAGAAAACTACTCCTAAATCTAGTCTTCAGTGGAAACCAACGGGTCGAATCTTCACGGAAGTTGGTCTTAAGTGGATTCCAATAAAGAAGAGTGATGACACCTGCACCAGCACTAATGCTACTGTTCTACACACTGAAAAGGAATTTGTTACTCCTAATTCTAGTATTTGTGCAAACTCTTCTTCTGTGATTGCAGGTACAACAGCGGATTCTGAACCCACTTCTCCTTCTTCAAAGGGTTCCAATTCTGTATATTCGATATCACCTTCTTCTGTTGTACAAAAGTCTATTTTGGATTATTTTCGAAAAACTTGATAAAACACAAAATATAATAAAACGTAAATATCCATAGAAAAACAAAATAAAAGATGGAAAAACTTTCAAAATACCAAAAATATTCTTCTCGACATGTCTTTCAGTATCGATAATATGGACGTACCTAGAAATGTCGCTCAATAACGACACGGGTGTGTACATAAAGCTCGAATGAAAGTTGTAAATATTTTTCAAAACATGTCATTTCTATCTTTTCAAAAGGAAATTGTCTATTTTGGACAATATTTCCAACAACGGGTAGAGCAATCTATCTTGGGTTGATCTTGTCACAAAACATTCAACGTTTTGAGCTCAACACAATGGCTTGTAATCACTTTTAGATTGCAACCCGCATCAACATTCACGGGGGAGTGTACGATTTAGTGCGCTTACCCTCAGCAAAAGAAGAGAAATCTTCTTACACTTAAGTGGATTCGTCAAGACATTCAAAGTCTATGAACTCAAGTTTATGCTCTAGAAAAACCTCTTCGACAAAAAGAAATAGGATTTTTCAAAAAGCGTTGAACACAATTTTTTCAATAATTTTTTCAATGATTATTCAAAATCTTTCAAAAATTGTGTATTCAACAACTTCCATCCTCAAAAAGAGAAATGTGGATCACATCCTCACAATGACAATTCAATTGGATCCATTTTTTAAGGAGGAGCATTTTAACTTCATGCAACAGATTAACATATCTTTCTCCCGGAGATTTTCAAGACTATTTTTCAAAATATATTTTAATCATATTTGGTATCTCTAATATCAAAAGATTTTATATATTAGAGATACGGGAGAAAATGTTATTAAAATGTGATCTTATATAAGACTCAAGCACATTAACTCTTAGCTACATGTGCGAAACACTTTCGATTATCGATGCACATGTGAAGGGGGAACATTTCTGAAACGACAAAACTAGCAAGGTGTTAAATGTTTTTCAAACACTTTGTTAGAATTTAAAGTGGTTTTCATGGTTACGATCAAATACCCACAACATCTTTAATTCACGACGTTATTGGTGTCAAAAGGGTGGTTAGGTTTAAGTCCTATGATCCAACCAGAACCAGAGGGATCTTCCCAGGGACAATCCAATAGATTATTAGAAGTCCTTAGGAAAGATGGAGTAGAATGTGAACGTAGCTGAATGCCGACTGAGTACTGATGCTAGCACTGGAACAATCACAACAAGGTGCTAGTAATGATGTCTTGGTAAGCATTGAAGGGGTTGAAGAATGAAAAAGAAATGTAAGGATAAAGGGTCTAAAGAAAGAAGCCCTCCATACAGCTTAGGCAGAAACCGGGTCAACTCATCATGAAGACAAACTCATCATGGACCCAGTGATGTGAAGCACAACCTTTTTCTAGCTACTCAGGCTTCTCTCAAAAGAAGTTTGTTTTATGGTCATGGAGATCAACACGACTTCTATTGACTTTCTCACTCCAAGATAATTGATATTGAATAGGTGGCATTTTCTCCAGCCTCCAACCACTAAAAGTGCACAAGTCGAGTCTAGAGCCAAGAGATCAATCAAATCTCGTTAGGACACACGGATGAAGATCAAGAGAGTCCTACGCTATATCCTTGTGATATTGCTAGAACACTCAGAGTAATACTACTTAGTATTCACAATGATGAGTGGAAATCCTTCCAGTGTTAACATCAAACAGCACTGCGGTAGGTCATATGCAAGATTCTTTATGAATTGAACATATGTAAAACTGAAAAGCAACAGTGGTTTGATTCTGAATTGATTCAAACTCGTTTCAGGTTTCTACGCAATATCTTTATGGTCTTGCCAGAACATTCAGAGTGATATTCATTAATATTCACATTGACGAATGGAAATCCTTCTAGCGTCAACATCAAACAGCGCTACAGTAGGTGACTTGTGAGATTTTTATGAATCAAACTTGTGTCAACTGGAAAGCAACAATGGTAAGATTCTTAATGAATCAAACTTGTTTCAGGAATTTGAATTGACGACTTTAATCAAGCGGATATTTATCTAATTGATTCACTCTTTATGTTCGCAGTCTTGCTTTGAGACGGTCGAGTAAAGAGAACGGCTAGTACAGCCGCGAAACCCTGTCAAGGAGATTCTTAATTGAATCTACCTAATCACAGGTACAATATTTAATATCGTATAACGATCTTCACCGACCGGAGGTAAAACGCTACCGATTTAGGACGAATGTCAAAGCCATTCAGTCCGTGTCTATGTTTTGTCTCGAGAAGGTGGCGTCACGGTGTACTCAGCAAAGTCAAAGATTCAAAACCACATGTTCATGCCCAAAGACTTATTCAACAATTAATAGTGTGAGCATGTGGATAAAGACACAAGATCGCAAGATGGCAAAGACAAGTCAAGAATGATTTGAAGATCTCAAGATAAAAGACTAAGTCGAAAGACAATGACAAAGGTTCAAAGATCACATCATGAAGGAACAAAACTACTGTTACACGTTCAAGGCTCATTTATGACGAGATTCGTAATCTCCATTGATCTTCAAATATCAAAAGGGTATGACCTCACATTGGGGGAGATTGTTAGCCTCAAAATATTGAGTCAAACAAGAATGCTCGGTCATAGGTTATTATTGTAACATTAGTTAGAACGTTGTAATAAGTAGTTAATTAGTCGTGTTTTACGAGCTTGGATTTAAACTAATTAAAGTCCAAAAGACAAGCCCGGTCTAATATATAGCCCATGAAAGCCCGCATGTGGGTGGACTATATATACTATCCTCTTAGCATGTTAGGAGGGTTGGTTGTTCATTTTTCTCACTTCTAATCTAATATTCCCAAAGTTAATCATCTCCTTCTCTCAACTTTCTCTCACTACTTTCTCTCTCTAGGATTATTCTCATATCTACCTTTCTTTCTTGAATTCGTGCTATTATATCATCTAAATAAATGGGACAACAAAGATGATTACATTGAGTTCTTGGTCGAGGATGGACCTAAAGCTGAAGATGAAAGTGAAGTGGTGAAGATGGGAAAGGCGAAAAGAAACAAAAACATGGAGGCTAGCAAGTTGACTCGAAATGACTTCTTGCCAACACCGACCGACCTAGAGGAAGGATCTCCTTCCACCTTTGTACCCAACCCATTGCCCTTAGCTTATCCAATCTCCAATAAACAAAAGGAGAGGATAAGAATTATATTAAACAAAAAAGAGGAAGAACTCAAGGAATCCAACCCAATTTTGGAAGTCTTGGGAAATTATGTGAGTTACCGGAAAAAGCTCGATGATATAGAGATGGGAAAAGCTCGTCTAAAAGGAAAAGAATTCAATGAACATCTTAAGGAGAGAATCATTAAACATGGTTTGCCCAAGAAGATGCAAGACCCCGGGAACTTCGTCATCCCAATTCTCATTAATGGAACCACACCGTTCGATGCATTAGCCGACACGGGGGATAGTGTGAGTATCATGCCATATTCTATCTACCAAGACCTTGGCTTGACCAACCCGGAGCCATACTTTTCAAACCTAACCATGGCGGATAATACACAATCTAAACCTATGGGTATGGTAAGGAACGTCCGAGTACAAATTGGGTTCCAAGCATATGTCATGGATTTTCTAATTATGGACATTCTGGAAGACAAAGACCTACCCTTATTGTTGGGAAGGCCTTTTTTGAAAACGTGTGGGGCAATTATTGACTTAGACGATTGCAATTAATGACGGGATTTCCGTTCACACCTATGCACCAAGACCGAGGGCGAAGCCTTGGTATTTGGACTTTGAGAGCGAGATGGAAGACGAGTGGTTGAGTTGTTTCGAAGTTGGAAGACATGCCGATGGGTTTCCTTAGTATGGACCTTTGGGGGCACCATACCTTATTTGTGATGATCCTATGGAAAAGGATTTAGCTATTGAAGCCTACTTCAATCCTTTCAAGAACATCCTAGTTTTCAAGAAGATGGCAGATTTCTTAGGATCGCTACCAGTGTAATTAAAGAACCGCGATTGGGGTCCGGATGGGGATAGTAAGTATGCAAGACTAGAAGGAGACAAGTTTTGGCATGCAAAGATCAAAATTACTACACCATGTGGAAACATGTACACACGAGCATTCAAGATGAAGCCTACCAAAAGAGAACTCTCAAAGAAGTTGAAGCCCAATGACATATTGGACATGAAACACTTCATGGATTAGAGAAGCAAGGGAATCAAAAATAAAAGCATTCAAGACAAAGGCTTGATTTGTCTTTTAATTTTCATTTTTTACCTTAAAAACTATTTTGGTTATTTTCTTACTGACTTGGTAACTTAGACACTTTTGGTTCCTGGTAATTTTGGTTTGTTTAGTTATTTTGTTTTATTTACTCAATTTACTTTTAGGAATTTTAGATACGTTGTGAAATTTTTGAAAAGTCGTTGACAGAATAACACCCGTTAAAAGAAAATATGGGAACATAGGAAGATATAAACCCATAAGGAGGAGTTGGGTTAGTTTTTCCCAAACACCCACACACACATAAAAAAACGCAGGAGAAAGAAAGAGAGGAGAAGAATTATTTTTTTTTTAGTTCTTGTGTTTTCTTGAAGGAATTAAGATGGCACCCAACAAGATAATTGAATCCAACAACCATCTTTTGATTTTGATTTTGATTTTCTTTGTTTCATGAATCTTGTTATGATAGATTGAGTTGATTAAGCATGAATCATAGAAAATAGATTAAGATGTAGTATGAATTTAAGGAATTGAGCCATTGATAGTGTGAGGTTAGATTA
The DNA here is from genome assembly GCA_025667525.1 of Glebionis coronaria. Lineage (NCBI taxonomy): Eukaryota > Viridiplantae > Streptophyta > Magnoliopsida > Asterales > Asteraceae > Glebionis > Glebionis coronaria. The sequence continues at coordinate 306,356,061 of CM046880.1, read as the reverse complement.
ATTTTGATTAGATGATGATGAACTCAAGTGGGTTTTCATCAAATTAGTTGTAAGATTGATAAGTTAGTTTAGAATGATGAACATATTGATGTTATAGGTGTAATGTTATTAGTTTTGATTTGTTTAGAAAAATAATTTCCAGAAATGGATGATGTTCATAATGTTTTGATCCATTTCGGGGATAATGAAAACCATACAAAGTGTTAATGGAGATGAAACAAAATTTAGGAAGGGTTGCCGCCGACAAGACAAGGCTGTCGGCCGGCAAAACACCTACTATTTCGCCTTGCCGCCGGCACCATGGCCTTGCCGCCGGCAAGTCACTCTAAAAAAATTATTTATTTTGTTTGTTTGTTTTTATTAATTGATTTTGTTTTAATAGACTTTTTTTAGATAGGTTTATTTGATTGTTGTACTAACATGCTAACATTTCAAGTGTTGTAATTTTTTTTAGAAGCAAAAGAAGACAACGCCTCCCAACCCATTGATCAAAAAATACGAGCGTAAGTATGGTCAAGAAGAGATACCGTACAAGGTGAGGGCTGTGTCTTATGAACATTTGAAATGGAGAGGATTAGGAGAAATGGAACGCCATGCCTACAATAAGAGATTAGCGGGGTTACAAGGGAAAGCTTTTGGCAGACCAAGAATAGCTGATTGGGACTTGCTTAGGAAGTTTAATTGTGAGGAAGCTTTGAGAAAGAAGTTGAAAATGACATATACTCATAGGTCGGGATCAACTTTTGAGGACTATTCATTCGAAAGGGCCTTAGACATACAAGGTGAGGTATATAGTGAGTTATGTCTTGAATTCTTTTCAACTTTTTATTTTAACAAGGACATTGAAGATGAAAAAGATGAACCTTGCATTTGGTTTAGGTTGTTAGGTGTAAATTACTGTTTTACACTAGCGCAGTTTGGAGAGGTGTTAGGATTGTATGATAAGAAAGATTTAGACAGTCCATTATTCGAGCTACACTTTTCTAAATTAGAAACCAATAAGAAGATTTTACCCGTAAACGAATATTGGGCAAGCATAGCTGAAAATACTATGGGGATTAAGAAACCTGTATCAGTTAGAGATCCACTATTGAGAATCCTACATAGGTTCATAGTAGGACAATTTGAGCATCGATCAGGAACTAGGGAGAGATGCCAATTAACTGACCTATGGTTGTTGAGTGTAGCAAGTGGAGAAAGGCAAGTGAATATAGTACGGGGAATTGCTGAGTACTTGTATAAAAAGCCCCAAGATTGAAAACAGTTAGTGAAATATGTGGAGGTCATTATGTGACTTGGATAGCTATAAGGCTCGAAGTTTTAAACGACAGTGTTACGAAAAAGTTATCGAAGCCGGTTGGAAATGAATTTTGGGATATAAGAGCTTTGGAAAGGGAGTTAGACAAGCAAAAGAAATGTCTAAGGTATCCAGAGCCGTTACAACAAGAAGGCAAAGAACAAGGAGAAGAGGAGCACGATAGGAGTGGAGTGAACTCTAGTTGGGGAGAATGGAATGCAAGTTTAAGTGAGATAGAAAGGATGATGATATGGAGAGATAGTGTGACCATGAGAAACAACTACATCCTTGAGCATTCCGTGCTAATCCTACACCATTTGACGGATCAAGCACATTATAGTTACCCAACCTATGAGCCACCAAATGTTCCACCATATCCATATCTGTATGTACCTTATCCTCACCTATATACACACTATTATTATGGGAATGAAAGTAATTATGGAGGAGAAGGAGTGTCCGTTGATGACTACATAGATCCATAAACGGGTGGATACGTTGGAAGTAGCTCCATTGTTCTCAAAAATTTTGATGCCGGAGGATCATCAAGAGGAGTTCATGATGATGACGAAGAAATGGACACTACAAGAAAATAAACCTAATGCAACACTTTAAAAGCAACACTTTTGAAAATTGTTGCCTTTTAACAAACAATTGTAATATAGCAACATTATTATGGAAAGTGTTGCATTAGAAAGCTAATGCAACATTTTATTACTAGTGTTGCAAAAATTATTGAATACAACAACGTTTTAATAAGTGTTACATTTTAGAGACTAACATTTATGTTAAAGCTATATCAATTAACACGTGATTAATTATTTGATAAATTTGCTTAAAATAATTATTTGAGAATAAAAAAGTTCATACTAGACAATATGATTGAGCGTCGGGCTTGGACCGACCAAGATCGAACCCAACCGACGATCGAAATAGTTAAAAACCCCACACCGAGACTGAACCCGATGGTTCGTTCCTATCAGTCATAATCGACGAATTTTGGGTAAGATCGAACCAAACTAGCCAGACCCAAGACTGAAATATTCAAAAACTCCGGACGAAAAAACCAAAATTATCGGGTTCGGTATGGTCCAGATTGATCCGGTTTTATAATTCGAATCGACGATCCAAATGCTATGCTATACGAAAACCATTAAAACATATTTAACAATACAGAAATATAACACATACACCAAGGGTAGTAATTTTTTTGATTTAATTTGTGGTGTAATATAATCAAAATAACGTTATCTAACGTTAGATTTAAATGTAAACTAACACCCAAAATCCAATTACAAAAATTTAACAATACCCGAAATCCCAAATCTAATATAATTCTAGTTTCCGCCTAAAATCCCCAAATTCTAAAAATTGAAGCGCCATTTTTTCATTAGCATCCCCATGAAAAATTTGAGTTCCCTCCTTTAAGGTTCTTTTTCTCTGAATAGATCTCCATCCCAATCAATTTTTCCATAAAATTCACTCCTAAGCCAAAATCCTCAGCCCTTCCTTCATTGATTGAATGTGCTTCCACTTTTCAAAGGTAATTTTGTTTTAATGTTTACATCAATACTTAATGTGAACTTACAAATTATGTGTTATGTCATTCTTTTTTGCTTAATAACTGTGTAATATTTCCCTTGATGTTATTCATTGATAATATGTTTAGACTTTTTCTATTGAACACCAGGTGTTTGATTAAAGTCCCACTAAGAGCTCAGTAGTTAGTATTTTTAATAGCACAAATAACTCTTAAATTTGATTAAACTGTTAAATTTTTGTTGATACCGGAACCGGTACTAGTACCGGTATGCCTCTCGGTTCTGGTATCTGGACTACATCTTTTCGTTGGAAAAATACGGTATTCGAAAACAGTACCTTTATAGTATCAAAATGGTATTGTGCTCATTCCTAACGAGTGGTATTTACCATCTAATAACAGGTGTAATGTACGGATTGTATAAATAATTATATTAAAAACTGGCCCCTTCTTGCTATCCTTTTTGTGCCAAAGTTGTCAAAAAAAAGTTCACAATGTCATTGTAAATTTTCAACAACATTAACTACACAGTGTAGTGTTTCTTTATATTTCTCATTCTCAACCTCTGTTAATATACCAAGGTAATAGGTGTCATGACTAATTATTGATGTACATACACTATATTACTTAACAAAAGCTTTCATGCCTTTACAAATATATATTAGTGATATAACATGTATCTTGCGACTTGCGAGACCAATAAGGTTTACAATTATTATGTTCTTGTACTCTTAGCATTAACAGAAGATGATTACTTGCAGATTGCTAGTTTGTCAACAAGCATAAAAAGAATAAAATCAGTTGATAAGAATTATTCTTTACTTTAGCTATATTAATGGTAAATCATTTTATTATAAAACTAAATCATAGGCTACATAAGAACCCCTTAATAAGAACTTTCCTGTTATCCCTACGAAATGGTAACATTTGATGGTCTATTTAGGCATCCAAATGTGTTGTCATCAAGGATCTATCATCTTGTATAAGTTAATGTTCTTTTTATCTAATAAAGATAATGCATGTTTGCAAGTCGTGGTGAAGTCTTGTGCAACTTTCAACTTCTAGATAAATTTTACGACTTATAGAGTGTGACTCGGTGCTACAGTTTGTTCAGTTTGTTCAACTTAGGCATGGGTTTATTGTGGATCCAGTGTATGTGTGGCAAATTTGTATTGTTCTGCTGCAATGGTTTGTGTCTCAGTTTCTTTTTAGGAAATACTAATATGATTAGCTCGGACAATGTAGGAGTTTCTTTGTTACAAATGACTTTGAAGGAGTTTCTGTCTTTGCAAGTTTGTTACATGATCTGTATCATCGCACCTTCAAGGAATTTCACGCTTATCTAGTAGTGGTTTAGAATTACCAAGACAGTCATCAAGCTCAAATTTTAAATCATCACCTACGCGCCAATCACCCAGATCGTATCCATCCCAATCTCTAATCACTACTCAGAACCAGACTTTAAACCATTATTCGCTGATATTTCTTCAAGTGTCTTTATTTAGAATTAATGCTATATAGTTTATTAAAGCATCTTGTGATGACCCTATAAGTATCTTACATGTTTATATTGAATTAGTGCATGTTTGTTGCGTTTGTAGTGGGTTAAATAGTTTGGTGGGTGTACGATTTATTAGTCGACTTTCCCTTTATTTTACTAGTCAAACACAAGCCCATTTGTCTCGAATTTAAAGTGGGTGGTTTCTTGAGTGTGTCACAATTTTTTTAGATTAATTCACTAGACTTTCCGATAAGTAATGTTCCTGTCTCTTTTGATTCTATAGACTTGCAGTTGTATATGAGGACTGAATTGCCGAAGCATATCGACTAGAAAGATTCAATTACGTACCTATTGTTCAAAGATCGTAAGTTTCACTTGTTTTCTCATGTGCTTGTTATCTTAAATTCGTTAATTGTGTATTTGATCTGGATGATGTTCAGATATGTAATTTAACTCGTCTGCAGATTGGGGATTCTGAGTGTAAAGCTAGGATATTTGGTGATAATAGATCAGTTAATTACTTATTTACATGTGGTTCTCAGGATAAAATACTCATCACATGTGGTTCTTCAATACGTAGTAGTTTGTACGGAGTATTCTCTAATAAAGGTGAAACCTTGAGAGTTGAGAATATAAATTATGAACAAGAAACGATATGAATATACATACAAATTTTTTAGAATTTTTATGTATCATTGGTTTTCTGACTCTCCTTTTTTATTAAAGATAATTATATATGTATGATCACATTAAATTTTGAAAATCTCTTTGTAAAATTTATGCGGCATATGTCTTTATAAACATCTAATTTTGATGTTTTATCACAGCAAAGTGAAGTTTCTCATTCATAAGTAGTCAATATGTTGTAGTGATTGATACATAATCTTTCTTGGTTTGTTACTCATTGTCCTTTTTAAGTACTTTGCCTATACATTTTATTTCAGATTATATATTGATCATGTATAAATTAACAAGTGCATTAATGCAACATGTGTTTGTTGTTTCTAGGGAGAATGAAGATGTTGTCAGACCATTGCTTTTGATGCCGCCATTGTAGCCTTGTTGTTGCTGATGGAATCGCAGCCAGGTGCTGATGGAATCGCAGCCAGGTGCTGATGGGTTTGCAGCATGTTGCTCACAATACACTGTCTGTTGCAATAACAATAGAATTAACGTTGCAACCAATATATACAGGTATGCAATTATCAAGCACGTCGTAATACTATTTGGATCCAAATATACTAGAGACTTGCCACATTAAGCATATGTATGCATCATAACTATACATTATTCTTCGCTAGAAAAAATCGTATGTGTACTAACCAAAAAACATAAAATGTGCAGGCATCATCAAGTTGTTAGTCCAATACCAGCAGAAGCGCCACAAGAAAAACCAACCTTGGCAAAAAGATCTCCACTGCAACAATCTCATTACAATCCAACTGGCGGAACGCTGAGAGGGGAACAAATCTCGGTAGAAGCCATTTGCCTTTAAAAACACGACCACAAAACGCCGTGGCGAAGCGCGGGTACTAATCCTAGTGTTCTATAATCAGACACCATAACTTGGAATAGAGCCGTTTCTTTAAACAGGGCTCTATTTCTATTCCGAATAAAGTCCACTCCCTTTTAATTCCTCATGGAAAAACGAGGCTTATAAGCCTTTTCAACAGGACTCTATTACGATTTTTGTAACTGGTGGAAGTTATTAACTTTATGGTAGTTTAACATTTGTATTCGGAATATGATATTATTTATAATGATGCAAACAAGTTATTTATATGCTATGTTATTAAACATTTTTATGGTAGATGCTTTTGAATTTTGTAAAGTAAATGCGCGGCAAAAAAAGCTAAAATAAGTGTTGCCTCTAATTGAAAAAGTGTTGCATTGGTATTGTTAAGATAAAAAATAAATGTTGTAATAGATGATGAAAAGTGTTGCACTTGATGTGTAAAAGTGTTGCCATTGATGAGTTTTGTGTAGTAAGAAGTGTTGCACACATGTTTTAAAAGTGTTGCCATACGGAAGTGTTGCATTTGTTAACATGAGCAACACTTTGACAAAAGTGTTGCACATTATTGAAAAAGTGTTGCTTTAGACCTAAGGCAACGGAGCCTAAGGCAACACTTGAAAAAATGTTGCTCTAGGCGTAATGCAACATTTTTTAGCCCTGATGCAACACTTTTCAAGTGTTGCTATATCCCCATTTTCTAGTAGTGGGAAGATTGAAGACACCATATCATGTGAAGTTTGTAAGATATTATTTTCAAAAAAAAACTTTATTTTATTTTATTTTATTTTATTTCCAGGGGATTATGATTGTAGAATGATAACTTGGGTTGATTTTTAGACATTATTGTGATTTTTATTTTATTTTATTTTATTTTGTTTGGAAGAAAAAATTCTTTTGTTAGTGCAGTATTTGCAGGAATTGACATATGAATTCAACATTGGTAGAAATATATGGAGTTTTCTATAGACTCATGATGAAACAAAACCACATGGATTTCATGGTTCATATTTCGGTAGTATCATTTGACCTTATTTTTCCCATTTTCTTATAACTTTAAGTACGTTTATTACCATTGAGGAAAATGTCAAACTTAAGTGTGAGGGGGTGGTCAAATAGGAAAAATGGTCTATTTTGTCAAATTTAATTACTTTCCAAAAGAAACGTAAAAAGAATATAGTTAAATTTTAAAATTTTATTTTAGTAGTGTATTAATCCGCAGTGAGATCACAATTTGTGTGATTATGGCAAGAATAGATGATAAAACGCAAAATATTTTAAAAAGTTGTTGCTAATCACCTGTTTTATAAAAATGATTTTTGATGATCAAGTTGGTCACACTTTGAATTCGCGTGAGTTATTTCAACAAAAAAAGGATTAGCTACTCTATTTTGTATTTTTTGTAGCGTATTTTCATCCAAAGTGTGAGGGGATTGCGGAAAAGAAGCAAATAGCCAATGAGCTATAAGCTAAATTATAAATAGCCAATGAGCTATAAATTATGAAGACGAATGAAGAAGAAGTAAAATGGTAGTATCGATTGGCCAATGTGTCAAGACGTGGTGGTATGATGAGAGAGATGGAAGTGATCATTTAGTGGTTAGTATTTTTGCTTTTATTTATCAAAATTGATAAAGTCCCTTTTGATAAATTGTCGGGTGATCACGCCCCATCGGATTAAGATATGTCTACTATTTCTTGAGTCTTTAGCATTCTATAGGTTTAGGAGTCGAAAACAAGTTTATGTTTAGATTTTGAATTTGTGATTGTACTTTACTTGCTCGAGGGCGAGCAATACTTAAGAGTGAGGGGATTTGATAACGCTCAAATCCAACATGTATTAACAAGCGTTATCTTCACTATTGGTGTATTATTTGTGGTAATAAACGGACTTTTATTACTAATATTGTGCAAAGTTCGGTTATTGTGTTTTGTAGGAAGAAAGGACGAAGAAACGTGAATAAAGGAATAAAAAGCGCGAATTGAAGAAGAAGGAATAAACGAAGCATGAAAGCGTAAGATTTTGTGTGAAGAATAAAAGATGAGGAAGGAGTTTTGGGAAGTTTAGAAGAATGAAAAGAAAGAAGAAGGACTAGAGGTAAAAGTATGGAAAATGGATCAGTTGCCACCAACAACACTTAGCTTGCCTCCATCAAACCAACCTTCATTTCCCACCAACATCAAAGTAGCATTCAGTTGCCACCGGCAAGCAAGTCCGTGCCACCGGTAAATCCACCATTAGTTGCCACCAGCATGTTGTTAGTCAATTCTAGCAAGATTCACTTATAAACTCCCACCATTAATGAGAGGCTTCTCATTTTCCTCCCATTAACATTCCCTGGAGTTTATTTCCTCCCCTCCAAGCATAATCATGTATAAATTAGACCTTAGGGTCATTTGTTTTAGTGTGCTTCATCCATTCATCATTCTAACCCTTGACAAAGGTTAGAATCACCAAACTTATATAACCCAAAAGACAATAAACCTCTGTTAATTCTCAAGGGGAGGACGAATTTTGTGAAGGAGAGATTTGGGTGGAGGAACATTGATCAATTGGAGGCTTGGAATTGCTACAATTTCTGTTTTTGTTATTTCTTGTTTTTGGAAGAACTATTGGTAATTTCTTGTACTTGGATTAATCTTCATTATAATTTAAGTGCTATTGAATGTTTGAGAAAGTTATGACTTGTGTTGAAATGTGTTTAAATTCCGAGTAGTGTGATATACTTGTGTAATGAACATGAATTCTAAAGGGGAGTTTGGTTTTATGAACAAGAGAATGTAAATGGGTTTTTATGGTTGATAATTCTTGAAACATGTTTTGATAATCAAATGAAATATAGCTTTTTATTGGATTTAGAGGTCGAAAGGATTTCCGGTAAACTATGTTCCAAAAGATTTATGCATGAGTCAATTTGGTTTCTTGGTGAATAACACTCACCTTGACGAGTTGGTTAAAGGAATTTGTCAAAAGATTTATCTTGGGTATAGGTCGAAAGAACCCATTCAAACCAAACTTATCTCTTTATGTTTTCTAGCAAATGGTGATTATAATGAATTGGAATAGATGATCATAGGCCGAAAGGGTTTGTCTACACCAATTTGTTAATATGAATTCTATGAAAAATACCATGGAATGGAATTTATATACTTTAGATTTGTGATTCATAGTTGCTAATGCATGCAAATTATCTCTCCTACGGATGAAATGGAATTCACACAAGTATTGTTTTTAGTTATGTTTACCTTTACCATGTTAATTCTTGCGGTAGTGACAACCCTATTACCTACACCACCACAACATTTTGATTATGCGCAAATCCCATGGGACGACCTAGACTTACCCGACTTTGCTACAATAGAACGAGTATACTTGCTCGTATGCGTAGTTAAGGAATTAATAAGTCTTGTTTATAAATTTAAAACTAGAAGTGCAAGACGCGCATTAGACCTTCCCATGTTCGAATGGTTCCTTCATTAAGTTCGTCGAGCCATGACTGGCTTCTCTAGTGAGGGATGATGGAAACATCATGATTTGAACGGCTTCGGCTTATCCTTCTCCATAGTTAAACATTTTACATATTCCGCTAGATTCATGGATATGTTTGTGAGGATCGGTTTTGATTCGACCATCAAATTGGTGGTTTTTGACAAGTGTCAAGTGGTTTCCTTTGATTGCAAAATCGTTCGCAATTTCAGGTAAAACGATTGCGGAGCCAGGATTTGGTGCTACAACTCTATCGGCTGATAACATTGCTTCAGCATCGGTGTCCGACATTGGATCGTAACGGTTGATGAGTTTGGTGAGAAATAGGAATTGAGAAAGGTTGTCGAAAGGTTGGTTGATTTCGCGAGGTTGAGGTTGCTCGTGTCTCCTATCGAAAGGTACACGAAGGTGAAGTCTACGTAACCTTCGGTTAAGGGTACGTTCAGGTTCTGATAACGGTGATAATGGTGGAGTTTCGGATGAGCGGGTGTGCATCCAACAAAGTTTTTTGGGTTATATAAGAAAATGTGCGTCGCACTTTGTGAAATGTGCGGCGTACTTTGGTTCGTTACAGGAAGTGCGACGCACTTTTTGAATTGTGCGGCGTACTTTTTGTACTGCAGAAAATTTTTGGTTTTGTTTGGGTGGGAAACAGTTCAATTCTTCAAAGATTACGAAAATTTTGGTTACAAAACAGGATTATAAGTCCCCGGCAGCGGCGCCAAAAACTTGATGTTCGTTTCGCAAGTCTTAAATTTATATTACAAGGTTTAGACAAAACAATGGACTAGAATACAAACACGGGCAAATATACCCTTTCGTTCGTAATATAGCTTGTAGTGGTAAGCCAGGATCATTCGCTGAGACTTAGTTTCGTTTTGGTAATCAATATAATAATTGAAGAAAGAAATGATAGAAATATCAATAGTAACAAGTATGACTAATATGGGATAGTTCGTATGAGTTCGTGATGATGATAATAATGATCGAGATATGTTTATATAGGTAAAGAGTGATAATTCTTTTTCGTCAAAATGGCATTTGCACAATTTACTTTTGGGTGATTTAAGACTTATGTTTATTCAAGCGACTAAGCTCAAAAAAAGTTGTCAACGAGTTCAATATTTTATCAAGGTTTCTAAGCGGATCTCTCCAACCAAATATTCAAAACCATAGACAAGAATTTTAAAAACTTATTATAACAATTTGCGTTTCTCAACGCCAAATTATCGTAACAAATCAACTCTAAATAAAATATGGTTTCTAGAACGAGGTGGTAAAATAGTTCTACAACATTAGCTTGAAATTAATTATAAAGGATCATATCATATCATAGTCACATACCCATATAGTCACAAATAACTTAGCCTAACACAGTAATCAAAATAACAAATGGAAAAGAGTAAGAGAACATCATACTTAGATTTGATCAAATGAACGAGTGTACAAGTGTCACGATTGTATCGTTCCTCCAAGACTCGAAGAGTGGAATACTCTCGTTACAAGTGATTTCCCAAAAGTAGATAATACTGAAAATATTACTAAAAATCTAAGAATACTCGGATTATAAAGTAATAGTTGAAAGATGAGACGTGTTGTATGTGTAGAAGTGGCTCCTATTTATAGTGCTGGCTGGGATGAAATGTGCGCCACACTTATCCTAAAGTGCGTCGCACTTTGGATACGGGAATGTGCGTCGCACTTCTGACAATGTGCGCCGCACTTTTGTGCGTTCCAAAATCTTCTTTTATTAGTTTAGCTAAATTGCACAATAAGGACCCTTCTTTGTATTTTCTTCACTTTACTTCTTCATACTTCATACCTGCATATAAAACACAATATATTAAGTATCGAAAGCTCTTATTTATAGTACAAAGTGGCATTATAATAACGGGTTGAATATGTATATTTAGGTCGTTATCACTTCCTTGTAAGCGACGTTTCTCGTGCATTCTTTCACCTCCTTGTCACTTTCTTCAACGATGAAACTTATAAGTCCGCAAGGGCTTTAACTTTAGAAAGCGCAACATAAAGTTGTCCATGGCTTAACATAGGCCTTCGAAAATAGAGGATGAAAAAGTTAAGAGAATGGCCTTGGCAAAATCGCCAATATGGGTTATCATTAGGCGAGTTTTGTTGCAAAATCCTTTACGTGGATTTACATCTTGTAAAAGCATAATTAGTGACTCTTTTTATGGGTTGGGGGAAGATCCTTTCTACATTTGCAACTCTCACATTTCAAGCACAACCAAGCATTATTAGTTTGAATCATGTTGATTTCCATTTGACCCTTGAATGTTACAGCCTAATAAAAGAAGAAGTTGATAAACAATATGAGATAAAGTAATACTATTGTCACGGGTGAGGATAGTAAAAGAAATAAAGGTACCTCATTGTTTCTATTACACCCCCGTCTTAAAAAGTTCTTCAAACATTCTATTTTTTTTGTTTAGTTTGCTCATTAGGTAAGTTTTTCCTGGTGAGATCTACATCACAACTCTCTATAAATATAGATAATGTTTGTAGCAGTTGTTGTTACTCTATAATAAATCTATTAAATTCACCATGCTATAAAATAACATGTATGAAGAATCATTGGACAATTTTGTTGATGTATCTTTTTTTACTCATTTGTAAAGTGTTTCACCATAAGCATTGTTTTGCCATTTTTGTGTGTGATACAATAATGGTTGTCAAATCCACTACAATTACATAAGATTGTTAAAAAAAGAAACTAATTTAGTTCATTTTTTTGGCATACATACTAAACCTCATGTTATTTCGAGCAAGGCATGTATCGTGTTTGGTGGCTAATCGATGCAGCGGTATATAACCATTGACTTTGGTTAATTTCAGTCAAGATAGTTAGTAATAGTTCATAAATAAAGTATTTTTGTTTTTTAAAATTGGAACTAAATCAGCCACTTTAGTTAATTAACGTTCGACTTCTTTACCTCTGTACGCATCCCTAAGAACTCTTTGTTAGAAATGGTAGGGAAACATACTTAAACATGCTACGTTGATGAAAACTTGTGTTGTAACGTGGAATCATTAGTATCAAACAATTGATATGAATACAACTGTTGGTGGTTGTGTATATCTTTGGACAGAATGTTAAGAAATAATCGGATAATTGCTTAGTGATACAAAATGTTATGGATGTAGATCTAAGATTCTTACAATTGATTATTAACTCTTGTTCATTGCTTGTCTCTTTTTCCAGGAAAAAACATGGATCTAGAGCTAGCTTTATGCTTAATAAAACCTTGATGCCATTATAAGCCAGGAAAGTAAGTTCTTTAATTGATGGATTTCATTGTCAATGATTATATATGTTGTCGAACTGTTTAACCTAAAAAACTTATATGTACTTTTCAAGATCCATTAATAGGTTTAAAAATATAAGAAAATGGTCGCGTATTTTCTTACACATAGTTACTATAGTGATATTTAATGGTCACTAAAGTCTAAATCATATCATACATGCTAAAATATGTTATTTTATTTTGTAGCAGTCTGTCTTTCTCGTGAAGTACCATTATAAGTCCTTTTGTATGTATTAAAAAATCATGTGTGGCTTATGGGTAAACTAAAATCTACATACAATATATTTAAGTAATACATGTAATTATACATAGCCAGAGTTACCTTTGATTGGCAAGGCACAAACCATCCATCCTCAAACCTGTTGTTTATTGCATGGACCTGTATCTATTTGTGACGTCGATCAATATTTGTTGACTATTTAACGAAATATATGTTGTAAAATTCATTATATGAAACCTCATCGATCATGTACTTTTTTTGTATGTTGTAGATCTTGAAGTCTCCTTTTTGTTTGAGTAGGTATGTTGAGTGACCTGACAAAAATACATCTACAACAACCTGCCTTGGATGGATAAACTCGTCAATTGTTGCCTTGATGTGTATGTTTGGTAACAAACCAACATTGGGATATTCACTCTGAGTGGACTTTTCCTCAATAGCCTTGTTTGACATAATGGATCTGTTTTCAAACATCGAAGAAGTTAAAAATTTTGGATTAGCTTTGAGTTATGAATGGATGAAAATCATCATATGTATATAATTTATAGACATCATGAATGATGTAACTCTAGCACCTCTTCGCATGCAGCTGGAAAATGCATGTTAATGTTATATAACTATATAAAGCCTTGATTTGTCATAACATTGTATACCACTGTGATAAAAAATAGGGTATCCTAAATACTCCTCATTATAATAACTTAATCTTTATATATAATAGGTATATCATTGCTCCAACGTGCACACCAAATATTTACACCAAAAATTGAGCTACCCTGATTTAATATCTGTTATATAATAAATCAAAACGGTAAGTGGGAATTATGTATCTCAAAAGAAAATTTTCTCTAATAAGAAAAATTCTTTTTATTTTTTATTTTAGTTTTGTTTCTAAAACAAAAAAAAAGTTCTTGTTTGGCAAATATTTTTGTCAATTCGTATTTTTATTAAAAAAATTGGTGGAGGAATTTAATGAAGAAAATAAGACAAAAAACATAAGTATCAATTGTGAAAAAGTAAAAACTTAAGTAAATAAAAAAATAGGTGAGATCCTTATAGAATATGCATCAAAAAAAGAAGGAAGGAAACAATCTCAACCATCCATTTAAGTTCCATCTAATGGTATATATTAATCTTTTTAAATTTAATTTAAAAACCCATTTTCATCCTATTTCTTAAAAATTAAATATCTCTCAAACCGTTAATCGTTACGAAAAACTAATTATACCATCGCAACGGGAATTAAGTTATCTTTCTATAGATAGGCACTTCTATACACTTTCGGCAAACTTTTTTTTTTAAAAAAAAATTACGCATAAAAAATTACATGTGATTCTCGAAAAATTACATGTAATTTTCGAAAATTACGTGTAATTTTTTTGGCGAGAATTTTTAACACTGTAAATCGTTAACTTTTGTGTGAATTACATGTAATTATGTGTGAATTACATGTAATTTTTGTAATAAAATAGTTTATTAGTGTTAAATGCAAATCACATGTAATTATGTTTGAATTACATGTGATTTTTGTAATAAAGTGGTTAGTTAGTGTTGAATGAAAATTACATGTAATTTTGTGTGAATTACATGTAATTTTGCTCAAATCACATGTGATTTTATAAATAATTACATGTAATTTTGCTCAAATTACATGTGATTTTATACAAAATTACATGTAATTTTGCTTTAAATTACATGTGATTTTATAAATAATTACATGTAATTTTGCTTTAAATCACATGTGATTCATGTAGACTCACATAACTTTACATCTAACTTTCGTCCCATTTGACGCGTTAGTCTTTTTTTTAAGTTACATGTTTTCATAGATTTTTATTTTCAACTTTAATACCAATAATCTAGAAACCAAGTAAATCACATGCGATTCGTGATAAATCACATGTAATTCGTGGTAAATCACATGTGGTTCGTGGTAAATAACATTTTCTCTCCATTCCTCACATCATCCATCCTTCCGAAGTGGTCTTGTGATCCATGTATGCTATCTAAAGTGGTCTTGTGATCCATGTATGCTATCTTGTGATCCATGTATGATAATTACATGTGAATTTGCTTGCATTACATGTAATTCGTGGTAAATTACATGTGATTCAAACAAAAGCACATGTGATTCATCTAAAGTGGATTTGTTAGAAGAAGTTAAAGTTTTGAAATGTTTGAATCACATGTAATGCAAGAAAATTCACATGTAATTATCATCGAATTACATGTGATCCAATGCAAGCAAAATCACATGTAATTATCATCGAATTACATGTAATTCAAGCAGACAATTTAATATATTAACAAGATTACATGTGATTAAAAAAATCACATGTGATTCATCTAAAGTGAGTTTGTTAGAAAAAGTTAAGGTTTCGGAATGCTTGAATCACATGCAATGCAAGAAAAATCATATGTAATTATCACCGAATCACATGCAATTCAAGCAGAATTACATGTGATTCAAACAAAATCGCATGTAATTTAGAAGCCAATTTGTTTTATATATTTTACATAAATGAAAACATAATACGTGATTAAAAAAATGACATGTGATTCATCTAATGTGGGTTTGTTAGAAAAAGTTACGGTTTCGGTATGCTTGAATCATATGTAATGCACCGAATCACATGTAATTCAGAAGCCAATTTGTTTTACATATATTTTTTTTGGGTAAAGGGGACTCCACCCCAGTAAAATGAACATATTTTATATTAATGGCAACAAACATTTTAATATATTAACAAAATTACATGTGATTCAAACATTTTAATGTAATTCACATAAATCACGTGTGGTTTTAAAATAATAACGAAAATATTTTTGTAATTTAATAGACGGTTATTTTCATATACTTTTAACGATTTTACAATGTTGAAATTCTCGTCAAAAAAATACACGTGATTTCACAAATCGCATGTGACGTTACAAATTCAAATGTGATTTTTAAAACAATTAATCAAACATGAGTTTTCGAGAATTACATGTAATTTTTCGAGAATTACATGTGATTTTTATACAAAATGTTTTAAAAAAAGTTCGCCGAAAGTATATAGAAGTGCATATCTATGGAAAGATAATTTAATTCCCGTCGTGACAGTATAATTATTTTTTCATAACGATTAACGATTTGAGAGATATTTAATTTTTAAGAAATAGAATGAAAATGTGTTTTTTTAATTAAATTTAAAAAGATTAATATTGGATGGTGGAAATTGCTTCCTTTATTCTTTTTTGGATGCATATTCCTTATAAAACTTTTCTCATAAAAAAATAACTAATAAAATTTTAGTTGTTTTAAAATGAGATGAAATCAATTGAAATTTATAATATTTCATATTGTTTTCAAAAATTTTAAAAATAAACAAATATCTTTTACATTTTATACTAGAAATTTATACATAAATCTTATGCACGCGCAAAATTTACACATAAAAATAAATTTATTTAATTTTTTCGGTTCAAATAAATTTAATACATTACAATAAGATAATGAGTCAAGTTATTTTGGATACCATATCTATCATGGATACTAAGGGACTCATCCCCACCATCCATCCTCATCATATCTAATGGTTGAGATTAAAAGTATTTAATTATTTCACTTATTTTTAAAACTTAAATATCTTTTAAACCGTTAAGTGTTAAACGGAAAAAAATATACCATCGCGACGAGCATTTAATTAGCTTTCTACAGATATGCAATATGATATACTTTTGAAGAAAAAAAAATCGCTTTTTTTTTAAATTTGCGTAAAATATCATATATGATAATAGTGTTTTATCATATATGATATTAGTGTTAAGTTACAAATTATTACAGAATCATATATGATATTGGTTTATATCATATGATATTGGTTTATATCATATATGATAAGTTATATCATATATGATACCAGTGTTACTATCATATATGATATTCAGTATCATATATGATAAATTACGGAAAAAACAAAAAAAAATAATTTGTCGAAAGTATATCATATAGCATATCTGTAGAAAGATAATTAAATGCCCGTCGTAATGGTATATTTTTTTTCGTATAACGATTGACGGTTTAAAAGATATTAATGTTTGAAAAAAAAGAGGAAATTGGTTTTATGTTTAATCTTATCCATTAGATTAAGATGGAGATGAGTGGTGGAGATTAATCCCTTAGTATCCAAATAAAGTTTGATATCCAAATGAACTTAAATCTAAGATAATATATCAAACATTAACCACAAAGGGTGATCAACGGTTAAAATACCAATCTTATAAAGTGGAGGTCAAGGGTTCGAATTCAACGGAGCGAAAATTAATCCTCTTGTGGTCACGGAGGTTCGCCTACACAAACTTTAGATTCTTTAAAAAAGTAATCATCTTGAAATTAGTCAGTTCGTAATGTCGAGTCAAAAACTCATATTACAAAAATAAATTAATACTGTATTAGACATACAAAATATCAACAAAAAATTTCAAGTATCTTGAAAAACTTGGCATGCATACCAAAGACAACACAAAATAGTACTCCATACTAACAAAACAGCACTTACTCGACATTAAAATTTATTGTAAGCAAAGAGAAATGAAAGCTTGCTGCAGAATCATTTAAAGTCAGCAGTATTTAACATTGACATTCTAACCTATTACATAACATCTTTTAATTTTTTTTTTTGAAGGACATAACATCTTTTAATGAAATGAGTCAAATAATGAAAAAAGTCGTAATTTAGTAAGACTATGTTTGGCGTATAAGTTTATCAAAGCTTATCGTAGTATGAGCTTATTATTTCGCAAAAATAAGCTATTATTAAAAATAAGTCTTGTTTGGCTGACAAAGTTTGAAGGAGCTTGTTAAAAAATAAGCTTCTAAATAACATGCTAGTTAAAGTAGCATGTAAAAATAAACTCAACTTACATCGATAGCATTCAACTCCAGTAACTCACTCCAACAATTCGCTCCAGCTTCTAAGAATGTCAAACATACCAAAATGGTTGCATGTTTAGCCCCATGGTTGATATAAGCAATGAAATATATGTGAGAATTATAACTTACAATGTGGTTGATCCATATAACTAAAAATACATCTGTAATGTGTTTATTCAATTTGAATTACCTTTTGATTATTGAACAAATAGTGAATAAGCCAAAGATTATATACTGGGCAAAAACAAATTTGTAAACTTCTGCAAAAAAAAAAAAAAAAAAAAAGAAAACAAGAAACGGCACATAAAAATTGGGCTATAAGCGAACTTGTGGTCTAAACTTTTCTTTAATAGAATTGGGCTTCTAAGAATTTGGACATATCCTTCAAAAACATGTAGTGCTGTCTTATATAAGGGTGCAAACAACGACCAGAACCTTTTTGGCCCAAAAACGAATTTTTTATTCCAGGCCCAAAATAGTTAGACCAAAAATTACTCATTTACAAAATTTACCCATAAACTATGTGACAAGTTGCGGAAATAACCTTGAACTATTAGCTATTTTTGACTTTTTTATATACCAAACAGTATTTCTCAGATATGTAATGTATATTTATTGATTTATCTAAGAAAAAAATAATACAAGCTTCCAGAGCTAACTTTTTACAAAACTTGGTGAATACCAAGTTTTTTTTTTTAAAAGCTTAAGTTATTAAATGTGTTTGACATTTATGACATTAAATGTATCAAATCTTTATAACTTTATGCGTTGTAAATGCTCTAATAATGTATGTTTTGTACATTAATTTAAAAGATGCGTTTTTTTGGCGTTAACGTAATGACAATACGTCAGGCTTGACATTACGGGATAAATTTTGGCGTTAGCTTTAAAAGTGGCGTGAGACAACGCTTGAAAAGAAACAAGAAGTGTCGGGGTTTTTTTTAAATGGTTTAAGGATTTTCTAATATTTAGTATTTTGATTTGCATTTGAAAATATTTTTAATTTGATTTTGGGTGTACGAATGCTTATAACTTATATAATTATAGAATAATAAAATATAAAATAAATGCAAAAATCCATAACATAGGTTTATATATTTGTCTTAAATCATGTTTTAAAATACCATACTATTACGTTTTACGTTAAAACTTAAAGCCTGATTATGTTATCATGTCGCGTTTTACGTTATCTATCACATGGTAAACTTGCAAGTTTCAGCCGGATTGATGTATATATATTTTTATATTTAATTAAGTATTTTTTATTCAACTTATTTTAAAAAATTATCATCAAATTAACAAGTCATTTTATTTAGTTTTAGTCGTAGTGCGTAAGAGTTACTAGCAAACATGAGATGCTATACCCTATTAAGTGGGGTGTTTGGTTCTTTTCTTCCTTTTTTTTTCATGAAACGTCGTCAACGACCACAAACGTCTTTATACATCGACAAGAAGACCCTTTCAGCTGGGCTGAGAGCCGCATTCTGATAGTGAAATTATATCATGCATGCGTTAACATCAATGATGATCAATTAGGGACTACATGACTATAAACATATATTGCATATATAATTATTTCCTACTAACTAACATCTATTACAGGGGTCCTTACCAAAATTCTTTACATAATATAAACACGTTAAAGCCATACCATCATATTGTAATAGATACTAACAATAATAAACAAATACGAAATCCAAAAAAAGAGAGGAAGAAACAGTGTTTGCCTTTAAACACTTTTTTTTTTCAAGCTTAAGGCTCTTCTTAATTTGCAACGGTCTCGGTCGATCGAGACTCGACGTCGCAGTCCGTCATGATCGTTGCGACGATCGATTTGTCTCGATCGACCACGACAATCGACCAGCCACTCGACCTTTTCTACAAGCAAAAATCTTTTTATTCTTTGATTTTTTGACCTTTTGATATTTAAAAAAAAAATTAAAAAATTTAAAATTTAAACCTTATACCTTTACTGGTTGTGAGAAACTCACCGTCACGTTATAACATTTTTTATAATTATTTAAATTCGTAAATAAAAACGTAAACGTAAACAGTTTTTATTCGAAAATTAAAACATTTATTTCATACCTAAAACATTAAATTATTTGAATCCAAGTACAATACGAAAGAAAATATATCAGTAGATAGATAAAATATACAAATACATACAATTAGTCCGTTCCCAGATTCAAATCCAATAATTCTTGTTTTTAGCTTTTTCGGCCCTAACTTTCTTCTTCTACTTCCTCTGTGCTCTACATTCTTCTTCCAATGTTTCTCTCAATACATGTTCATATAAATATAGTTGATGTAGCTCTATGTCAGTAAGTAATCCATTTAAGTTGTTTACAATTAGATATGTTGGATTGGGATAAACATATCGACGTGTGTTGTTGTAATGAAGAACGTATATGAGTTTTGAACGAAATTTCTTTTTTTTTTTGTGGAGAGTAATGTTATTCAGCCATTTAATTTTACTTTGAATTTGAGTTTTTCTTTTGACGTCTTTCTAAAAAAGGCTATTTGCATGTCGTAATCATTTTTAGATTCTTTTTTTATAAACTTGTCGAATAAAACACGTTTCTCTTGGGAAAATCACGACAATTTTCATATGCGCAGTGCAGTTTCGTTTTAACATCACTTGCAGCATCGAATTTGAAGGCTAACGTCGTAAGCGTAAACTAACGTCGTTGTTGAGAGTAGTGTCTTTGCTTATTAACAGATTATGAGCTGATGTAAGTTTGACAAAACCCATAAGCCTACTCTGTTTGACGTATGAGCTTATCGGTTTGAGCTACAAAGTCGTAAGTTCGCATTTAATAAGTTCATCATAAGCCATAGCCTAAGACCGTAAGTAAGCTAGTACCTCTTTATTAAGAAACGATGATATCTAATCACATGTTGCAACAGTTTAAACGTAATTTATAACATTACATTTTTCTTTTTTTTTTTAACGGTAATTTTTTACAACTGACACTAACTATCTCATAATTTCTATCTCACATGTCTCCACTAAGACTTAAACCCATAACCTTGAGGTTAGAGGGTCACTCATATACCATTCTAACATTACATTTATATGCATCATGATATAATGATGAATAATAATCTGAATGTCCTGTTTTCGGATCACTCCTAGCTCCTTTTTTTCTTTCTAAAAAGCAATATTTTCAACTATTTTATTGATTTGAATTATGAATGTTATGTTTTCCATATATGAAAAGAAAATGAAAAAAAATAAGTGAGCTTTTTAGTAATGCGTAAATGGTAGTGTGACAACGATGCAAAGTGACTGCAAGCACAAAACTTGATTTGTAGGCCATAATTTAGGGCTTTTTATTCTGCAAGCATATTGACTTTTCATAAAGCCCAATATCCATAAACTTCTTAAAATATTAAATAAACCTTTAGTACTTAAAATAGTTGTCACCTCTGGACTGTTTTAAACAGTATTATATCCGTTTGATAATAAGTGTTTATTTGAAAATTTAAAACTTTTTAATAATAAATATTTATATTTGTGTTATATAATACTCGATGAAAGTTATATTAATAGATTTGATTTTTTCTAATGTATTTTTATTAATATAAATTTTTATCAAGTATTCTATAATAAAATATAAACATGTATTGTAAAAATTAAATAAAAGAGCAAAAAAAATAAAAAATTCAAATATACACTTATTATAAGACGGAAAGAATACTAGTTAATGCTTAAACTACTTATCACTCCCCTAGCACAAAGCACAAACGTTCCATTAACTGGTCAAAGAAGAGTTTTAAAAAATAAGTCATGGATTTAGGGGTGTTATCGGATCGGGTTGTCGGGTTAGTAGTGCCGGGTTAAGTCGGGTTTCAGTGACGTACATTTTGATCCTAACCCGACCCTATAACATATCGGGTTATGAGGTTTCGGGTTGAAACGAGTTAGGTTAAATCGGGTTGAGTTCGGGTTATGAGGTTTTGGGCTGAAACGGGTTCGGTTAAATCGGGTTGAGTTGTTAGGTTGCTATCGGGTTGTGGTGAGTCTGTCTTAATGAACATCATTCTTTTTATTTGGATCGTAGATCTTATTAACCTTTTGTGTTATTTTGTTTATCTATAACATAATATAATGAAGTAAAGTTGCAAGTTGTTAGAATCCATACGAACGATAGACTATGTCATATTAGTGCAATCTTTTCATGGTTTGCAGTAAGCCATTTTACGCTATTAGAACAAGATAGTATCAATTTATAAACTACAATCTGGTTAATAAGATGTTTATGTGGAGTCCCTTTTCTTCCAACTTAATATGATAACAGAAATTGAAAAAAATAATCAAAAGTTGATATCTAGTTCCTTTATTTGGTGTATGAATAGATGTTTTAGTTATTTTTTAGAAAGGTTTAGTTTAAAAACTCATATTTAATTTCTTTGTAATGTTTTTTTTTTTTTTTTCATTTTGTTAATTTTTAATAAAAGTTGCTGTTAAAAAAAAGACAAACACCATCGTATTTAGTTATTTACCATACTATTTTAGTTGTCTGTTGCATTGAAGGCGTAACTAGTCTGTTATTAAACCAAACATTAAAAGGCTAACACAAAGTCAATGTTATAACATGATGCATTTTACGAAAATAAATCTCAAATAATTATCTTAAATTATAAGTACTCTATTTTTAAACATCTGGTTGATTTGTTAATCCGATAAAAAAATTAACTATGACCTTAACCCGATCTTATTAGGTCATGGAGTTTATCAGGTTGACCTGATAAATCCGATAAATCTTATAAGACCTTGTTAGGTTCGAATCAGATTCGAGTCAAATCGGATCAATTAAATTGACAAGTTTCTTAACCTTTTAAACATTTTGAGAATGCTACAACCCGTTATCAACTGACTACACTCAAAATCTCATTTGTATCTATACTACTAGTAGTATCACGGACAGAGCTAGGGGGTTCTCGCGAATACCCGTTACCCTTATGAAATTTATATGTGTAGTGTTACTTTGTGAAAAAAATGTCGATTTTTTCCAAATCTATCTTAAATCCACCCAGTCAATCAAAACGTGTTTCTACCTTCGTCTCAATTCATTTTTAACATATGTTATATTACTGTTGAAAATATTTGTACACCTGTTCATATTTCGTCATGGTTGCGTCCCCGAGTAGTATATATTAATTTTAGGAAATTCAAATAAAAAAATTTAAAATTATAACATATACCTGTTTTACTAAACCTAGTTGATTATTTTAATACTACGTAAAGGTAAAAACATTACTTATAATATAAAGATTTATCTTTTGGTATGAACTGATGTTCAAAAAATATCTTTTGATATGAACTTAATACATACTTATAAATACAAGTTACCTTCAATCGTGAAAATTAAATATATTTGATTGTAACAACCTCTAATATTCATGACAACTACTAGTAACAATCTATCATCATCTTTTTCTAGACAATAATTAAAAATAAAAAACCTGCAACAAGAAAAAAAACCCATCTAAATCATATTACATTTTCATCTTTTTTTAAACATATTTTAAAATAAAAAAACTGCAACATGAATAAAAAATCATCTAAATCATATTACGTTTTCAATGCACGTAGTATACTGCTAAATAAAAAGACACTTCCTCTGTTCCACAATTATAGTTAATGTTCTATAATTATAGTAAGGTTTTGTTTCAAAATAATTGTCAACTTCTAAATATAAATAAAAAGTTTTAATTGTGTTTATTGTATTATCCTCATATGAGGTAGAAATTACAAAATTAAAAAAAGTTACTCCTTTTATTCTAAAATTATAGTTCAATATATTAGTTTTGACGTCTTAAATTAATATTCACTTTCAAAATATGATAAAAAAAATTATAAATTAAGTATATTATATTATTCTCACTTGAAATTACAAACAATAAATAAGTTGTAAATTGATTTAAAATAAAATTGTTATTTTGTAAAAAGTAAGAGAAAAAAACTGAAAAAATGATGTTTTTATAAAACTGCATATTTTTGTCGGTAGAATATAATTATGAGACGGAGAAAATATTAATTAAATGATTAAAGATTAAATTGTCATTATGCGAAAAATAAGAGAAAAAAAGCCATAAAATTATATTTTTTTAAATTATATGTTTTTTTATCGATGAACATAATTTATACAGTAATAATAAGACGAATGGATATCTTTTTTTAGAACGACAATTGTAGCTACATGACAACCCTTTCATCCTAGATAAAACTCGAACTAAAAACCTTACTTAAAAATGTAAAACCTCCGCTACAGCAGAAGGTGTTAGCTACCATTTGATACAAGTGTCCTCTTCTACCATCTCTTACAATATTATATATGATCCCGTTTATTCAGAGTTGTTCTTTCATTTTTTTTCAATTTGTCTCCGTCCCTATCAGTTCTTTTTCTTATTTCTCTCACATTTTCTAATTGGGTTAAGTCTATATATTTGTAATATACTATCCATGATTTACACATCTAAGTAATGTACTATTTTTATTACTAATATCGCTATAAAAACCGGCTAAACTTTTCTAATATAGGTAATGTAACCGGCTATGACAGGTTAGAACTCGAAATTTAGAACAAAACAATTACTACCTCGATAAATTGAAAATAAATATACTCCTAAACAAATTCTTAGCTTGTAAATTGGTTGCTAATGTCTGATATAAATATCTAATACGCGTGTGCTTGTCAAATAACACTCAAGAATCGAATCTTGTGATTCTAAAGCAACACGATCAAGTTATCAGCATTATGGTATTTGAAATATATAAAAGTTTTTATATAGAAAAATATTATAATTCAAATTCCATGGGGTATTAAAGAGTATGTATTAATTATTTACATTTTTCTGTGGCAGGACAATTATGACCACGGGACTCTATTGGAGTTCAAAAATGAAATTATAACATCAGATCGAGCATCTAAATCTGGTCAGATTTTATGGTTACATCGATCATGCTGGTGAGAGTATTATCATGCAAAAATATGTTACTAACGGAACCCTTCGTGAACATTTAGATGGTAAATACAGCTACATGGATCTCGGTTATTGGTTTCATATCCGAGTATAAATTCTTGTTTTTTAAAGATTTTTTGAAAAAAATAAGCGTTTGTTCCATATGAAAAAGAAGCGTTTGTTCCAGATGAAAAGATGAAGGAGATGAAAAAATGAAGCGTTTGTTCCTAATTTCGAGTTGTAACCTGTCCTAGCCGGTCACATTACCTATATTGGAAAAATTTAGCCGGTTTTTATAGCGATATTAGTAATAGAAATAGTACACTACCTAGATGTGTAAATGATGGATAATATATTACCAATATATGGATTTAACCCTTTCTAATTCGTAACAGATTCACCATATTCCAACTTCTTCAAATGGTAAATATCATTTACTCGTGATTTTAGATACTAAACAAGTTTAATTACTTTTGGCTTCACTTGAATCGGTTTGATGTTGAATCTCCTCTTGAAGACATATAATGGTTTCTTTTGATACAAAAGTTGGATGGATCTTGCTTGATCCGAATTAGGCTTAATTCGCGCGTGGCTCCGGCTCTTGCACCAAGTGAATATATGGTTGTGATCCTGCACACTAAACAACACGTTGTCATACTTATCATGGGAGCGTATGCCACGATTAGACTCCACCGTGAGAGTAAGTAATCGGATTAGGGTTAATAATCGGTGAGATGTGAGAGTGAATGAGATTGTACCTTTGTGGAACCCTTAGGGGTTCCTTATATAGGCGATAAAGTCCCATTGGGCTTTACCGAATCTTCGGCCCCAAGTAAAAGGTAACTACCATAATTGGTTGATTGCTATCTTCTAATTATGGTTAGTGTATATCCTTACTTTGGGACAACTCACAATCCTAATTAGGTTGTGATTATGTCTAACCCTTTACCGGACGTACAGTGTCGTGGGCCGCACATGACACATGCAACCACTGTTCATCCGAAGCCCACAGGCCCGAATGACATTATTCTGACCCATTCGTGATGGGCCAGATACGGGTAGTACCCGTGGCCGGGTCCATGACCCGGATGGGGACTACACGTTATCATGTCCCCCCAGTCTAGTTGTTACAGCCGCGGGCGTGACTTCTAAACTAACCATTACTCTTCAGCCGTTCTGAAAAATAGCCGTATAATACAAGCTGTCGACCGGGAAACCATTAATGAAGGCATCAATGATAGTAAAAAAACGACTGTGTCAGCGTCTGTTCATATGTCACACCTGAAAAAGTGCACCCCATGGGTCCCACTCACAAAGCACGTATAAATCTGAGAATGAGGTGACCCGTGGGTCCCTCTGACATTTCATATGTGATCCCATCCGTTAGATGGACGTAGTAGATTACACGTGCCCTTTATCCAACAACCCTCGGAAGTCGAGGTAATACTATATACAACCCAGTGTGTAACAGTGTACACACGGTTAAAAAAACCTTCGACCGCCATTGTTGCAATCCTTCATTCCTTCTATACTCTTATTCACACTGATATCCTTACTCCCAGGTTAGATCATCGCGCCCTTTTCCATATTTACATAAAACATGGTTAAGGACAATCCCACTATTAAGTCCGTGCTTAATGTATTCACTTACGACAAATTCGTTGAATTTTGTTCGGAATACTATATACATGAGAGCGTTCATCCCACCTACCCTGGGAAAATGAAGCTATCACCGACTGTCCAGCTGGAAAGATAGGCGTATACACCCGCCTACTCGACTCGGCTAACTACCGCATCCCACTCTCTAGGTTCCTCGTAGATATTCTAACATACTATGACTTCCACATTACCCAATTACACTGCATAGGGGCGTGTAAAATAAATAAATTTGAAATAACCTGCCATACAAACATCATAGGTCCATCCGTTAGTTTATTTAGGTTTTTTATGTTCCCCAAATGGTTAACGACTGGTTGTCGTTTAAGAAGCGCCCGGGCAACACGCCAATTTGTTACAACAAGGCATTGGATTCACTGAAAAATTGGGATGACCGGTACTTCTTTGTAGATGCTAAAGTATTCCCCACTTCCTTTGTGCTAAATTGGTCAGTCCGTACAGACTATCCCCCCCTTCGAATACATATAGTGATAGGGATGTTAGAGTTCTAGACACACACCGCACATATTTTCACAAAGGGTTGCCGGAAAAATTGTTGTGCTTGATAGGCATCAGCCATAATTACTTTGGAAGGGCGGATCGATTCCCACATTCCTGAACAGCCGTAGAGAGGGTGGGTGTACTTAGCTTTAAATCATGCCCATAACATACTTGTATATAACTAACATACTTTGTTTGATTGCATGTGTCGCAACTATGAATCTATTTGGACTGCTACGCCAAAGAGATCCTTCCCAAATCCCTGAGGGTACCCGGGCCCTGGGCCAAGATGAATTACCACTGCTTGAAGTCACCCAAAACATCACCATTTCACCGGACGTGGTCTCAGATCCCCATTCCAATATGGATGATACGCATATTGAGAAGTCACCTCTGGACTTCCATAATGAGGATGGGGATCAACCCTTGCTGGAGGATGTAACTGGTCCGTCTACTACGGCTAAGGATGTCACTACCACTCACCCAAGAATATCAAGGTGATAATCAAGATCAGCTGCACAAGAGATAGACCAATTATTTGGGTCATAAGAGGAAGAGGCGGTAGGGGGGACGGACGGCCAAGCACAAGCCAAGCCCACCCCTAGGAGATGTAAGTCCAAGAGGAAGACAAGGAAGAAGGGTGATCCGGAGGTAGGGCCTTCAACGCGCCCCCTAAGCGGATATGGGAAGATCATCCCCAGTACCAAGAGGGCAACAGTACGAGCGCGCCCAAGGGTAAGCCGGTGGTCCCATCTACTGGCGTAGACACCCAAGTAGATGACATCGTATAGAAGGCAACCCTAGTAAGTGTTGTGACGCCCGCCAACATAGAGCGTGGAAAAGAGAATATGTAAGTAAATCACAACCTTCACTTTTTCATATTAGTGTTTGATTCACCTTTTCTAAATGAACATGAAAATGCAGGGAAGATCCACCCAAGGACACCAGTCGACAGACCCCTCCCCTTTTTGAAGACGCACCACCATCACCTCAACCCACGGCTGAGGAGCCGCTCCCAGAAGGGTCATCCCAACCTTTTTGCCCTGAGTGGCGTCTATCCGCGGCAAGCAGGTTGGAAATTCATGATGCAAGGAAGGACTTTATAGACCACCTAACCACTCCCGACTTGATACAAGACCTAAACGAGCTGACGCATGCGGACTTAATAGAACAGTTCAATGTATCTACAGCCCACCAAATGGCAATTGGTTCGGCCATGCGTCATCGTTTTGCAGGAGCTTTGAATCATATTCAGAGTTCCAACCGGAAGATCATCCACAGGGAGAAGTTGGTTAAAGAACACGAGCAAACCATCACATCCATCCAAGCCAACCTAGCCCCTGCTGAAGCCACCATCTAGAAGCAGGCAACCCACGCCGGGGCGCGTGAAGGCCGCATCGCAGAGTTGGAGGTTGAGGTCCAAGCCCTACATAGCAAGGTATTACATGCTTCCTTTAACTGTTGTCTCTTTTTTTTTTGTAAAAGTACCACATGAATGTAACTAACACATGTTTTGGTATCCGTAGGTGGCCGCTGCCGAGGCCACTACTCAATCCTTGGCCAATGATGTGACCACCCTTTCGAATGACCGCAACAACCTGCGCCAGCTAGTGAAGGGAGAAGAACAGTTAGCGTAGAGTTTTTCGATTATAGGGTTGGGCATGAGAAGGTTGTGGAAGGACGCCTTGAGGAGATGGACACACGGCTGGACTGCATGGCGATTGAATTTGATTAGGAGTTATTACCTCACATGCTTGCGGCTATCGCTGGCCGTAGGTTGATGATTAGGAGTGGTCTAAGGCTAGCGGTGGCAAAGATTGCCGAGTCGCCCCAAATGGTCCAGCCTTTTGCCAATATCGTATCTGACGGCATTGACCACGGCAGGCATGAGGGGCTCCTAGCCGGGATGGAATGGGCTGGACAGGGAAAAGTCACCAAGGATCACACCTTTCAGAAGCCCGATGCAGAAAAAAGAACATGATTGCATCCATGACGGCCATTAAGGAGACCGAGTATCCGTTGTTGAATGACTTGGAAGCACTGAAGGATGCGCCCATCGATATGATCATGGAGCGGCTATGCATTGAAGCTGACTTTGTTCCCTAACTTACCATTCCTTTGTATATCGACACTCCTCCCCCTGATAACCCATAGGTTTTAAAGGGAGAGAGAAGTTTAGGGGAGGCGATCAAGGCAAACATGGACCGCGCCAGACATGACCTGTTTAATTGGCTGGTCTGTTATGACCACGATAGGATGCGCCCAGAAGTACCGGCGCAACTGCTTGGTGGCATATACTAGTGATAAAACTAGCTTTTCCATTGACGTGTAGTTCAGCTCTAGTCCCTGTAGTGCCCGGCTAATATTTCGTATTTTTTAGTTCGTTTCTCTCTCGGTCTTATCGAATTGATATAACAAATTCAAGTTTGACTTTATTGTTTTTGGTTATAAAGGCTTGTTTGGAATTTATGTCTAATTGGCACAAACCATTTAAAAAGTAAAAATAATAACTATCTACGTATACATACTATCTAAAAACAATTAGCAATTAACACATTTAAATGCACAAAATGTTAAAATGTAAAATACAATTTTACATTACAAATTTAAAATTTGAAATTTCAAAAAATAAAACTAAATCTATAATGCTAAATTCTAAATTTCAATCTTTATAAAATTCAACTCTTAATTTTCGTTGCACAAAACACAAATTTAAAGAAAATCAGTTACACTAGCATTAACTAAAACCCAGCCCAAATATAAATCCAGTCAAGCCCAATAAGGAAAATTAAACCACTAATTTACCAACTATCTTAACAAATTGGCAGCCCAATAACCATATCTACCGATCCATAAAGTTCAATAGCCCAATAACCTAAACATACTAACAGATTATCCTAACAAATTTCATTAGAAATTACCAACCCATGAAAGTGAAATAATGAAACGTAAACAGTAACACTCTAACAACTTGAAATCAAAGAACTCTAAACCTTGAAACATATCAAACTAAGCATTAACAGAAACTGATTATCTATCAAGTCACATAAAAGTCCAAACTGAATATCAGAATCTATATAAATTGAATATCAAGTCATCAACTGAATATCTATCAGACTAATCCAAACTTGTCGAAGACAGAATCAATAAAAGTCCAAACTGAACACAGGATACTATCTACTCAAATGCCGAAATCAAAATTCAGTTAACAAACAAATCCAAACATGTTGAAAACAAGATTAAACTACAAACAGTTCAAAATAGAGATTAACTATTTATCTTGTAGAAAAGTGAAAACGTGCTTAACCTGTAAAACCGAGACTAAGACCTTTGATGTAGAAGCACAGCGCTGAGCCGGCTTTAACTAACGCACCTCAAACGTCTTCTATCCATTAACCTGATGAACAGTTACTCACGAACAAAACCAAACAAAGACCTTCAAAACTTCAAATGTAAACCAAAAACTGATATTGAAATCGTCAGCTCGAACTAATCTCCAACTTCTCTATTAACAACAACACCAAACTCGTCTACCTGCAAAATCAAACTCCTGCAAAAATGATAACAAACGAGGAAAACTGGACAAAATCTTCGATTCTGAATCCTACGTGAACTAATCTAAAATGAACGATTTCTACAAACTGACTAAACCAATCTTTAACTGATTTCATTAGCTATTATCCATCTAACTGATTTCTAACAAAAAATTATGAAAAGAACTTTCATAGACTTTTTAAGATCTAGTGAACAGTAATCAAACTCAATCCAATCAGAACCATTTATAAACTCCTGAATAGCCTATAAACTAATGTCTGCTGGAAAACCTTTAAGAAATCAGTTTATAACTAGCTCACAAACTTGTGAGTCTGAAAAGCTACTCTCATTTACTTCTACGAATTTGTTAACAAGAACTCTTTTAAAAATCGAATAGAGCATTTATATCTACACTGAACTCTTCATATGAAATGGAAATTTTTAACTGTCTTAACCAAGTTGTAAAAAAAATCTTAACTGACTAAGGTAATGTGAACTATTATTAACCAAAAGCTGTGAAAAAAAACATTCATGAACTAATAATCTATAGTAACTAACCACAATTCAATATCTAAAAGGTGAATCTTAACATCTTGATTTCTACCATTAGTAGGAGAATGAGATGTCGTTACTACATGAT
Organism: Glebionis coronaria; assembly: GCA_025667525.1. NCBI lineage: Eukaryota > Viridiplantae > Streptophyta > Magnoliopsida > Asterales > Asteraceae > Glebionis > Glebionis coronaria. Next base: position 306,324,959 of record CM046880.1, on the reverse strand, counting down.
AACAAGAACTGAATATAGTTGAAAAACAACAAGCACAAATTTAAACAGCTTATGACGAAGTGATTATTTAACAGATTTAAAGAGAAAGATTGAGAGAAGTTATCATTTCATTAATGGAAGTTCAAAGAAATTTGTTACAACTGAAAACTGAAAGCTTTTAACAGAATTGAAAGAAAAAGTTAACAAGATTAACTAACTAACTAATTGCTACTCCTAACTAATTATACTATGTGTAATCTACACCCTATCTAACCGTCTCCAAAATGAGGTCTTCATTGGTATTTATAGGCGCTGAGTGGTGGTGATATGACGTGTTGCCTCTAATCAGATCATGCCATGTGTTTAATAGGAGGATTAATCTGTTCTTCATTCTTCATCATTTTGGGCGTTTGTTCATTCTTCATTTTTGATCTAATTAAATCACACCATCATGTAAAGGAGGTGATGAGGATTATTTTTGCTGTTAGAAGCTTTGCCTGGATCTTCGTGTATTGTTCTTGATTTGATCTTGCAGGTTTATGGAGAAAGGAAGATAAGGGCGTCTATTTCTTTCTCTCTCTTCTCGGTGATGAAGACGCATGTGTGTGAGTTTTGACTGTGTTGTGGAAGCTTTGACCGAATAGAGTAATATAAACTTTCCCATTTTTCCTTTTAGTCACTTATTTTTATCTTAAATCAAAAAGTGTTAAACACTTTTATGTAAATTCTCTTTTCATCCTTCTTCTTTGTGAAAATTACAAGCTAAGCCCTCGATCTCGGTAAATAATGGCAAGTAAGGTCCTTGAAAGCATGATTCGTCCTTTGCTTCGTCTTTTATCATAAAAATCCCTTGAAAACGCGTGTTTGCTCAAAAATGCATCTTGTCTACCTAAAAACACAAAAACACAAATACCCACATAATTATGATATTTTTTAGTTAAATATAATGTATTTGACTGTGTTTTGAGTGATTTTTGGATCATAATTGATGAGTGTTTTCACACTTATCAACTCCCCTCCACTTGACCATTGTCATGGCCTCATGCAATGCAGCATTTCAAAGTTCTAGAGTACACTCTTCTCATAATTAATCCACCTTGGCCATTTTATGATTTAATAAACTATGCTATGCTACATGATGAATGATTTTGAATATTTACAATGCAATCCAAGAAAGCAATCTTATTTATATATTTTTAGATTTTTCTTGAAATGGTGTTGATGAAAATAACTCATAAAGAAATCAAAGACTTAGATTAGGGCTTTAGGTACCATGAACACTTATCACCCTCAAATTTCACTTTTCACATACCAAGCTTAAAAACAAGATCATTGTTATCCACAAGTGAAAGTGCGTCAACTTATTCATATAGATTAATTGTGTTACTCTCATACCCCCACTTATTATGCCTCTAAGACCGGTTATTATTTGAGAAAATTGCTTGAGAGCAAATTTGTCATTATTTAAAGCGTGAAATATAAGAAATGTATAATCTCAAAATAAGGAAGCACGGTTTTAACCCTAAGTAACCATCTCATCCATTACTCGAAAAACCGACCACAATTGATATAAGTCCAACTCAAGAATAATAAGTCATTCGCCTTATGTGTAAGATCCTTATGCCATGCATTAATAAGTAGCTACACACTCGCTAATAAAAGAAAAATAAAACTCACACAATAATTTATATCCGCCGCCTTTTTGAGGCCTTAGATCTTCAATCCCGTAACCCATCAAGGTAATATTGGATTGGAGCAACTATCAAATCCCCGCAACCCTTATGAGAGTAATATTAGAATTCAATAGCTACTCTAATTAACACTTCACTGCCCCTCTTGGGAGTCTTGTATAATTATTTTTTTTCTTTCTTTTTTTCCTTTTTCTTTTTTTTTTCTAGCCACTCATTTTTTTCAAGCCGCTCTTATTTTTCTTTATTCCTCCCAAAGAAAGTTGAAAAGAATAATAGGAAAAACACCCGCTCAGTATTAAGCATGACATAAGTCTAGTACACATAAAACGTTCTGACTTAGAATCTTAAGACGCACTTATACCAACCACGAATGATTAGTCAAAAATGCATAAGAGACTACAAACCAATTAAAACCGTTCTTGATTATTTATTAACATATATGCATGCGTTGACAAGAAAGTAAAGGTTACGAAAGGGGATATAAAAGCCACAATTAATGAATATGAGGTTTATCTAGCCCTTTACAATTACTTCAAACTCTATCATCTCTTGTTCTCCACAGTTTAAAATCTGAGATAATGAGACTAGTGGATGCTTAGCCTAATAAACTAATAAAGGTCTACATGGTTAAGGCTACTAGCTAGAGAATGCTTAGATAAGCAAACTCGAGTTGAGTCAAAGTATCCATGGCGGGCCTAATATGTCAAAGAAGTCTAAACTTGTTAAACCGGTGTCCTTTATTATATTTTTTTTCTTTTCATATATTTTGATGAAAAATAAAAGCAAAATATATACAATTCAAATGTGTTATGCAAGATGAAAAATGATTAGTGCAAAAATTATGAATGCATATTTTTGTTGGCCAAAGTAGATCAAAAATTTGAAAAATGTTTGAAATAAATTAATTTCCAAGTTATCATGAAGTCAAGGTCAATGGTCTAGGTAAGGTCACTTCGATAGAAGTCTCCCCTATACTTAAGATAAACATTGTCCTCAATGTTTAAGTATATTGGAGTAAACTCCCCTACACTTATTATATTGATTACTTTGCTTAACTCAAGCTAAGGAAGAGACAACTAAAGTGTATTCATTTTAAGCACAAGTGTTGAATATCACAATAGCAAAAACTTATCAAAGTGAACCGGATACACGGGCCTCCTCCATAAGCTCCATGAATGAAATGAGAGAGAGCAACCCTAGAAACAAACACCAAAAGACGAAAAAAGGCCACCCCTCCACTTCAACTCTACTATAACACCCTTTTATTAAACTTAACCTATTTAGATCTCCTCTACGTTTTCTAACCTAGTTATTCAATGCTTGAGTTTTTTAACCCTAAGTCGCTAGCTCGACTCGGCCCCAAATTAGGTTGTCCTTGGGGAAACCATCATGGAGAATAAAGGATATCCACTTTGAAGCACATCTCACATGATATACTCAAACTTAGCACGTTGCCATTTACTATAATATTTACAATATCCGCCTCGATAAATGGAACGGTCCAATGTGTCTCAAGTTTGTCCAACATATGAAAGCTCCCATATAGTAATTACACCATGATCAAATACATAGTTTCCATCTCTACATGTGAACAACTCCAAAGTAGGAAGCATCAACAAAGTAAGCTCATACGAGAAGCCCATATCAATCGAAAGCACACTCGTAAGTGGAGTAGATGAAAACCAGGGTGTCTCAAATTTATGTATCCCAGGATCAAAAACCTTTCCCTTCATGGGAAAATAAGAAGATGAACTCGTATCAACCATATAAGATTCCCCCTTAGATATCAAAGCATCATGAGACAATGAAGATGTAGGAATCAAAACATTCATAACTATTATGTCCATGTTGGGCTCCTCATCATCATCAAAAGGTGGGTAATCTTCCATAAAAGACATAGAAAAAGGAGGATCAAGATTAATAGTGTCTTGTGAAGGAGGTGTGGGTTCTATGGTCCTAAAAAGCAAGTTCTTACTAAGACGAATATCCTCTTCCCAATTAGAATCACTATCATCAACCTCAATATCAATATTAGCAAGATAATATGAGTTTCCATATCAAAGGTTTTGGGTTCTAAAGGTGCCTTAGGTGAAAAAGGATCAATCTCTAAGAGTATAGGATCTTCATCAATAACCAACTTCAAGGGTGGAAGGGTGGGAATAGAAGGCTCAAAAGAAGGTGTATTAATGAGAGAGTCACTCAAACGGATGATATAATCATGAAAATCAATAGGTGCAACCTTAAAAACCGGTGAAGAAATATCAATAAAAGTTCTTCTTATATGGAATCATCATTATGGTGTGTGTTCAATGCTTCAATCGAGGAGATAAGATTATAAACGTTTGATAAAACCTCATAAATATGAACATCTTCCACTTCTTCTATAGGAGCAACATCGTCATCAAAATTAGGAAGATCATCTTGACATGAGAAGTCATCGGATGATATATCATAAGATGCATCACTAGAATCACAATCATCATCCTCCATTTGTGGAAAGTCTTGCAAAAATTCGTCCTCAATATCATTATCCTTTTCTTTAAACAATTCATCAAGATCGAAATCACCAAAATCACTAGTAGTAGCTTGAAGGTCAACATGTGATGAAATCTCAATGTGATCATGAGGAGAAGAAGTATTAATACAAAGCTCGTCACATGGTTCATTGGAAACACCCTCAAGATCTTTTTGGATTGGGATAAGGTTCTCAACACTAGAAGAGGTTAATTCATCCAAATTGGTGTTTATATTATTGCTAAGAGGCTCGTTCCCCATGGTTAAAGAGTCGTTAGGTTCCATGTGAGTTAAAGGTGATGAAGGTATGTCATCATTAAGTGTCATACAAATCGAAGGTCCCTCATCATCGTCATTTAAGCATTGATAAAGCATACGAGCACGAGTAGCAAAATATTGTTCTTCTTCCTCGATTGTAGAAATCTTAAAGAGTAAATCATTTAAATATTTCCTGAGGCAACAAGAAAATTTGTTCAACGATTCATGAAACATATCACCGATCTTCTTGTCATCAATTTGCCAAGTCTTAATTTCCACTTCCTCATAAAATTTAATTTGTTTCTCTAACCACAGGCACGTGTCTTTAATTTCCTCAAGGATTATGTCTTTCTTACTATCAATCGCCTTAGAAATGTCATCGATCGACTCGTTTGTTTTCTCAAGTAAAGAATGTATCTCATTGCAAATATTAGGGGCATAAGAAGGCGGATCCCTCGGTCGACAATCATAACCATAATGGGGTGCGTTTCCACAAAACACACATGAATAAGTCAAATAATAGGTTGAAGGTAGATTTCCATAATTAGGTCGATTATAATTTTGAAAAGAGTAATGATTATGAAAGTTCTCATGATTGTAACCTTGAAAATTTCCTTCATTTTGAAAACCCAAATAATGTGAAAATCCTTGATTATGAAAGGTTTCTTGATTATAGCCTTGAAAATTATCATTATTTTGAAAACCTTCATTGTTTGAAAATCCTTGGTTTTGGTATGGCTCATCAAAGGGTCGATCATGAAATGATGGTGGATTTTGTGATGAAAAACCGGAATATCCCATATAGTCATTAGAAGTATAGTCCATTTGAAGGTTAGGTCGAAAATTAGGGTTCTCGGTTCTATTATAAGCATATCCCTCCCCATAATAGTCATTGTTTTGATCACATAAATAAGTATCATGTGGACCACCACAATTCGAACAAGGCGAATAATTAGCGTTGGCGGATCGTTGTTGCAAAATCTCCAACATGGAACGAGTATCCATGTTTAGCAAGGTGGCCGAATGTACATACAAGTTAAATGACGTTTAAAAGCTTCCTCGGGAAAGGAAGTAATACACCAAAGGTGGTATGGTTACACGTGTGCGAGTACACGTGTAAGTAAACTCGAGGAGTGAGAGATGAGCTATCGGTCGAATTTTGAAGGAGAAGAGATTATCTCCCTCGAGGTTCGATAATTAATATCCACAAGAAAATATATATATGTAAGTACTAATTGGGTGGCACACCACTCACCACTATCACTCTTGAAAGACCCACAAGGAAGCGAAGAAACGAGGCGGCGCGTAGCACTTAAGAGCCGGCTTCTTTAGAATGTGAAATACACTCGCCTTATACCCCCCCCCAAGTGCCCTCTTTCTCAAGATCAAGTAGATTGCAGTATTTATCTATTGTGCCTTAATTAAATTTGATCGATACACGTGTCAAGGACCGGAACGCTCCCGAACACGGTGTATTGCAAAAGAAATACTTATGGAAGTAGATGTATTAAGTGTTCGTATCTACGTATACTTATTTACATATAATAATATATCAAAAATATTTTTGTATTTATTTGAGTTTTTAAGAAAATACTGTATGTACGTAAAAACGATAAAAACCGATATAATATATATTTTTGGGTGTAATCTTTTAGGAAAAAATTTACTTTTTGGATTTTTTATTTTTTTGGTTCAATTCTTTAGGAAAAGAATTGACTTTGTGATTTTTTTATTTTTTTTATATTTTTATCTTTTTGATTTTTATGTTTTTTATTTATAATACGTAAAAATAACGTCCACAAAGTGAACAGATCCCAAAATCCAATATGTCTCACTCGAAACCGTTAATCTTCACGAAAAGAACCGGCAGCGGCGCCATTTAATATTTCGTATATTTTTAGTTTGTTTTTCTCTCGGTCTTATCGAATTGATATAACAAATTCAAGTTTGACTTTATTGTTTTTGGTTATAAAGGCTTGTTTGGAATTTATGTCAAATTGGCAGAAAGCATTTAAAAAGTAAAAATAATAACTTACGTATACATATTATCTTAAAACAATTAGCAATTAACACATTTAAATGCACAAAATGTTAAAATGTAAAATACAATTTTACACTACAAATTTAAAATTTGAAATTTCAGAAAAGAAAACTAAATCTATAATGCTAAATTCTAAATTGCAATTTTTATAAAATTTAACTCTTAATTTTCGTTACACAAAAAAATGAATTTAAAGAAAATCAGTTACACTAGCATTAACTAAAACCCAGCCTAAATATAAATCTAGTCAAGCCCAATAAGGAAAATTAAACCACTAATCTACCAACTATCTTAACAAATTGGCAGCCCAATAACCATATCTACTGATCCATAAAGTTGAATAGCCCAATAATCTAAACATACTAACAGATTATCCTAACAAATTTCATTAGAAATTACCAATCTATGAAAGTGAAATAATGAAACGTAAACAATAACACTCTAACAACTTGAAATCAAAGAACTCTAAACCGTGAAACATATCAAACTAAGCATTAACAGAAACTGATTATCTATTAAGTCATATAAAAGTCCAAACTGAATATCAGAATCTATATAAACTGAATATCAAGTCATCAACTGAATATCTATCAGACTAATCCAAACTTGTCGAAAACAGAATCTATAAAAGTCCAAACTGAACACAGGATACTATCTACTCAAATGCCGATATCAAAATTCAGTTAACAAACAAATCCAAACATGTTGAAAACAAGATTAAACTACAAACAGTTCAAAATAGATATTAACTATTTATCTTGCAGAAAAGTGAAAACGTGCTTAACCTGTAAAACCGAGACTAAGACCTTTGATGTAGAAGCACGACGCTGAGCCGGCTTTAACTAACGCACCTCAAACGTCTTATATCCATTAACATGATGAACAGTTACTCACGAACAAAACCAAACAAAGACCTTCAAAACTTCAAATGTAAACCAAAAACTGATATTGAAATCGTCAGCTCGAACTAATCTCCAACTTCTCTGTTAACAACAACACCAAACTCGTCTACTTGCAAAATCAAACTCCTGCAAAACTGATAACAAACGAGGAAAATTGGACAAAATCTTCGATTCTGAATCCTACGTGAACTGATCTAAAATGAACGATTTCTACAAACTGACTAAACCAATCTTTAACTGATTTCATTAGCTATTATCCATCTAACTGATTTCTAACAAAAACTTATGAAAAGAACTTTCATATACTTTTTAAGATCTAGTGAACAGTAATCAAACTCAATCCAGTCAGAACCGTTTATAAACTTCTGAATAGCCTACAAACTAATGTCTGCTGGAAAACCTTTAAAAAATTAGTTTATAACTGGTTCACAAACATGTGAGTCTGAAAAGCTACTCTCATTTACTCCTACGAATTTGTTAACAAGAATGATATGAGCTTAAACTCATATCCTTTTATCAACAAATAACCCTAAAACATGAAGCAAAATACCCAATTATTTGGCAAAAACAGTATTATGTGGTATGTTTGTGTTTGTGTACACTTTTGTAGGTAAGGAGATACATTTTCAAGCAAACAAGGAAAAACCAAGCTCAAATGGATGAAAAAGACAAAAGAGGATCAAAAGTGACAAGACTTTGAAGTTCAAGGACCTATCTTGACAAGTTATGAAAGTTGAAGGACTAGAAGTGCAAATTATGAAAAGTCAAGATCCAAGTCAAACCTGGTCAACTATCAAGTCAACTCAGTCAAAGGGCCATTTTGTACAAGTTATCAAAGTTAAAGGACCAAAAATGACAAAGGAATGAAGATCCTAGCTTGAAATGGGAATCTGCCAAGTATAGGGACCAAATCTGCCAACTTTGGAAAGAAATGCAAGTTGAATCCATGTGTCAAGAGTTAAACCAATGGGAAAGGAGAATTCACTTCACACGGATCACCACATAAGCCCACTACTGCCGCCTTTCATTTATTACCATATCTCAACAGTGTAATCCGCAACACTTCTCCTCAACCAATAAGAAGATGACACGTGTCATCTTCTTTAACAAAAAATATTTCCAGGATCGGGATTTTGATAGAAGGCGTTTCATGAGAAGATCAAAACACCAAATTTGCTCGTTTTGAAGAGAGGAATACAATGGTGCAATCCAATTAACAAATTATCCATTCAATCAAAAACCCCCAATTCAGTGTTCATCACCTTCAAAGAGCAAATGCAGAATTTTTCCACGTGGCAATTTACTACTGGTTCTGACACGTCACAACTCCAACAAACTCTCATATCTTGCCTATAAATAGATAGCTTGTACCTCATTTCTCATTGTAGCTTAAATTTGTAAAACACCTAGTTTAATCTTTCCTTTCCATTTTTCCCTCACTTTTCCCCTAACTACTCAAGAGTCTGACAAACTCTTGAGTCAGTTAGTTAGTTGTTAGCTTGTAACAAACATTTGTAACTGAATTCATGCAATAAAATTCAAACTTCATTTTCCCGCCAAATTCTGTTTCTCAAGTTCCTGTTGATTCTTGTTGCTATTGGATATACTAGTTGCTGTTTGATGTTTGTTATGATCAACCAATGATCATAACTGACATTGGTGAAGTTTTGTAGCTGTTTGATCAGAATTCAAGTATTTCCATTGTTCTTGAAGATTTCATGGCAGTTTGATGATTTGCAGTTGAATGTTGAATGATTTGAGTTGATTACTAGTGATAGGTGGTGGTTATCACTAGTGCAAGAGAGCTCAGCGCTCCTCTTCTTCCCAAAGGACTTCTACAATAGGTTCTATAGCTCTTGATTTTTGTTCCTCTAAATCAGTTAATTGCATGCTTAATTTTCCTAGTTAATCTTGATGGCTGCCTGTTTTACTTGATGAGTAGTTGATGTTTGATTGATTCTAGTGTTTTGTAGCTTGATCTTGCATAATTGTGTTCTAGTTGTAGTTTCTGCATAATTCAGTTACTTTTTAGCATAATAGCTTACTTTCAGTTCTAGCCTTGGTAATTGCTTGTTTTCAGTTTCAATAGCTTTCATATTGTCTACTAAAACTAGTCTGCTATAGCTTTTGTATCAGCTTAATCCAGAACTTAAAAAGCTTTTATAAAATCTTGATCAAAACAGATAAAGGAGTGTTTGGTAGTAGCTTTTAAGTGGTTTTCAAGTGTTGATAATTGGTGTTTAAGAGTTCATTTCTAGTCATTAGGTGTTAACAATTGGTTTTAAGTCTTTTACAAGTAATAAAAATAGTCAAAAAGGCAATTGGTACTAAAATAGTTTGGGTCATCCTTTTTATCAGCTTTGGTTTAAAAACTTGTTACTTTCAATTGCTGAATTCTCTTTCATTACTTGGTTAAAATTGCTCAAACTTGTTTCTAGTTATAGCTTACATCATAAACTTTTAGTTTCTAAGAGGAAAATCTACAGTTTTAGGTAATAAGCTAGAAATAAGCTTTTTAGTCAATGAATGAGCATTTGTCATTCTCTGATGTTAAGTGCCTACTGATTTACTGGTTCTCTTAATCCTCTTCACAAAAGTCTTGGTTTTCTTTCACAAATCCATTTAGAAAGTGTTGAATATCAAGATTTGAAGTTTTGAGCTTTTTCATAAAAATTGGTCAAACCTGGTCAACATAAGCTCAAAAGAGCTTATTTCAGATTTTTCATTCATTACTTGATGAAAATGGTTCTAGTTTGATTTCCCGTTCTTGTAATCAAGTGCTTAATCAGTTTCTCTACAAAAAACAGGTTGTGACTGATTGAAATAAGCTGTAGCTTATTTTGTGCTTATTAATAAGCACTCATTTGATTAATTCTGACTTTTAGCTTATTTCCTTGAACACACGTAGTCTTAATTGGATTTTAAGAGTTTTGCAAGTTGTTTCAGCTTAATTGGTTGAGTAATAAGCTCAAACGAGCTTAATCTTGTTTGTGTCCCGTTTTTAGTTAAAAGTTTGTAAAAATTGCACTTTAGTCCCTAGAAGTTTAATCAGTTCTAAAACCTAGCTAAACTTCCTCATTTTGTGGTATTTGCAAAATTCAGTCCTTTACATTTGAAGTTTGTTAAATTTCAGTTATCAAGTTTGTTAGTTTGTTATTATTTGGTTAGGTTGTTATCAGTTTTACAAGTTTGGTCCTTATAGTTAACTGTTTTACATTTTTAGTCCCTATAGTTGATAGAACTTACATTTCAAGCATTTAATTTTCCTAGAATTTACATTTTCAGTCCTCTTAGTTTTATATTTTGCAATTTTAATTTTGTTTGAATAAAAATTTGGTATTTGCAACTTGTTTTACGTATAAGTAGGTTTATATTTTTCATTTTTAAATAGTGTTGTTTGAATCAGCAATAGATTACCAAGCAAGCTTGAACAACCAAGAACAATTATAAATCTGATATTGATTGGACTTTCTATTGGTTAAGAACTGAGAAAACGAACTTGCATTATACTACATTTCAAATGGCGCCGCTGCCGGTTCTTTGACTACACGAGAGACTATCGATTGACGGTTTTCATTGGCTTTTGGGATCCGTTCATTTGGTGAACGTTATTTTTACGTATCATAAATCAAAAACAAATAAAAAATCAAACATATAAAAATATATAAAAACTAAAAAATTAACAAAACAATTCTTTTCCTAAAGAATTGACCAAAAAAATTAAAAAATCCAAAAAGCAATCTTTTTCCTAAGAGATTGCACCCAAAAATATATATTATTTGATTCTCTCGGTTTTTATGTACATATAGTATTTTCCAATAAAAACTCATAAATACAAAAATATTTTCCATATATTATTGTAAGTAAATACGTATACGTATAAGAACAATCAATCTACATATCTTCCATAAGTATTGCCGAGGCAATACACCGTGTTGAGGGGCGTTCCGGTCCTTGACACGCGTATCGATCAAATAAAATAAAGCAAGAATAGATAAATACTCTCAATAAGCAATAATTCAAAGAATACGAACATTTAAGTGAATAGAAAGGCGATGTGCTATAAAATGCCATCTAAGGGTCAATAGGTACTTAAGTGCTTCGCGCCACCTAACCCCCCGTTCACTTGGGAGTATTCTAAGAAGGAAAGCTTCATTGAGGGTCTTGCACCCAAAGTAGTAATACATATATTGTTATTTTCTTGTGGATATTTAATATCGAAACTCGAAGAGGATAATCCATTTCTCTTCAAAGTCACACGAGAGCTTCTCTCTCATTCCTCGTATTGAGTTGCATGCTCACTCGCGGGCGTGCACAAATACCGATTGGTGTACAACCTCTTCCTCCGAAAAGGAAGAAAAAGAGAAAGAGTAAGACCACCACCGTCCACCAAGCCGATCACGAGAATCGTGCTTTGTCACCACCACAAGAAGCCATGGCTATTGATAATCGTACTTTGTATGAACGTATGCAATCCAACATTCATGGATATGCTAGTGCCATTAAGATTCCCGACTATCCCGCTAACACATTTGAGCTACATACATCTATGATCAATATGGTTGCTGCATCACCTTTCTTTGGAAAACAAAATGAGGATCCTCATGCTCACCTTAAGAGATTCCTTTCACTTTGCAACACCATTAAGCATAATGGGGTTCCACATGAGGTCATTAGATTGATGTTAGTGTCATTTTCCTTAGATGGGAGTGCTAAGCATTGGTTAGACACCCAACCACCCGATAGTATCACCACATGGGATGATTTTACCACTAAGTTTTTGAACAAATTCTTTCCTCCACAAAAGACTATGGCTTTGAGGAATTTGATTATGGGCTTTACACAAAAACCTAGTCAATCCTTTGGTGATGCTTGGGAAGAGTATAGTGAGTTGTTGAGGCGATGCCCTAACCATGGAATGGATGATCTAGGCCAAATCAATACCTTCTACAATGGCCTTAAACCTCACCACCAAGATTCACTAAATGCTTCCGCGGGAGGGAGTATTCATTTCAAGACATACCATGAGGCTTTGAACATTATTGAGACTAAGGCAATGGTTCAAACAAACGATCCATTTGAAGAAAGAGTTCATGTTATCCAAAACACTTCTCAAACACCTTGTGATAACCAATTTCTTAAATATCACCAAGAGATCCTTCAACAAGTCAAACAAGGACAATAAGAAATGACTCAAGAGATAGTTCAAGCCTTTAAGAGCATGACATTGAACAATTCCTCAAACAATGTGAATGCCATCACCATTTCTTGTGTTACTTGTGGAGGTCCCCACTCTTATGAACAATGTGACAAGGTGCAAGGGTATCAAGGGGAATGTTATGCTTATCAAGAGGAACACCGTGAACACTTCAAGCCTAACATCAATCCAAATAATCTTTCTTACAAATCCCAAAATTACCTTACTCCACCCGGCTTCCCACCCCAACCACCCACCCAAATTCCACAAAATCCTCCTCAAATTTTAGCAAGGAATCAAGGGCAAAGACAACCATACCAAGGAAATAACTACAAGGCACCCAATCAATTCCCACCTCAAGCAAACACCCTTTATCCACCAAATCAAGGATTTAACTCCCAACCTTTACCTTTCCAACCTCAAGGTTTTCACGGTTATGTGCCACAAGAGTTAAATACAGTGGATCTTTTGCAAAAGATGAATCAAGAGAATGAAAAGAAATTCCAAGCTATAGATAAGAAAATGAATGACCAATTCAATAAGCTTTTGATGGCATTAAATCAAAGACCACAAGGGGCTTTACCTTCCAACACACAAACAAATCCTAGGGCCAATGTTAATGCTATTACAACAAGGAGTGGTACAACAACAAAGGATCCTTCACCTCCTAAACCTACTATTGTTCAACCTACTTGTGCTCCTACTTGTGATAAGCCTTCTACTTCTACTCCACCTCCTCAAAGTGCTCCTATTCACTCAAACACACCTTCTCAACCACCTCATACTTCTCCTTTACCTTCCGCACTTCCCAATGAAGAGGCTAACAAAGACAAATCTTCCACCACAACACCTATTCCACCTACACCAAAACCTACTCTTCCATACCCTTCAAGGTTGAAAAAGGACAAGTTAAAGAACAAAGATGACATACAAGTCTCCAATTTCTTAAGGATGTTCAAGCAACTCAATATCAACATATCCTTTGCGGAAGCTCTTGCTTATATGCCAAAGTTTGCTAAGATGTTCAAGGATTTGCTCTCAAACAAAGAAAAATTGGTTGATTTGCCCGACACATCACTTAATGAAAATTGTTCCGCGGTGTTACTTAAAACCTTACCAACAAAACTTGGAGATCCGGGGCGTTTCTTGATACCTTGTAATTTTCCCGGTGTTGAAAATTGCATGGCTTTGGCGGATTTAGGGGCGAGCATAAATCTCATGCCTTTATCGGTTTGGAAACAACTCTCTCTTCCCGAGCTCACTCCCACTAGGATGACTCTTGAACTAGCCAACCGAACCATAGCTCACCCCGTAGGTATAGCGGAAGATGTGTTTGTAGGTGTGGATAAGTTTACCTTTCTGGCCGACTTTGTAGTGGTCGATTATGACATGGATCCTAGAGTGCCTTTGATTGTTGGTAGACCGTTTTTGAGAACGGGTCGTACCTTGATAGATGTGGCGGAAGGAGAATTAATTATGAGAGTAGAGGATGAGAAAGTGGTGTTTAAGTTAGGGAAAGTTTGTGATAGGAAAGAAGTTAAGGAGTCTAGACCTTGTGAGACTATTAACATTGTGGATGTGCTAGATGAAGTGTGTAATGAACACTTTCATGATGCTTGTAAGAATGCTAGTGATGAGATTCCACATGTTGAAACCGTGGCCTCAATTGCTCCCTCTTTAACACCTTTTGGAGAGAGTGATTTCCTCTTGGAGGAATTTGAGTCCAACTTTCTTGGTGATGATGATTCTCCCATTAATTGGGAAGAAGATATTCTTACGATCCAAAAGTTGCTCAATGAGGACCCTATTCCTTCTCCTATTCCACAAGAGATTACCATTGAGGAACCTTCCATAGTAAAACCTTCCATAGAAAGTCCACCTCCCATTGAACTTAAGGAACTTCCATCCCACTTAGAATATGCTTTCTTAGAAGGAAAAGACCAATTACCGGTGATTATTGCTAAGGAATTGAAAGAGGATGAGAAGGAGCAACTTATTGAAGTCCTTAAGAAACATAAGAAAGCCTTAGCATGGAAAATATCCGACATAAGGGGAATTGATCCACATTTTTGTACTCACAAAATCCTTATGGAGGATGATTATAAACCCGCCATTCAAAACCAAAGGAGAGTTAACCCAAAAATTCATGAGGTTATTAAGAAGGAAGTGATTAAACTCTTAGATGCGGGTATGATTTACCCCATTTCCGACTCTCCATGGGTTAGCCCGGTTCATTGTGTTCCAAAGAAGGGTGGAATCACCGTGGTGCCTAATGAGAACAATGAGCTTATTCCCACGAGACTTGTAACCGGTTGGAGAGTTTGCATTGATTATAGAAAACTCAATGAGGCAACTAGGAAAGACCATTTCCCGCTTCCCTTTATGGATCAAATGCTTGAACGCTTAGCGGGAAATGAGTACTATTGTTTTCTTAATGGCTTTTCGGGTTATTTCCAAATACCCATTGACCCTAAGGATCAAGAAAAGACCACATTCACTTGTCCATACGGTACCTTTGCTTACAAGAGGATGCCTTTTGGCCTATGTAATGCACCGGGGACGTTTCAAAGGTGCATGATGGCGATTTTCCATGACATGATAGAGCAAACCATGGAGGTTTTTATGGATGACTTTTCCGTATTTGGGAACTCCTTTAGCTCTTGTCTCACCAATCTTGAGAGAATGCTTAAGCGTTGTGAGGAAACACGTTTGGTGCTTAATTGGGAGAAATGTCACTTTATGGTAAAAGAGGGGATTGTTTTAGGACACAAGATATCCAATAAGGGATTAGAAGTTGATCGAGCTAAAATTGATGTGATTGCTAAGCTTCCCCCACCCACCTCGGTTAAAGGTGTGAGGAGTTTCTTAGGTCATGCGGGTTTTTATAGGCGCTTTATACAAGATTTCTCTAAGATAGCTAGACCGATGACTCATCTCTTGGAGAAAGAGGCTCCTTTCATTTTTGACCAAGCTTGTTTAGAATCTTTTGAGACACTTAAGGAAAAATTGACGAAGGCTCCCGTTTTGGTTTCTCCAAATTGGGAATTACCTTTTGAGCTTATGTGCGACGCTAGTGATTATGCGGTGGGGGCCGTCTTAGGACAAAGAGTTAATAAGCATTTCCAACCTATACACTATGCGAGTAAAACCATGACCGGTGCACAACTTCATTACACTACCACGGAAAAAGAGTTGCTTGCTATAGTATATGCTTTTGAGAAGTTTAGACCATACCTTGTGCTTTCCAAGACCATAGTGTATACGGATCATTCCGCTCTCAAGTATCTTATGACAAAACAAGATGCTAAGCCTAGGCTTTTGAGATGGGTTTTGTTGCTTCAAGAGTTTAAGATAGAGATTCGTGATAAAAAAGGGGCCGAGAATTTAGCGGCGGATCATTTGAGTAGACTTGAGCATCCTTTTCAAGGAGATTTCCCACATCAAGAAATCAATGAATCCTTTCCACTAGAGGAGCTCATGTCTATTTCTTCCCAAGAGGATGCCACACCTTGGTTTGCGGATATTGCAAACTATCTTGTGGGCAATGTGCTTATTGAGGGTCTTACTTACCAACAAAAGAAAAAGTTTCTTAAGGAAGTGAAGTATTACTTTTGGGATGATCCATATCTTTTTAGGCAATGTGCGGACCAAATCATTAGACGGTGTGTAGATGGGCCCGAGGCATTTAAAATCTTAGAGGCATGTCATAAAGGACCTACGGGTGGACATTTTGGGCCTAACTACACCGCCAAGAAAGTCTTTGATTCGGGTTACTATTGGCCTTCCATTTACAAGGATGCTCAAGAGATGGTGAAATTTTGTGATGTTTGTCAAAGACAAGGAAAAATTACACAACGTGATGAGATGCCACAAAATTATATCCAAGAGTGTGAGATATTTGATGTATGGGGAATAGATTTCATGGGACCTTTTCCATCCTCTAAGGGAAACAAGTATATACTTGTGGCGGTGGATTATGTGTCTAAGTGGGTGGAAGCTAAAGCCTTACCTACTAATGATGCTAGAGTGGTTGTAAAGTTTTTGAAACAATTGTTTGCTAGATTTGGTGTACCTCGGGCCATCATAAGTGATCGTGGTACGCACTTTTGTAATGATCAATTCACAAGAGTTATGAAGAAATATGGAGTGAATCATAGACTTTCTACCGCGTATCACCCTCAAACAAATGGTCAAACCGAGGTCACAAATCGTGGTTTAAAGAGGATTTTAGAGAGAACGGTGGGAGAGCATAGAGCTTCTTGGTCGGATAAGCTTGATGATGCTTTGTGGGCGTTTAGGACGGCCTTTAAGACACCAATTGGTTGTACTCCTTATAGGCTTGTCTATGGAAAAGCGTGCCACCTCCCATTTGAGTTAGAACATAAGGCATCTTGGGCTCTCAAGTGGGCTAACTTTGATTTAAACCAAGCCGGTTCACATAGGAAAGATCAAATCAATGAGATGGATGAGTTGAGAGCCAATGCCTATGAGAATTCTTTGCTATACAAGGAAAAGACTAAGAAATTGCATGATGCTAAGATTAAGAATCGTGAGTTCAAAGTTGGAGAGCCGGTTCTCCTCTTTAACTCAAGATTGAAGCTTTTTGCGGGCAAGCTTAAGTCGAGATGGTCCGGTCCATTCACTATTGCTCAAGTGTTTCCATATGGAACTCTTGAGTTGTCCCAAAACGATGGTCCAAATTTTAAAGTGAATGGTCACCGTGTTAAACACTACTTTGGGGAGGACATTTCCGTCGAAATGGTCCAAGAGGTCCCCATTTTCCCCATGAATTAATTCATTGAGGGACGAGTCGAGCTAGAGACTCATTAACTCAAGCATCGTATGACTAGGTTTAGAGTGTTGTAGGTTAGAAATAAAGGCATAGATTTGGAGATAAGTGTAGGGGAGACCTTCTTTTGTCTTCATGCTTGTTTGTAGGGTTGCTCACTCATATTGTGCTTTGGAGCTTATGGAGGAGGCCCTTGTATCCGGTTCACTTCGTTACTTTAGTGAATTTTCATTGACACCTTGTGCTTAAACATGATTTCACTAATAGTAGTCCTTTCCTTAACTTGGGTTAAGCAAAGTCTATTCATTGTCATAAGTGTAGGGGAAGTTTTTATACTTCCATGCTCTTAAACATTAAGGACAATGTTTAGCTTAAGTGTAGGGGGGTCTTCTATCGAAGTGACCTTACCTAGACCATTGCCTTAACTTCATGATAACATGGAAAATTGAATTTTCAACATTTTTCAAATTTTTGATCTACTTTGGCCACCAAAAATATGCATTCATATTTTTTTGCATTAATCATTTTTCATTTGCATATCACATTTGCATTGTTTATATTTCTTCTTATATTTTTCATCAAAAATATAAAAAGGAAAAATATAATAAAACATGGTTTTAACAAGTTTAGACTTCTTTGACATATTAGGCCCGCCATGGATATTTTGACTCAACCCGAGTTTGCTTATTTTAGCATTCTCTAGCTAGTATCCTTAACCATGTAGTCCTTCATTGGTCTATTAGGCTAAGCTTCCACCAATTTCATTCTTTGAAATTTTAAATTTGTGGAGAATGGGAAATGATAGAGTTGAAGCAAGTGTAAAAGGGCTAGATAGACTTCATGGCAATTACTTGTGGCTAAACCCTTCTCTTCTTTATCTCTATTTTCTTCGCTTGTATATAATTGTTAATAAATAATCAAGTACGGTTTTAATTGGTTTGTAATCTCTTATGCATTTTTGGCTAATCATTCATGGTTGATATGAGTACGTCTTAAGATTCTAAGTTAGCACGTTTTATGTGTACTAGACTTATGTCATGCTCCATATTTAGCGGGTGTTTTTCCTTTTCTTCTTTTCAAATTTTTTGGTGTGGAATAAAGAAAAATAAGAGCGGCTTATGAAAAAAAATGAGTGGCTAGAAAAAAAAAAGAAAAAGAAAAAAAAATAATGCAAGACTCCCAAGAGGGGCAGTGTGGGTTAATTATAGTGACTATTGAGTTCCAATATTACCTTGACGGGTTGCGGGGATTCAATAGATTGCTCCAATCCAATATTACCTTGACGGGTTGCGGGGTTGAAGATCCAAAATCTCAAAAAGATGCGGATGTAAATTATTGCGTGAGTTTTATTTTTCTTTCCTTAGCGAGTGTGTAGTTACTTATGAAAGCATGACATGAGGATTTTACACATAAGGCGAATGACTTATTATTCTTAATACGGACTTATATTAATTGTGAGCGGTTTTTCAAGTAATGGATGAGAAGATTACTTAGGATTAAAACCGTGCTTCCTTATTTTTGGATTTTACATTTCTTATATTTCACGCTTGAATAATGACAAATTTGCCCACAAGCAATTTGCTCAATTAATAACCGGTTCCACATTTAATTGTCATGAATACGTTGATGCACTTTTTACTTGTGAATGCAATGATCCCATTTATTAGCTTGGTATGGGGAAAGTGAAACTTGAGGGTGATAAATGTTCATGGTATCCAAGCCCTAATCCAAGTCATTGAATTCTTTATGAGTTATTTCCATCAAAACCATTTCAAGGAAAATCAAAAAGATATAGATAGAATTGTATTTTGATTCATTGCAAGTCAAAATCATGCATCATCTAGTTTAGAGTAGTATAGGTGCATCTCATATGACCAAGGTGGATTAATTATGAGGGAAATGTAAATTTTTAAGCCTTGAAATATAATATTGCATGAGGACATGGCAATGCTCAAGTGTAGGGGAATTTGATATGAGCTTAAACTCATATCCTTTTATCAACAAATAACCCTAAAACATGAAGCAAAATACCCAATTATTTGGCAAAAACAGTATTATGTGGTATGTTTGTGTTTGTGTACACTTTTGTAGGTAAGGAGATACATTTTCAAGCAAACAAGGAAAAACCAAGCTCAAATGGATGAAAAAGACAAAAGAGGATCAAAAGTGACAAGACTTTGAAGTTCAAGGACCTATCTTGACAAGTTATGAAAGTTGAAGGACTAGAAGTGCAAATTATGAAAAGTCAAGATCCAAGTCAAACCTGGTCAACTATCAAGTCAACTCAGTCAAAGGGCCATTTTGTACAAGTTATCAAAGTTAAAGGACCAAAAATGACAAAGGAATGAAGATCCTAGCTTGAAATGGGAATCTGCCAAGTATAGGGACCAAATCTGCCAACTTTGGAAAGAAATGCAAGTTGAATCCATGTGTCAAGAGTTAAACTAATGGGAAAGGAGAATTCACTTCACACGGATCACCACATAAGCCCACTACTGCCGCCTTTCATTTATTACCATATCTCAACAGTGTAATCCGCAACACTTCTCCTCAACCAATAAGAAGATGACACGTGTCATCTTCTTTAACAAAAAATATTTCCAGGATCGGGATTTTGATAGAAGGCGTTTCATGAGAAGATCAAAACACCAAATTTGCTCGTTTTGAAGAGAGGAATACAATGGTGCAATCCAATTAACAAATTATCCATTCAATCAAAAACCCCCAATTCAGTGTTCATCACCTTCAAAGAGCAAATGCAGAATTTTTCCACGTGGCAATTTACTACTGGTTCTGACACGTCACAACTCCAACAAACTCTCATATCTTGCCTATAAATAGATAGCTTGTACCTCATTTCTCATTGTAGCTTAAATTTGTAAAACACCTAGTTTAATCTTTCCTTTCCATTTTTCCCTCACTTTTCCCCTAACTACTCAAGAGTCTGACAAACTCTTGAGTCAGTTAGTTAGTTGTTAGCTTGTAACAAACATTTGTAACTGAATTCATGCAATAAAATTCAAACTTCATTTTCCCGCCAAATTCTGTTTCTCAAGTTCCTGTTGATTCTTGTTGCTATTGGATATACTAGTTGCTGTTTGATGTTTGTTATGATCAACCAATGATCATAACTGACATTGGTGAAGTTTTGTAGCTGTTTGATCAGAATTCAAGTATTTCCATTGTTCTTGAAGATTTCATGGCAGTTTGATGATTTGCAGTTGAATGTTGAATGATTTGAGTTGATTACTAGTGATAGGTGGTGGTTATCACTAGTGCAAGAGAGCTCAGCGCTCCTCTTCTTCCCAAAGGACTTCTACAATAGGTTCTATAGCTCTTGATTTTTGTTCCTCTAAATCAGTTAATTGCATGCTTAATTTTCCTAGTTAATCTTGATGGCTGCGTGTTTTACTTGATGAGTAGTTGATGTTTGATTGATTCTAGTGTTTTGTAGCTTGATCTTGCATAATTGTGTTCTAGTTGTAGTTTCTGCATAATTCAGTTACTTTTTAGCATAATAGCTTACTTTCAGTTCTAGCCTTGGTAATTGCTTGTTTTCAGTTTCAATAGCTTTCATATTGTCTACTAAAACTAGTCTGCTATAGCTTTTGTATCAGCTTAATCCAGAACTTAAAAAGCTTTTATAAAATCTTGATCAAAACAGATAAAGGAGTGTTTGGTAGTAGCTTTTAAGTGGTTTTCAAGTGTTGATAATTGGTGTTTAAGAGTTCATTTCTAGTCATTAGGTGTTAACAATTGGTTTTAAGTCTTTTACAAGTAATAAAAATAGTCAAAAAGGCAATTGGTACTAAAATAGTTTGGGTCATCCTTTTTATCAGCTTTGGTTTAAAAACTTGTTACTTCCAATTGCTGAATTCTCTTTCATTACTTGGTTAAAATTGCTCAAACTTGTTTCTAGTTATAGCTTACATCATAAACTTTTAGTTTCTAAGAGGAAAATCTACAGTTTTAGGTAATAAGCTAGAAATAAGCTTTTTAGTCAATGAATGAGCATTTGTCATTCTCTGATGTTAAGTGCCTACTGATTTACTGGTTCTCTTAATCCTCTTCACAAAAGTCTTGGTTTTCTTTCACAAATCCATTTAGAAAGTGTTGAATATCAAGATTTGAAGTTTTGAGCTTTTTCATAAAAATTGGTCAAACCTGGTCAACATAAGCTCAAAAGAGCTTATTTCAGATTTTTCATTCATTACTTGATGAAAATGGTTCTAGTTTGATTTCCCGTTCTTGTAATCAAGTGCTTAATCAGTTTCTTTACAAAAAACAGGTTGTGACTGATTGAAATAAGCTGTAGCTTATTTTGTGCTTATTAATAAGCACTCATTTGATTAATTCTGACTTTTAGCTTATTTCCTTGAACATACGTAGTCTTAATTGGATTTTAAGAGTTTTGCAAGTTGTTTCAGCTTAATTGGTTGAGTAATAAGCTCAAACGAGCTTAATCTTGTTTGTGTCCCGTTTTTAGTTAAAAGTTTGTAAAAATTGCACTTTAGTCCCTAGAAGTTTAATCAGTTCTAAAACCTAGCTAAACTTCCTCATTTTGTGGTATTTGCAAAATTCAGTCCTTTACATTTGAAGTTTGTTAAATTTCAGTTATCAAGTTTGTTAGTTTGTTATTATTTGGTTAGGTTGTTATCAGTTTTACAAGTTTGGTCCTTATAGTTAACTGTTTTACATTTTTAGTCCCTATAGTTGATAGAACTTACATTTCAAGCATTTAATTTTCCTAGAATTTACATTTTCAGTCCTCTTAGTTTTATATTTTGCAATTTTAATTTTGTTTGAATAAAAATTTGGTATTTGCAACTTGTTTTACGTATAAGTAGGTTTATATTTTTCATTTTTAAATAGTGTTGTTTGAATCAGCAATAGATTACCAAGCAAGCTTGAACAACCAAGAACAATTATAAATCTGATATTGATTGGACTTTCTATTGGTTAAGAACTGAGAAAACGAACTTGCATTATACTACATTTCAAAGAACTCTTTTAAAAATCGAATAGAGCATTTATATCTACACTGAACTCTTCATATGAAATGGAAATTTTTACTGTCTTAACCAAGTTGTAAAAAAAAATCTTAACTGACTAAGGAAATGTGAACTATTATTAACCAAAAGCTGTGAAAAAAAACATTCATGAACTAATAATCCACAGTAACTAACCACAATTCAATATCTAAAAGGTGAATCTTAACATCTTGATTTCTGCCATTAGTGGGAGAATGAGATGTCGTTACTACATGATAACAAGAACTGAATATAGTTGAAAAACAACAAGCACAAATTTAGACAGCTTATGACGAAGTGATTATTGAACAGATTTAAAGAGAAAGATTGAGAGAAGTTATCATTTCATAAATGGAAGTTCAAAGAAATTTGTTACAACTGAAAACTGAAAGCTTTTAACAGAATTGAAAGAAAAAGTTAACAAGATTAACTAACTAACTAATTGCTATGCCTAACTAATTATACTATGTGTAATCTACACCCTAGCTAACCATCTCCAAAATGAGGTCTTCATTGGTATTTATAGGCGCTGAGTGGTGGTGATGTGACGTGTTGCCTCTAATCAGATCATGCCACATGTTTATTACGAGGATTAATCTGTTCTTCATTATTCATCATTTTGGGCGTTTCTTCGTTCTTCATTTTTGATCTAATTAAATCACACCATCATGTAAAGGAGGTGATGAGGATTATTTTTTCTGTTAGAAGCTTTGCCTGAAACTTCGTGTATTGTTCTTGATTTGATCTTGCAGGTTTATAGAAAAAGGAAGATAAGGGCGTCTGTTTCTTTCTCTCTCTTCTCGGTGATGAAGACGCATGTGTGTGAGTTTTGACTGTGTTGTGGAAGCTTTGACCGAATAGAGTATTATAAACTTTCCCATTTTTCCTTTTAGTCACTTATTTTTATCTTAAATCAAAAAGTGTTAAATACTTTTAAGTAAATTCTCTTCATCCTTCTTCTTTGTGAAAATTACAAGCTAAGCCCTCGATCTTGGTAATTAATGGCAAGTAAGGTCCTTGAAAGCATGATTCGTCCTTTATAATTAAAATCCCTTGAAAACGCGTGTTTGCTAAAAAATGCATCTTGTTTACCTGAAAACATAAAAACAAAAATACCCACGTAATTCTGATATTTTTCAGTTAAATATAATGTATTTGACTGTGTTTTGAGTGATTTTTGGATCATAATTGATGAGTGTTTTCACACTTATCACCGGCTGACAAAGTAAACGGGCATCTGCACCGCATCTCTATCCGTCATTAGAACTACGTTGATTGCGCCGTGAGTGGCTGATACGTAGATGATTAGTTCCTCCTTGGGTCGCGGTGGGACCAACATCGAGAGGGATGCCAACTGTTTCTTGAATTCTTCAAAGGATTATTCCACCTCCTTCGTCAACTAAAGTCACTCTTCTTCACACACCGCTTGAGTGTTTTGAAGAGGGGTAACGATTTTTTCGTGGCTTTGGATAAGAACTTATTTAGTCCTGCCAACTTACCATTAAGAGACTGTAATTCTTTACGCGTCCTTGGGGATGGTAGTTGTATCACGGCCCCCGTCTTGTTTGTGCATGGTTTGATTCCATTTGGATCAATCATATACCACAACAACATTCCTTCCGTAGCCCCAAACGTGCATTTCTTTGGGTTTAGCTTCATATTGATCTGTCGCAACGTGGCGAAATATCTTCAATATCCCTGATAAGTCCATCCTCCGTATAGGTCTTGATGACCAAGTCATCAACGTAGACCTCCAATTACGCCCAGTTTGGTTGTCAAATGCTTTGGCAACCAACCTTTGATAGGTTGCCCCCCCCCCCCCCCCCGTTCTTGAGGTCGAACGACATCTTAGTGTAACAATAGACACCCTGGCTCGTATGTAACATCGTCTTTTGCTCGTCCTGCTCGGCCATCTGAATTTGGTGATATCCCTTGTATGCATCCAAAAAACATTTGAAGGGGTACCTGATGTGTGTATTTTAATACCATTTTAGGAAAAAGGAATATAATCTGCAAGTATTAAGCGTTATGTTTTAGGAAAAACGTAATACCGAATAAGTGCGAGTTCGTTCTCGAAGGAGGTGTGTGATGTGTGCCAATAATATAGAAATAAATTTTTGATTAGTGTCGTTTTTGAGTTTGAAGAGAGAAAATTAAAAGACGAGTTACACTACTATTACACTACGACAAAAATTAAAACGTAAACGTAAAAATACGTAAAACGTGACGAAATTAAAAATTTAATCCAAAAATTAATTAAAAATCAAAATTAAATCTAAAATAATATAAATAAGAATAAAAATTCAATAAATAAATTTTAAAACCTTTTATTAATTAAATATTCAATTTTAAATGCTAATTAAAGCTCTAAAATTAAATATAATTAACAAAAAGTCCAAAATTATATTTTATCAAACAAATATCTTACTTATATTATTTAAACTCTAAAAAGTATTTTTCCTAAAATTTTAAAACTATTTTTCTATTTTTAAAAGGCTAAAAACACTTTTTAAACTAAAATAATTATAAAAAATAATAAAATAATGAGAAAAAGAAATTTTATTTTTGAAAAACCCTAAAATACTTATCTAAAGCTGAGAAAAATGAAAAAGTTGGAAAAAGTAATTTTAGCCCTAATAAGACAAAAACAGTTTAATTAAAAACTAATTTTAACTTAAAATAATTCTAAAAATTAATTAAATAAAGGAAAAATAAAACTCTCTTTTCTAAAAATATTAAAATATGTTACTTAAACTAGGAAAATTGGAAAAATTGAAAAACAATACTTTTAAACTACTAAAGACAAAATCAGAATATTTAAAAACTATTTAAAACATAAATTAATGCTTAAAATAGTAAATTAATCAGAAAAATAAAACTAACTTTTTGAAAAATGTTTAAATAAATAAATAAACATGAGAAAATTTAAAAACCAAGAAAAAGCTAAAAAATGACCACTAAAGACAAAAAAGTGAAAATCTGACAATGACACTTGGCTGGGTTTTTTCTTTTACCCCAGCAGTGGCTAGAACTATACTAGCTGTGAGAACTTCTACCCACTGCTTGGTAACAGAAAACACACTTGGATGATTTCTTGCTTTGTTAGTTGGTTGTTTTTGGACAATAAGGCACCCCCACAACCAGTTGGGTTGTGGGGAGTCAATAACAAGTGAAAAACAACTAGCTACAAGCAACAAAAATCACACAATTCAATAAAAAAAGCTCACTGATACACAGAAACATTAGTCTGGTAGGTTTTGCTGATCTAGTTTGCAACTTGGTGATATTTCCAACCTCCAAACTTGAAGTTCACTCAAACAAGTCACAACTTTAGTAACATACAATCCTAGGTTAACATATAATATAACTGATTACCAAGACTTGAAACCAAAAATCACTAAAGCCACCTAGATCTACCATACTGATTCTATATATGAGATTTTAATGCTAAACATGCAATTGAAATTTTTACACTACACAAATCAAACCAAGCTCAGAAACCTACCTAAACCAACTTAGGGAGCATGTGTACGAAGTTTTTAACCTTGTGTTATGTCACCTTAACTTGGTTATGCATACATCTAAACACCCTAATAAATCTGATTAACAAAATCATCAAAGCAACATTATCAAAATGACATCCAACCTACATTAATCCTTCATGAACATGAACCATAGACTAAATTAACTCAATAAAAATCAACTAATAACACCAAGTAGCAGTCAAGCACAAATCCACATAACACACATAAACTCAAAAAATAGAGGAGGGTTCAAGCCTTACTTGGCTGATGCCTTCTCCTTTGCTTCTTAGGGCTTATGAGGAGGTGTAGAGGATCCTTGTTGAGGTCCTACAACAGGACCAAGGATATGCTATATCTTCAAACAAAAATGGAAAGGAAAGAGGGGAGTGGTAGTCTACAGCAAACTCAACCACCCCACTTGAATACCTGCACACCAAAACTAACAGAGAACAAAGATTCAAGTCACCAAACTCCTTTTCACTTTGGTTTGTCAAGCCAAGATGAAAAGGATTTTGGTAATAGTAAGTGAGTCAAGAAGTAAACAAACTTTATCACATAATCTTTAAAACCTAAAAAAAAGTGAAATCCAAGATTTTCAAAACGGGAAAATAACACAAACTAAGCTTTAGTTGTCAGCTAAGCTTGTAACCAAGCTTAAGCTTATGGTTCTCAAAAAAAAAAACTTTGTGCCAAAAATTTTGAACACAAAATAACTTTTTTTTTGATAAACTTAAACTAAAGATTCATGAAAACAAAAATCGAACTCAGATTCTGAATAAGATGCAAGGCCAATGATCAAACTTTAAATATTCATGAAAAAAGGGTTTACAAAATTGATTTAAAAATATGGAACAAAGGGGATACCACAAGGATGGTCCTTCTTTTATAATGCTAAAAGAACTATCTAGAAGACATAAAAAACTAGAAACCCTAGCTGTCGAATTCCTAAGTTGCCCTTGGTTTGAAACTTTTGTCTTGGTAAAAAGTTGGTTCACATGTGATGCACAGCTGTTGTGGGAAGATCTTGGACGTCCAATCTTTCTTTAGAGAGAAGAAATGAATCTGGTTCGTTGATGGACTGAAAAGATGCCCTTTATGCTATGTTTGGTGAAGCAGGGGACATACGGGGGGTCCACTATAGGTCACGGGGTAGAGAGTTTATGAGTGGGTTTTGTTTAGTGAAAGGTTAATCAAGGATCTGGAGTAGCTTAACCATTATCCCTTTGTTTTGATAGCAAATAGGGGTTAGGGTTCATTCATAAGTGTGTGTTTAAAGGTGTGTGTTTAAATCTGTTTTTGGGTATAAAAAGGTGTTACCCACTAAGATAAATACTAAATTAATCATTTGAAAATAATTAATTAGTATAAACCCTGCATAGTGGAAGGTGACGTGTAGGTGGTGAGGTGGTGGTGTGGTGGCCGTGGAAAATGGTGGTTGGTTGTGTGGGTTTTGTTGTCTGGACAGCTTTAGTCCCTCAATTTGCAAAAAGTCTTCATAACAAGTTATCACAGCTTTTCTTTACTCCCCTTTGTAAATAACTTTGTATGTCTTGTCAAATTTGGCACAAGTGGTTTACAAACTTTGCACAAGGACCATTTATGCAACTTTGGCATTCTTCAAGGGGTTATTTTGACATGTATTCAATCTTTAAGGACCAATCTTGTACAAATGAATAATGAGGGGTCATTTGTGACAAGTCTTCATAGTTGAGGGACCAAACTTGACAATCTTCAAAACTTCAAGGACATTTTTGGAAAATCCATACTCTGGTCGGGTTCTTCTGTGCGGCTTCGTTTCCCGTGTTCGTTTTTACTTGATTCTTGTAATCTTTTAGTGAATTCACGATATCCGTACCTAAAATACACAATGAACAAACACAAGCATATTTTGGGGTATTTTATGAAATTTTTTAGCGTTTTAAGCCCGATTTGTACGATGAGACTATGTATAAATGTAGTCTCATCACTGCCCATACTAAACCATTGCCGTGTCCTCACGCAATACTAGAATTAAGTATCATAGCACTTCCAAAATTCATTTTTATTGTGACATTTATTAAAAACGTAAACTTAAATAAACTACTACATGCGTTTTAGACATAATGTATTGTTTTCATCGCAAAAAGGACGTTTAGGATCATAGAATAAGAACACGTGAATGTTTCATTAGAAATAATTTTGTCGTCCTCGATTTTCACCCAATTCCATGCTAAGCGTGAAACAAGATCATTGTCATTATAAGTTAGTAATGCTAACACTACTCATATGCTCTAATCAGGTACTTAGACTCCCTTATTCCTAAGGTGTATTATATTTTATTTTTGTCTTAATGATCACGAGGATATATCATTGACTTACGCGTGAATAGAGATTAGGTCCAAAAATAGAGCCTTAACGGTGTAACCAAAATCATCGAATTAATACTTCACCCTAATAGACAACGATGTCAAAAAATTAAGTCAACAAGAAGGATCGATAAACACGGTTTTATAACGGTTTTGAACATGAGACTTATTACCAATTTGGAATTGGTTTACCGCTACCTTTTATTTAACCTCGCTATGAGGTGTTTATTATGGCTTTGGTCTTGCCCTTGTCTTTTATTTAACCTCGCCATGAGGTGTTTATTATGACTTGACGTATATCCTCACGCTAAATTGAATTTTGGGTCTTTAAGGCTTCAAGATTTAAGACATTCACTTTCAATTTTGCATAGATTTTTCGGCCTTGTGAGCTTCGAATTTTTGCTTGATTTAGGTGAAGAGGAACTTAAATTATTATTGGGGGAAGCCTTTGATTATTCGGGTTGCCAATACTTCAAAACCGTGACGCTGGCGATACCTGAATGTTTTCCCAATTTAATTACATGGAAGCTACTAAAACAAATTAGAAACTAACAATAGTGACTAAACCGCTAAATCAATATTTATTAACAATTTATTAATAAAAGCGTAGGGAGAATAAGCAAATAATTAGGACACATAAGTTTTTGAAAGAATACGAGTACTACGTTTATCATATTAACTTATAATTAACTCTATCATTTCTCGTCCTCAATTTAATGAGACTTAGCCTAATATAGTTAAGTAATCGAAGCTAAGTGCTCAACACGCACGGTCGAGTCAAAAAGTACTCTTACTCTCACCATTTGGAAAACCTACGTCCGTGTCTTAAACACTTATGAAAAATAAGAAATTTTTTAAATTTTGGCTATTTTTTAGCCTTATTTTGCATAAAACAATAACAAAAAGATGAACATTGGATTGCGTGATGACATAAGCAAGGTGAAGTATCTACTCGCCCCCATACTAAAACTAACCATTGTCCTCAATGTTTCGAGTCTAAGGGTGAAACACCCCCATACTAGAGACGAAAGTCGAATGCTTAATCTCGAGCATGGAAAGGGTAAAACAAATAACCTAAAAGCCATTTATGAATTATGCTAATAAGATAAATGTTGGAAAAATAAAGGATATCATCGGATATCGGAATCTCCAAAGGCAACGATCGAAGCTCGAGTGATCCATAAAACGAACACGAGTGGCTTAAATGATGATGATGAACCTAATAAATCACAATCACAAACAACCACGGAACAAAGGTTGGAAGAGCACAAGTCCCCTTGTTAACTAATTAGAAAGAAATAATATTTACAAGGATAAGCATGAGAATCGCCCAATAGGCACCTTGTTTTTGATAACCGAGTTAAAAGCTCGACTCGAATCTCCATAAATGTGATCATTTAGGGATTATCATGGTATGGTCATTTTTGGTGGGGCTTACATGATGAACAAGTCCCAAAAAGCATCCGGTATTAAGGACTAAGTCCTTTGATGATGCAAAATACCGGGGTCGAAGATGGCGTTCTCGTTTTCATGGGGTAAACGAAACAACGCCACTTCATCACGAACTATAACCTCAAAGAGGTATAAGAAAATAGATGAGAAATAGAAGGGTAGGACAATGGGTAAGGCAACACAATGAGCTACTCGAGGTAGACTTACACCAAGCAAATCGATATATTTTCCATTTATTGCATCGGTGGAAGACCGAGATTTCCCTTTACAAGAAATTCCGGGATCGAATATCTCGTCATCGGTGGAGAAATGTGAGGGAACATAAGGGGCTTCCCCCACACTAGATCCACACGACGCATCGTCAAAAGGAGTAGACGAGCTCGTAGCACTCAATAAAGGTAGTGATGACGGAGTTAAACTTGTAGAAAAATCATTTAGATCAATCTTAAAATCCTTTCTTTTTTCATCGTTCAAAAATTCTTTATGAAAACCCGATTTGATGATGTCGAAAATATTTGGCGTTTCTAAGACGATGTTAGGCACACTAAAAATTCTCACATTTAATTCGCGGTTAGGGGGTGGTGGATTGTATAAGTTCTCAAAACGTTTATCAACAAAGAACACCGCCCCCTCAGGGTTAACATATTCGTCATCCTCATGAACGTCGATCACTTCGATTTCTTCATCATAGATAGGCTTGTCAAACCACGGTTTGTCATTCCCCTCATTGATGTTTTTAGAAACTCTCTAAAAGAGCACGATCAATCACAAAACGATCATTCTTTTGTGGGGATCGTTGATAAGTTAGATCCTCACGAATGTGGTAAACGTCAATCTCTTTTGAGGAGTGTTGATTAGGTAACTCCTAGAGAATGGGATCTTTGGTCACGTGAGTTGGTTCGTCATTATGAATGAGACGTTCCAACTCATTAAGTTCGGCCTCGATATTGGAAAAATCAACCTCACTTGTAGGTGGAAGTGGAGGCAAAAGAGCAAGCTCTCATTCAATAATTTCCTCAATCTCGGGCTCGAATTAAAAATCATCATACTCACCACACGAAAAATTCTTTTTAGGAGAATAAAAAATAGCTTGTGGATTTTTGAGTATGTGATCAGTTTTTGCAAAATCGCCATCGTCATCATCAAAGAAAGAGTCGATGTGAGCACTCACAACCATGGTCTTACAAGTCGCATGACTATGCTTAGGTGACTTTTCAATGACGAGTGGATCGATGTCGATAAAACCTTTAGCCTCAACGGGTATTGGGCTAGGTAATGGAGGCACTTCAATGGGATTAGAAGTTGAAGCCTCAAAGACGTGGTCCTTCGAAGGTGGTAAAGACGAGTCCATATTGGTCATTGTCGTGATGGCACTAAAGTCACCCTTCAGAATTGGTGGTTCACTTTGTTCGCCGAATATATCCCACAATGATTTTTCATCCATAAATTTACGAATACCCTTTTGAATTAAGTAAACGTATTCTTTATCATTAAATCGTCATCTTTAAAACCGTTTAATTTAATTCTTTCAAAACATGCATCAAGCCTCATATTTTCCGCTAAAGTTAACATTTTGAAATCATTAGAATTTGAAACCTTGGTTTTATCATGATCATTTGAAACTTGGGATCTACTCGTGAAAAAGTCCATTTTCTCCTCCCCATATTTCATAAAGAGTTTCCCACCGTGAACGTCGATTACGGCTCGAGCCGTCGATAAAAAGGGTCGACCTAAAATAATGGGATATTTAGGATCACACTCATAATCGGATATGACGAAGTCCGTAGGAAAAACAAAATTTACAATTATAACATAAACATCCTCGGCTATTCCAATTGGTTCTAATGGTGTACAATTTGCTAACTCGATTGTCATGTTCGTGGGGGTAAGTCTAGGCAATTTTATCAATTTCCTAAGAGAATGAGGCATGAGATTGATGCTAGCGCCTAAATCAGAAAGGGCTAAACATCCCTCAATCTCGGAAAAATCATAAGGTAGTAGAAATTAGCCCGGATCCTCTTCCTTTCTCGACATATGCCTTTTAGGTTTTTTTAAGAAGGATCGAAGCACAAGTTTCTTCAAGGGCCACTTGGGTGAGGTCGATAAAGCTCTATTTTTTAACCGTGGATGGAATTCGAGGTACACGAGGGTGTGCAATCTTTTCCTTAGTCGCTATGTTCACCCCATCGACTTTAGAACATGAAGGTGTCTTAGAAGTCGAGGGTTGAGAAGAAGGAACAACTCTAAATCCATCAAGGTTTGGGGTAATCACACGACTTTCTCACGTGACCAGGTGGCTTTAACATGTTCCTTCAGATTTGCTACGGTGTCACTAGGTAACGGACACGATGACGCACCCGAAGACTTGTTCATTATGGCCGAAAACATCTTTTTATGCCGATTTGTCCTTGCTCAATCTTTTTATTTTGATTTTTCAACGTGTTGGAAAAGTTGTTTTTCAAAGTACCAATTTGTCCTTCTAATCGTCTCATATTAGCCTCATTCGTTTTCATATATTCTTGAAAATCGTTTGACGAACTATTTTAATTAGCATTAAAGTTCCCTTGGTTTTGATTGTTTCTTTGAAAATTTCCTTGATTACCACTCGAAAAATTGTTTCCTTGATTAGCGTTGTTTGAAAAATTCGAGTTTTGATTGTTGTCTCGATTTTGCCAACCTAAATTAAGACCTTGATTATAACCTTGATTCGAAAAATTTCCTTGTTGATTATTTCCTTGAAAATTGTTACGATTTTGAAAATTATTGCCTTGATTAAAATTTCCTTGTGATGGACCCGCGTTATTTTGATATTGGAAATTGTTGTTTAACGTGTTAACACTCGACGTTTGGCCATCCGTAGCCGCACACTCGTAATAATTATGAGGTCCACCAAAAAATGTACACGATGCCTCAACCGCTTTCACCGTAGCGGGAGCGTATTTGTTTTGCATCTCGATTAAGAACGACGTAAACACATTCGTCAACTTGTCGACTTTCGCATCAACCCTCTCAATATCTCGATTAGAATTACTAACATTGGCGACATTGGCAACACTCGGTGTGTTACGGAGTTGGTAAACCATGGATCGATTTTCGATAATCATTAAAAGCGCCTTTCGGAGATTTACACAAAAAATTGCCACCGGCGGCGGAATTCAACGAATCTTGTTCTTGAAAACTAAGACCGTTATAAAATGTATCGATTTGGTGTAACTCGGAAAATCCATGGTGATGGCATTGCCTAAGCAATTCCTTAAAACGATCACACGCGTCTCTAAACGATTCATTCGGTTTTGTTCGAACCTCGTGATCTCGTTTTTGAAAAACGTGGTCTTCGACGATGGAAAGAAATGATTAACGAACTTGGAGACGAGATCCTTCCACGTAATTATGGAATTAGGTGGCTCTTTCTCGTACCAATCATTGGCGGCACCATCGAGCGAGTACGGAAAAATCATAAGCTTAACGTCTTCGGACACATCAATTTTTGGAGATATTGTAAATTTATTGTGATACGTATACAATATATTAATAATATTCACAAGAAAACAAAAACGATTAATAGGATATATATAATATAGTAAAAGATTGTTGTGTGTTTAATTAAGGATAACTAAACACGATTCAATTGGATATTTATAATGTAGTAGAAAAAATAACAAACGAGTATGTACGATATTTCCGCTTTTCAAAAATAGAAAAAAGCAAAAACGCACTAATCACACAAACAAGATATATATATGGCTATACACACCTCCCCGGCAGCGGCGCCAAAATTGATGTGTGTATTTTAATACCCTTTTAGGAAAAAGGAATATAATCGGCAAGTATTAAGCGTTACGTTTTAGGAAAAACGTAACACCGAATAAGTGCGAGTTCGTTCTTGAAGGAGGTGTGTGATGTGTGCCAATAATATAGAAATTAAGTTTAGATTAGTGTCGTTTTTGGGTTTGAAGAGAGAAAATTAAAAGACGAGTTACACTACTATTACACTACGACAAAAATTAAAACGTAAACGTAAAAATACGTAAAACGTGATGAAACTAAAAATTTAATCTAAAAATTAATTAAAAATCAAAATTAAGTCTAAAGTAATATAAATAAGAATACAAATTCAATAAATAAATTTTAAAATCTTTTATTAATTAAATATTCACTTTTAAATGCTAATTAAAGCCCTAAAATTAAATATAATTAAAATAAAGTCCAAAGTTATATTTTATCAAACAAATATCTTACTTATATTTAGTAAAATCTAAAAGGTATTTTTCCTAAATTTTCAAAACTAATTTTCTATTTTTAAAAGGCTAAAAATACTTTTTAAACTAAAATAATTATAAAAATAATAAAATAATGAGAAAAATAAGTTTTCTTTTTGAAAAATCCTAAAATACTTATCTAAAGCTAAGAAAAATGAAAAAGTTGGAAAAAAGTAATTTTATTTTTGAAAAATCCTAAAATAATTATCTAAATCCAAAGCTAAGACAAAAACAGTTTAATTAAAAACTAATTTTAACTTAAAATAATCCTAAAATACTTATCTATATAACAGATTTTAATGCCAAACATGAAATTGAAATTTTTACACTACAAAAATCAAACCAAGCTCAGAAACCTACCTAAACCAACTTAGGGAGCATGTGTAAGCAGTTTTAACCTTGTGTTATGTCACCTTCACTTGGTTAAGCATACACCCAAACACCCTAATAAATCTGATTAACAAAATTATCTAAGCAACAATATCAAAATGACATCCAACCTACAATAATCCTTCATGAACATGAACCACAGACTAAATTAACTCAATAAAAATCAACAAATAACACCAAGTAGCAGTCAAGCACAAATCCACATAACACACATAAACTCAAAAAATAGAGGAGGGTTCAAGCCTTACTTGGCTGATGCCTTCTCCTTTGCTTGTTGGGGCTTATGGGGAGGTGTAGAGGATCCTTGTTGAGGTCCTACAACAAGACCAAGGATATGCTATATCTTCAAACAAAAACGGAAAGGAAAGAGGGGAGTGGTAGTCTACAGTAGACTCAACCACCCCACTTGAGTACCTGCACACCAAAACTAACAAAGAACAAAGATTCAAGTCACCAAACTCCTTTTCACTTTGGTTTGTCAAGCCAAGATGAAAAGGATTTTGGTAACAGTAAGTGAGTCAAGAAGTAAATAAAATTTATCACAAAATCTTTAAAACCTAAAACAGTGATATCCAAGATTTTTCAAACGGGAAAATAACACAAACTAAGCTTTAGTTACAAGCTTTAGTTTTCAGATAAGCTTCTAACCAAGCTTAAGCTTATGGTTCTAAAAAAAACTTGATGCCAAAATTTTTGAACACAAAATAACTTCTTTTTTTATAAACTTAAACTATATATTCATGAAAACAAAAATGGAACTCAGATTCTGAACAAGATGCAAGGCCATTGATCAAACTTAAATTATTCATGAAAAAAGGGTTTACAAAATTGATTCAAAAATCTGGAACAAAGGGGATACCACAAGGCTGGTCCTTCTTTGATAATGCTAAAAGAACTATCTAGAAGACATAAAAAAACTAGAAACCCTAGCTGTCGAATTCCTATGTTGCCCTTGGTTTGAAATTTTGGTCTTGGTCAAAAGTTGGTTCACATGTGATGCACAACTGTTGTGGGAAGATCTTGGACGTCCAATCTTTCGTTGGAGAGAAGAAATGAAGCTGGTTCGTTGATGGACTGAAAAGATGCCATTTTTGCTATGTTTGGTGAAGCAGGGGACATACAGGGGGGGTCCACTATTGGTCACGGGGTAGAGAGTTTATGAGTGGGTTTTGTTTAGTGAAAGGTTAATCAAGGATCTGGAGTATCTTAACCATTATCCCTTTGTTTTGATAGCAATTAGGGATTAGGGTTCATTCATAAGTGTGTGTTTAAATGTGTGTGTTTAAATCTGTTTTTTGGTATAAAAAGATGTTACCCGCTAAGATAAATACTAAACTAATCATTTGAAATTAATCAATTAATATAAACCCTGCATATTGGAAGGTGACGTGTAGGTGGTGAGGTGGTGGTGTGGTGGACGTGGCAAATGATGGTTGGTTGTGTGGGTTTTGTTGTCTGGACAACTTTAGTCCCTCAATTTGCAAAAAGTCTTCATAACAAGTTATCACAGCTTTTCTTTACTCCCCTTTGTAAATAAGGGTAAAAGTTATACAATACCATTTTACTTATCAAAATGTACGGACTTTAAACACTTACAATTTAATCGTTAGACATTACCAATGAACTTTCAAATTTGCATCGTCTTTACCAATATGGCCCAATATGAATCTGAAATGACTGTATTACCCTTGTCTTTTTTAACATTTTATATTACAAATCCAAAATCAAGAAAGTATAAACATAAAACAAGTCACCACCATATCTAATGTAAAAAAACCCAACCACTATATATGCTCATAGTAATTAAAATAAAAGGGAAAATGTAATCAGCTCGAGTGAAATAGTTTGAGACTTAATGAGTTATTATTAAAAAGTCATTTTGAGGCTTTGAGTCATCATCATTTTTGTCTAACATTTTTATTTCTCAATCATACAATCGTTTTGCATACTACAAGTAACTACCTAACACTTTATTCGGTGTCCAATGGTCTCTAATAAAGCAATCCACGAGCAACCTCGCCAAGGTTCACGTCACATACATGATACATCATCAATTAGTTGAAGATGGAGTCCAGTATGTATAACAACTAGAAGTGGAAGGATAAAGCAATCCACAGTATCTGCTACTGCTCGCAGTCGTTGCTCGCCGGAACTGTTGCTGCTGATCACCGAAACTGCTGCTGCCTATATTTATTTAGATCTACTTCTAGCCTTCTAGGTGTTCGCAATCCAAAAATTCCTTTATAGAACAATGTCAATCAACTATACCTTGGTCTAAACATCTCACATTACGACGTCCCACTACCGCACATGAATAACCCACCGCCTCTTTACTGTGGCTTTTAAGGGGAGGTTCGCTATGACAACAACTTGATGATTAAACGACGGGGTGTCAGAATCATTCCAGACATCACAATAATTTCCCATATTCTTCCTCATGGTGACCCCTAATTTTTTATTCTTGATTTTGTTTTCTGTAAAAACATAGAGTGAGAATGAAAATGAGGCGGTGGATCTTTTTATATATTGATTTAGGAGTAAATACACGTAGCAAGAATGATAAAGATTGTAAAATGAGATAGTGGAAAGCAATTAATGCCGAGCTTTCCTGCCAAACTCCTTGTTATATAATGGGTAACATATATTACTCAACATTTAGCATAAAAGTATAAAAGTATAAATAATTGTGGTATATTTTTTTTATGAATGTGGTATATATGTAATTATGTTAAAGAAGAAAAGGGTAATATAGTCTTTTTAAGGTCATATTGGTAAAGACGTAACAAATTTGAAAGTTCATTGGTAATGTATAGCGATTAAATTGTAAGGGTTTAAAGTCGGTACATTTTGATAAGTACGATGGTATTGTATAACTTTTAACCTGTAAATAACTTTGTATGTCTTGTCAAATTTGGCACAAGTGGTTTACAAACTTTTCACAAGGACTATTTATGCAACTTTGGCATTCTTCAAGGGGTTCTTTTGACATGTATTAAATCTTTAAGGACCAATCTTGTACAAATGAATAATGAAGGGTCATTTTTGACAAGTCTTCAAAGTTGATGGACCAAACTTGACAATCTTCAAAACTTCAAGGAAATTTTTAGAAAATCCATACTCGGGTCCTGTTCTTTGTACGACTTCATTTCCCGTGTCCGTTTTTGCTTAGCTCTTGTAATCTTTTGGTGATATCACGATATCCGTACCTAAAATACACAATGAACAAACACAAGCATATTTTGGGGGTATTTTATGACATTTTTAAGCGTTTTAAGCCGGATTTGGACGATGAGACTATGTATAAATGTAGTCTCATCAATACCCACACAAAGAATTCCACCTTCTAGTCAATCTCTGGAAGTGGATAATAGTCCGGCGGGCATGCTTTGTTGAGATCCGTGAAGTCACCGCACATACGCCAACTACCGTCGTGTTTCTCTACCATGACCGGGTTGGACAGGCCACTCATGGTAATACACCTCTGACATGATGTTCGCATCAACCAGCTTTTTAACTTCTTGTAGTATCACTTGGCTCCGTTCCGGAGCTTGTCCGCGTTTCTCTTGCTTTACCGGGGGATACCCTAGTCGAATTTGAAACTTATGCTCTGCTATCAAACGCGGTATGCCTGTCATGTCCTTTGGTTCCCAAGCGAATACATCAAGGTTAGCCTTGAGTAAGTCGCACATGGAACTCTTAACTTTATCAGTTAAAGTTCCACCAATTGCTATCTCTTCATCTGGATAGCCTGGGTGAATTGATACTTTCCAATTTGGTGGTAGTTCTTCCTTCCTTTTGGGGGCTGGTTGTACTGGTGAGACTATAGCATTGCACTTTGACGGTGGTACCAACGTGTTGAAGATGGTGACTATTCCTCCTTCCACAAGGAATTTCATCATACCATGTGCCGTGGATGGTATGGCTCGGATGGCCAATATCCCTGGCCTTCCAATGATGCCATTATACGGTGACGGTGAACGTATCCCCATAAAATTCTTCCACGCTGTGGTAGAGTGTTCATCATCTCCAATGGTGACTAGGAGTCGTAGCTGGGCCATCGGCCAGATGGTTTCTCCACTAAAGCCAATGAGCGGCGAGGTAGCCGGCAGCAGCTGCTTTTTTACCTCTGGTCGCAGCCGTGTGAAGCAGTGTTCGTAGAGTATCTCGGCTGATGACCCTCCGTCCACATACATGCGGCGAACATTATGGCCTCCCATAGTCACTTCAATTGTGAAGGGCCCTTGGGCCACATTACTTGAAGTTATGGGAGGAAACGAGATCTCCTTGGAGCGGTAAAACTTTTGACTGATTTTTTGCCTACTATGACGCTGCCTGATTGTACCATGAATATGGTAGTGGGCTTGTCCTTGGGATGATCCTTTCTATCACCCTTTTGGTCCTTCCCGTCCTTCCGATCCTTGGTAAGATGTTTTAGTTGTCCTGACATTACCAACGACTCAATGTATTTCTTGAGTTGGATGCACTCATTAGTGCCGTGGCCTTTATCATTATGGAACTTACAGAATTGATTCCCCTGACGAAGGTCGACCGGAGTTATCATAAGAGGTGGTCGTGGGAAGTTTGCGCCCTTAGACAATGATATCTCTCGTGGCGACATCTTTAAAGGGGTAAACCTGTCACCAGCTCGTCCTCCTCTTTGCTGGCCACGATAGTCAAGGCTCCTTCCGCTCGCCTAGTTTGATTGCTTTTTAGGTTGGTCGTGATTCCGATAACCCTGGTTTCCTTTTGTGAAGTAGGCCGCTGAGACCGCGGTCTCCCCTTCCACGAAAGATCTAACCCTTTTCATTAGCTCATCGAATGTTTCAGGGCGCTTGTCATTCAGACGTCTAATTAGTTCCTTCTCCATTATGACGTGCATGTAGTCGGATATCTTTAAAACTTCTGGGCATGCCTTGATTTTTGTGCACTCGTCTTTGAAGCACTCCGTGAAGTCTTCTGTGGACTCCCCGTGTTTTTTTTACCGTAGCCAGTGAAACAGGGTCTCTATTATACTTCTTTCTTTGAGTATAATTCCTTCTGAAATCGCTCCGAAGCTCATCAAAGCTATCAATGCTTATGTGTAGGAGTCTCTCAAACCAATCGTGCGCGTTCCCAATGAGTGTCGAATTGAACATTCGGCGCCACATAGGCATAGGCCACCGCTCAATTTTTTCCTGAGTTTCAAAAACTTTTAGATGGTCATCCCGCTCCCCGGATCTGTCGTAAGTTTTCACACAGGTGGGCATGCGTCGCTTTTTGTCCTTGGAGAAATCCCAAATGCGACTTGTGAATGCATCCTGCTTCTCCCGACACCATGGTAGATAGAGATCTTCGTCAGCCCTATGGACGTGACGTCATGATCGCCTCTTGTGTTCCCTGCTGCTGTCTGATGATTTCAAAGAGGGGTATCTCACCCTACGACGCCAAGGATGATGGTCCTCAGAATCAGATCCAGACGGATCATCACTGGGTGAGCGCCTTCCACGCCTAGAGCGACCGCGGTAGCTGCTAGTCAGTGGTAGAGGTGTGATATCTCTCCCCTTGGGAGGGTCTATCCTATCCAATGCACTAACGCGACAAGTATTTTCTCGAGACGTTTCTTGGACAACGTGCTCCATAGATTCGTCCAAGAGGTTTGCGTCCCCCTGATTTTCCTCAAGATCCTCAATTATTCTATCTCCAATACGTTCGAAGACATTACGTGGTTGAGGATGTTCCTCAACTCGGGGTGGTGTGTCCACCCGACGTTTTCTGTTCCTTTTTTGTGACCGCTTGGGCGTGTCGCCCGTAACACTTTCAAAGTTCAGCCTGGCTTGGAGATTCCTTCCCAAGTTTATCCTTGTCGTTATGACAGGAACAATTGATTCAAAGTTCTGCGTCACATAATCTTCGATGTTCCCGTCGTTAACATCTTGGATGATTGTGTCAAGTTCAGTCTTCGTAACCGGGGTCGCGGCCTCTCTTTGTTTGGAGGTATTGGTGCTGACCCCGGATCTGGGTTGTTCACCACCAGGGTTGGTGCAAGGGGTATAGAATTATGCCTCGATCCCTCATGAGGGTTATTTTTCCACGTTTTGATACGGGCCTGGTCTTGCTCCCCCCTGGGGATTGCATGGCTAGGGTTTCCGTACAGGACTTCCGGCTAGCGTTCTTCTGGTATCCCTGATTAGGGTTTCCCTTCGTCATCGACATAGTATAGTTTTAGTGTAGGGTCCTACGGATGACGCCAACTTGTTGATACAAAAGTTGGATGGACCTTTCTTGACCCAAATTAGGCTTAATTCGAGTGTAGGAGGCTCTGGCTCTTGCACCAAGTGAATATATGGTTGAGATCCTACACACTAAACAACACGCTGTCAGACTTACCGTGGGAGCGCATCTCACGATTAGACTCCAGCGTGAGAGTAAGTA
Organism: Glebionis coronaria; assembly: GCA_025667525.1. Classification (NCBI taxonomy): domain Eukaryota; kingdom Viridiplantae; phylum Streptophyta; class Magnoliopsida; order Asterales; family Asteraceae; genus Glebionis; species Glebionis coronaria. Next base: position 306,284,177 of record CM046880.1, on the reverse strand, counting down.
ATCGGTCTAGGGTTAATAATCGGTGAGATGTGAGAGTGAATGAGATCGTACCTTTGTAGAACTTAGGGGTTCCTTATATGGGCGGTAAAGTCCTGTTGGGCTTTACCGAATCTTCGGCCCCAAGTAAAAGATAACTAACATAATTGGTTGATTGCTATCTTCTAATTATGGTTAGTGTATATCCTTTACTTTGGGACAAATCACAATCCTAATTAGATTGTGATTCTGTCTAACCCTTTACCGGACGTATCGGGCTGTGGGCCACACATGACACATGCGGCCACCGTTCAATCGAAGCCCATAGGCCCGAATGACATTATCTGACCCATTCGTGATGGGCCAGATACAGGTAATACCCGCGACCGGGTCCTTGACCCGGATGGGGACTATACGTCGTCAGTTTCTATCTATAAGTAATGTTTTTAAAACGAGTCACTATAAACAATATACTTTTGATCAGAGACGGAACTAAAACGTAAAACAATTAGATACATTTATAGTAAACTAAATAATATTTTAAGTTTTTTTAAAGAACAGGTGCATTTAACACAAATTTAATAAAAATCAAATTGTTTAACAGATTTAACAATACGCAACAAATATTGTTGGGTGTCTCAGAACCCTCTGGTGTAAGACTATATCAATGTCATAATGTCCCTTAATTCAAATTATATGTTACATATGTTTAAATCATATGTTAATATTGTTTTAATGCTATAATGAATAACATTTAATGATACATTAAGTCTAACCGTTACATGTTTAGTATTAATGGAGAACTAATATCAGGATCTATATATACAATAGTCATCTCCCTACCCATAACACACACAAGTAGAATCATATACTACGTAGCTGTCCATCAAAGCTCTCTACATTTAAGCGGGTTAAGGGAGAGAAACTAGTCGTGTTTAAGTGTTCTATATATCATGTCGGCATCCGCTACGACTTCCGATATGTTGTTCCTGTCTGGTCTTATCGGTATAATTATTATCGTATTCTAAGATCTTGTGGCATAATAATTAAATGTGTTTCTCATGAATATTTGATGTTAATGTTTACAAATATAAAATGCTTACATGTGGTATTAGATAGCCAACGTTATTGAATCGGTAATAACCCTTACACTATTAACTTAAAAGAATACAATTTAGTTTCATTCATGTTTTGCTTGTATTTGCATGTAAACATTGTTTTCTTTTTACATCGTATGGTATGCAACACGTTTTAAAAATGATATTTGTTTGTGTCTCTAATTTATGACTTCCTGCTTTATACATGTAAAATTGACATCTTGATCATTTTCTTTGCTTTCGCTGAACGTTTTTGCTATATATTGGATGGATAACATAATATATATTATCGTTTAGCATATTGGTGTCAATTATTAAATGAATTAAGTTAAATGCTAAATGAGACTAAATTAACTAGAGATTATATAGAAATAATAATAATAATAATAAAATATGTATTTGAATTGATGAAATAAAGTTTATTCTACTTTTTAAGTGTCATAACAACAAAAATATTAGTATCTAGTTTCATCTATCATTATTTGAGGCAAAACTTGAAACATGATAACAGCATACATCTACTTTATTAATTGCATGATCATGAAATTGTGTTATTGTATTTCTTTATGTTTCATTTGGTATATTCATTATTTTGAAATAAAGTTAATACGTAGTATAATGGATTTTTAGTTACATTTGAAACATGAAGTTACTCTATCATTATAAACTAATAATGTCTATATATTTCTCACTAAAAGGGTAACTCGTGAAATGCATATGCATTTATGATGCACTTAAATATATAATAAGTTTGAAGTTACAAAATTTACCATAAGATCTATATGTTTTAAGTGTCTATTGATTACTTTTAAAACTATTTATTTATTATTATTTTTTAAGACATTTGATGTTACATTATGTAAATTATGTATTGTTTGTAATATGTAAATGTTTAAATTGCTAACTCATAGGTTTAAAATTACTTATTTATTTATTGCATCTAAGATCTTAACTTTACAAAATTAGAAAATTTGTAACACTTATACGTTTTAAATCTTTATTGAAATCTTTTAAAGTCATTTATTTATTATATGACATTGAGTGATATTAATTTTTTAGTTATCAAAGTGGCCAAATTAATTTCATATGTATAGTCCTATTATTCATGTTGTTTTAAAGAATGCTATTATGGACGTTTTATTAGTTGGCAAAAATTATTAGTTTTACTCAAAGGAAAATTATTATTCTGTAACTAATAATCTTAAAGATGAAAAATAGTATACATTTGTCATATCTATATAGTTATACAAAGATGCTTATATATTTGACGAAGTATATATTATATTTTTTGTTATAAAGTTTCATTGAGTTCTAATAATTAGAATTAATGTCCGCGCTCCGCAGCGGGGCATTTTAGGCCGATGCTTATAGAGGGAAGACTTGGCAGGAGGCATCATGTGGTGTTAACCGATGCAGGGATTCATTTGAAATGCTTCATTTCTAATAGTCGACTTTTAAATACAACTAATTAGACAGTGTGTTATTGAATACAAAATATGGTCTTACAAAAGAAAATGAGATATGCTTTTGTGTTTGCTGGAAGTACAATAATAAATTAGTATTCTATGTATTACGGCTATTAGGCTCAAGGTCTTCCATTATCAGATCTTATGGGACTACGGACTCATCAGTTGTTGGCATAGGAAATCTTACTTTAATTTTTATTCTTATCTCTCGTAATCCTTGGCATGTTCAAAATTCGAGAATTGTCCTTTCAAAACCAAAACTGTGGAAGCACTATATGAAAAAAAGTTGTTAATTATTAGATTATGCTAGCCATGATAAAATTTTCAACAGCTCTGATATTAACACTTAAACGCGGTTATGTTCTTTTCAAAATAAATTAGATACATGTTTATTATAAGTTGAAAGGAAGGCGTATGTCCTATAGTTAATGGATTATGAGCCTTTAACCGCGGTAGGTGATAAGTAAGTGGGGAGTCTTTTCTCGACTTATATCTAAACAAATTTATAGGCGAAATGGTCAACTATGGGCTAAACAGTCGTTTCCATGTTAACTTAAAAACGAAAAAAAAACAATTTTGAACCATTTAGATATTGGACAATTAACCAAATTCGACGAACAAAAACACCCGGGGAACACACAATAAGCATAAATGAGAAACAGAAGAAGGTGACAAACCTGAATGCAGAAAACATGACCCTTAGACCATTTTATCATTAGCGTTACTACTGCTAGTGTGTTGCTATCATCGGTCTATGCAGACGCAAATAAGCTTCATATGACCATTCAACATGTGCGCCAGAAATGGTTTCTAATTCAGCATCATCGTACTGCAGATAAATATAAATGAGCCACAGATAATATATACATATGATTTTACTCTTATGAAACATTAAAATTGTTGATCCCAAACTTAGATCGATTTAGCTTGTGTAAACGAGATTAAATCAAGTTAAACACGTAGAGAAACTTTGTTGTGTATAAAACAATTTAAGTATTATGCGGAATTAATACTCAAACAAGAACACACAAACAATTGTAAAACAAACTTTCACTTGTTTGATTATAACAAACTTTCATACAATGAAAGTGTTAAGCGTATGAAAAACTTATTTGAAACAAAACCTAAAGGTCTTCTTTTATAGACATAAGAAGCCTTGTACAAGAGTCTACGTATCAGCTATTCTAGGTAAAGATAAATATAGAAAATACATTGTTGATCCTATCTTTACTAGAAACAAACTAGAAACATAATACGCGTAGACTAAATATTTCTATCAGTGCTTGACTTCAATTTATCAACGCTTGACTTCTTCATTTCAACGCTTGATCTGTCAACGCTTGTTTTCTTCCTATCAACACTTGTTTTCTTCTTGTCAGCGTTCAAGTGTACTGGCTACATTTTATTCCCAACAATCCTCCCCTAAACTTGGTATCTACTCTAGTAATCAAGTTTCAGAATAAAAATTAAGAACTAGGAGGATTCTTACAAATTTATCATATTGGTAATAAAAATGCCTAATCAAATCTTTGGCCACGTCACTTGAGTAGTCAATCTCAAGCTGTATTGTCTTCATCTTTTCCAAAACTTCTTTGGACATGGGATACTCAGCATCTACAAGTAGATACTCAGCAAACTTTGTAGAACTCAAATAATATACACCAGCAGCTGAATACAAACGCCATTGAAGTCCACTGATATCATCCTCAAGATCCTTCCAAACAGGATCTTCTTCTTCTGGTGCACACATTCTCTTGAATGTTGATCAAAGCTTTATTCCATTGACTGAAGTAGGTGCTTCAGTCTCATACTTGGCCAGCAACAACCTCCAAAGGTCTGCCAAGTCTTCCCTATCCATACTTGCAAAGAGAGACATAAGAGTAGTAAATGTGTGTACCTCTTTCCCATATCTGCCAATCATCCAAAACTCACTTGCATCTTCTTCATAGCTAATGATAGGGTTTCTGGCATCAAGAGGTAACACTTGTACCATATCTGAAGCTTCCATGGGTGAGAGCTTAATGCTCCTTCTTAGAACAGCTTCACTGGGATTCAGTTTATCCATATCTTTATGGAACTTAAGTGGAACTCCCTTCTTCAAAGGCCTTGGAACAATCATTGCCTTTTGAATCTCCATCTCTTCTGCAAGTTCTTCTCTCCTTTCATCTAAGAGAAGTCTGATAGTATTCATTTCCTGCACTGTTTCCCGAATGGGATAAGCCTTATACTCCAACTCTTCAAAGGATAATCCCTGCAATTTCTTAAAGGTCCATCTTGTTCCATGACATCTGAGCAACATGTAGTAAAGCTCCCTTCTATCTCTTTTCAGCAGTGAGAAAACATTACTAGCCTTATGCTTCAGAATTACCTTGCAATCTTTTTGAACTCTTAGAAGAATCTCCAATCCCCAAATTTGATATGAAATTGTCATATCTGGATTCTCCATAACCTTATCTTCCCAAGCATGGTACATCTGAGCAACTTCTGGCATATCATAATCTACTTGCAATTTTAACTCTCTAAGCTTCTCCCTTGCCAACTCATCACCATATTCAATTCTTTCTGGTTGTTCAATTATCATAACACTTGAATCTGAACTCCCTTCATCACTTCCTTCTTGTTCCTCGGAAGTAACAACAAATGGTGATTCACCAATCTTCTTCTTTTCTTGTTCCATAAGTTGTGCAGCCAACTTTGAATCAAACTCTACTTGTGTTGCATCCTTTGGAACTTCTATTTCTACCAAAATTCCTTTACCCTTGTCTAATGGATCAATGATAGGTAAAGATGATGATGGTACCTGTGAAGACACTTCCTTGATAATAGCTGATGACTGGAATACACCAACCATATCTGTAGGTCTGTCAACGTCCAAATTCTGAGTGTCAGCGCCCAAATTACTCTTGTCAGCGCTTGGTGTGTCAGCATCCAAAGTCTGTTTGTCAACGCTCACCTTACTTGTCTTAGCGCCTCTTATGAACTGCTCCATCATTGCTGTAAAGGAGAAGTTCAAGTTTGTAGGAGTAACCAAAGATGTATCAAAACCTGGTTGCTTCTTTAACTCGGTAAGGGCTTCAGCAACACCCAAAGATTCTCCATCATGTGAGCCTTTGTCACTCACATGGATCTGCTCATCCTCCCCTTTGGAAGAATCCTCCATTCCACGCCTATTGTTAGCATCCTCAAAAAGAACAATCCTCTCCCTCAATTGCTTGAGTTCAAGGCCTTGTGTAATGACTGTTTGTACCAGCTCTGCATTTTGCTTTTGCAAGCTAATGCAGACAGCCGTCAATTCCATCATTGTGTATGGTTCCAATCTTTCCTCCTCTAGAATGGGTATTTGACCTCCCAAAGTAGAGTCATGGGGCATGGATGAGGTCTTAAAGATGTTAGGACTGGCTTGGCCTGCATCTAAGCTAGCACCAATAGTTCTAGCCTCATTCATATCACCAACCACACTTGTGGTGGTGGTTCTCTCTGCAACATGGCTAGGACCACTAGAGGAGAACACTCCAGTAGTCCTTGGGCGTTTGATCAACCTATATTCAGGTGGTGTAGAAGATGATGTGGATTGGGTGGCAGTTTGAAGGTTAAGGGGTGTTTGGGTCTGTGAAGGAAAGGTGTCAACATTTAGATTACTAGTGTCAACGCCAACATTTAACATGTCAGCGTTGAAGGATTCTTGGTCAATTTCCATGTGTTGAGGTGAAGGTAAAGGGTCTGGTATTAGGTCAAGTTGTGGTTGTGGGTCTGGTTGAGGTTGTGTTGCTGCAGTAACAGCAAGCATAGCTTGAGTGAGGGGTAAGTCACGGTGAGGGGGTGAGTTCATCTTACTAAAAATAGCTTTCTTTTGCATAGGGATCTCATAAAAATCATCATGATCCCTTATGCATTACCTTTGCTCATCAAAAACCATTTGTAAAAATCTGGGATAAGCCAAAGTCATCTTATTCCCCTTATTTTTACACATGCCATCAAAAATTAATTTTGAAAAATTATAGTTTTGCCCATTTGTAATGCACACAATTGCACTAGGAATGGATCTGTTAATTTCATTATGTGCAGTACATTTGGGACACAAACATTGAAGGATGACATGTATGAGGTACTTCCAGGCTGGGGGAAATTCTTGTTTATGATATTTATTTAAAGTACCCTCTTCAGGGAAAGGATACCCCAAAGCCCGAAGTCCTTGTTCTATCTCATTAATAGGGAGAGTGGTTATACCATCTACATCATTAAGATGCAAAGCCTGGCGAACCAAGGCTTCAGTAACCACCCAAGAACGCCCATGAACAATAGCTGTTAATGTAGTCACAATATTAAGCGTTGAGGAACTAACAGTGTTCCAAAACTGTTTAATATGAGTGATAGGGATGAGAGGAGCATGAGAAAGTGCATACCTAAGTGGTAATGCATTCAAATACGACACCATCTGGGTGTATTGTGGAAACAGAGCATCATCAGCCTCCAAATAAGCAATCATATTGTGCTGACTTCTGAATCCCAATACCAAGTCACTTGGTTTAAACTTTGGTGCCATTGTTGAAGAAAGCTGTTTGTGAAAGATTGATGAAAGATGAATTATAGGAGAAAAAGTGTTAGACAAGAATATGATAGTACCCTGTATAAAAATAGGAGCCAAATATATAGGAGTGATAGGCACATGTGATTAGTCAAAAATGAGGCAAGTATTTTCAAAATATAATGATGAAAATATTGAAAAGAAAATATGTTATCTTGTGCATTAATTAAAAGTTATCTACTCCAAAAATTACGGCCCCAAAATTCGTCAAAAATAACAACTGGGTAGGACCCAATGAGTGTCAACGGTCAAAAATAACCCATCAACGTCCAACGGCTATATTCTTGTCAATGTTTGCAAAAGCCATGTCAACGTCTAAATTGGTCACAACAACGCTTGGTAAAATATATGTCAGCGTCCAAAAATAAAAGTAATAAAAATGTAAAAGGACCTAAACAAAGTAATTTATCCTAGTGAAGATAACCTATAAACTGCACATTATAGGGCGGCAAGCACTGTCCAATTATGCACACTTGCTTATGCAAGATAGACATAACAGTCCTCTAGTGTCCCTTGCTAACCAAAATTCTTAACAGTTAAGTTATCTTGTAAAATCCCTTGTAACTCCCAGGTTAAACCAATATAAATCATACCCAAGTCTCCCAACAGACCACATCCAATTCTAGGCCAAAAAGGTATTGGCAACATGCATAGTATATCAACTTTGCATGATACAGTGCCTCATGAGATAGAAAACTAACTCATACTCACCTGTGGACACAATATAGAATTGTGATAAGAGTATCATAAGAATACCCAAAAGTCCTAAAGGTTCCTAAGACCTCCCCTTAAACTGTGATACATAAGTTGCCAAATAATATGCATGTAAATAAAAATTTATGTCAAGATAGGAATATAAATATTCCAACCATCATCCATAAATTGAAACATGCTCCAATGATTCTCCAAGGATCCATAAGCAACTCTGTATCCAATGGTACAATGCTAACAACGCCTGCTCACTTAGATCAAAAACTACAAAACTAACATGGTGCTGACAACGTCACGATAACACTTGTCAGCGTTAAGATAACCTTTGTCAGCGTTAGACAAATAAAGTGGAAAATCTAACTTCTCAAAAAGACCAATAACAATGCATATCCTGTACATACTTTTACACTAAGACCCCAAAACACATATTAAGTGAGATTGATCATTCTAATACTTGTTACCAAGTATTGAAATCTTCCTGTATCAAAAGGTTTAGTTAATAAATCAGACACATTTTCTTCTGTGTCAACCCTATCTGGTTGTATTAAACCATTTTCAAAACAGTCTCTTATAAAATGATGTCTAATTTATATGTGTTTTGTTTTAGAGTGATGTACAAGATTTTTAATAATGCATAAAGTGTTGTTATTATCTACAAAAAGCTTGGTATGCATGAAATTATACCCATAATCCAACAGTTGGTTCTGAATCCATAAGACTTGTCCACAACAAGCAGCTGCTGCTACATATTCTGCTTCAGTTGTAGAATTGGCCACCACTGTTTGTTTCTTGCATTGCCAAGATATCAACCTACTCCCACGAAACTGACATCCACCAGTTGTGGATTTTCTATCAAATTTGTCACCACCATAGTCACTGTTTGAATATGCAATAAGCTCCAATGGTTAATCTTTTGGATACCATAATCCCAGGTCTGGATAACATCTAAGGTAACTAAAGATTCTCTTGACAGCATGAAGATGACACTCTTTAGGAGTCACTTGATGGCGTGTACATGCACACACAGCAAACATAATGTCAGGTCTTGAAGCTGTGAGATACATCAATGAACTAATCGTTGATCTATAGTGCCTGACATCCACTTCTTTCCATCTCAAACTTTTCCCCAAGGGTGTTCTCTATCCATAGGAGTGCCAGCCCTTTTCTCATGTGGAGAAAAGCTAAAATTCTTCAAGATTTCTGCTGTAACACCCCATTTTGATAAATGGAATGTCACGCGTAATTATGGCGTGTCATCAAAGCATGCAAGGTAAAATGTAGTAAAACATACATGACCATAGGGAAAACCGGAATCAAACATCGGTTCCCAAACATAAGCCCAAAACATAAGAAAGTAAATGAACTGAATGAAAGACTAAACAAGCATAAATATATGAAGGAAACAGGAGAAGAAGTCTATGGCAGCTTCCATCCTATGCATGTCCTCCAAATGCTCGAGTCTTGGGTACCTGCCGTTTTGGGACATGGAAAGGAAAGTAACGGCTGAGCAAAACGCTCAGTGCACGGATATACAATATAGCATGAAATAGGATAAGCATGTAACATATAACAGCGGAAGACTAAGTTCTGAGTAAACTGGTTAAGTATTAATAAAACTGGTTTTATAGTTTGAAAAGCCTTATGTTAATCTTATGAAAACTGTTTTAACATAAATATAACATAGCCCATATAGGTCATGAAAAGGTCACGTGCATGAATACTTGGAGGGGTGACCTCATCATGCTGATTAGAGGGGATGCCTCTAATTAATATACTGGTCTGGGTAGGAGGGATCAACTCCTTGTGAAGGATGCAAGGCACACACCACATTCACCATGAAATACTGAATAAAACATGTAACTAGGATGCACCCATACGCCCCACATGATATAATAATATGGCCAAACTTGAAAGGGACGCCACGAGCAATCACTCCGCCGTGAGGAAGTCATAACATTGGTGCCTCCAATGTTATGGTTATGGTACCTCCATAACTAGGTGAAACTGGTCATGCTTGTATATGGCTATAGATTATGCTAATTAAACATAAGCAGTTCAAAACAATAAAACAAATACTGGGGAAAACAGTTGGCTGCATACGGGGAAATCCTGATAAGGAAAGAATGTCCATACTGAAAGGACGGGAATCCGTACCTCAAGTCCAGTGAATGAACGGAAGAAAGACTCCTACTTCTGGATCACTAACGCTACATAAATACACACGTGTATAAGTATCGAATCACTGATTACGTACTGGGTTTTGTGTCTTATCTTAGCTTACTTTATATGTTTTAAGTCATGGTTTACTGTTTAAAGCCTCAAACTGTGTTTATCTTGTATTCTGATTAATCTGATTAAGTATTACTTGTATTTCATGTATTATTATACTTACTGTGTAATAATAAGTAACTTTCCAAAAATAGCAGGTTTTCAAAAATAGAAAGTTTCCAAAAATAGAAAGTTTCCAAAAAAATAGAAAGTTACCAAAAATAGAAAGTTTCCAAAAATAGAAAGTTTCCAAAAATAGAATTTACTGCTTAAATTAGATTAGTTTCTAAAAATAGAAAGTTTCCAAAAATAGATCAGCTGCCTTAATTAAATAAGTTTCCATATATAGAAGGTTTCCATGATTAGATTAGTTGCCTTATTTAATTAAGTTTCTATAAATAGAAGTTTCCATAATTAGAATTAAGCTGGTTACATAAGCTAAAAATATAAGTCTAAGTGTTTATATGCTTATTTCTTAAGTCATATGATATAGTGCATAGTTTAATTATTATTTCATGTATTTTAATTAAACTATAGGTTAAGCATTTTAATTAAAGTATAACATGTTTCAATTAAAATGGAATAAAAAATACTTAGGTTAAAATGTGTATTATTATGTATTAATAATATAACCTAAGTCATGTCTAAATTAATTAATTATAAGCATGGTTTAAAATAATTAATTAATTATAACTCATAACATAAAAATACTTAGGTTAAATTAATATCATGCTAAATTAATAATTAGATTAACCTAAGTCATGGTTTAATTAATATATTATGTTATTAATTAATTTATATCCTAAGTTCATGATTCATAAAATTAACATGTAGCATAAATCGTGTTTTAACCAATGAACCGTGAACCAGGCATGATATCGACACCGTACCCCGAACCAAATCGGGGTTCCCCTTGGTTCCTTGCTGCCGTGGGACCCACACCACCAAACCGGGACCATATGGTCTCGGTGGTTGTTTCTAGGCCAAGCCGTGACCCCCTTGGGGCATGGTCTAGGCGTCGGCTAAACCAAACACCCGTAAAACACCCTTTTGATTTTACCTCTTAACCAAATACATGTTTATTTTATGTTTTTAAAATAGGTTTTAAAAACATCATGTTCTTAATCAATTTTACCAAATCAAATCAAAAGAAGGAATTAAAAAGAAAGGTTAAAAAGATATACCGAATGTGTGGATCAATAGAGGATGAACAAACACGAACACTTGTACAATATTCAAGATCAAAATCAACAAGAACACCCCCTCTTGGTGTGTTATAGGTGGCGACCACAAAAGGAGAGGAAGAACAAAATTAGGGTTTTAATTGTTTTCAATAAAATGTGATAAATGAATGACTTTTTCCCTTAACCCCTTGTTTAGTAAAAATGATGGGCTAGGCCCTTTTCTTGTCCCTAATTTCGTGGTTCATGGGGCCCACATGGGGTAACCCAAATGTTTTTCGTGTCTAAATAATAAGTGTGTTCTCGTGTTCGTGTTTTAATTAGTTAAGTGTTCATTCGTGTTTATGGTGTTCGTGTTTAGTGTGTTCTCGTTAAATATTTACCGTGCCTAATATATTTATATGTGCTCGTAATTATATTATATGTATTTACGTGATTATTTTAGTTCGTGTTTTAATGGTGATCATGATTTAATTATGTTCCCGTGAAATACTTATTAACTGCTTATCATGAGTTCGTACGTAAACGATACTTATCATGTTATACACGTATGTACTTACTTGATTAATAGCACATGAATGTGATCAATACTGAATAAGGTAAGTTTTAATCTAGGACGTACGATCTTAAGGGCACTATTCATGGTAAAAGCATGCGGGTTTTACAGTCCTCATAAGTAATCATTCTTCCCCCCTAAAAAGAATAATTCGTCCCCGAATTATAGATAACGTAACTGGTAGCGAAACATACCCGCATCAAACTGGAAAGGTATGCAAAATAATGGAAATGAAGGTGACATGGTAGAAGGGAACGTGGGACGTGACATGTCTTGAAAAGACATGGAACGTGACGTGACTGAAAGGACATATCTAATCGATAAAAGAAACATGGATAAGAAGTCCGGATGAACTTGTCCGTTCCCAAGTGGCCTCCCTCTTGGAACGGTTCCTTCAGAAGATCCTGACACTAATGATAAATCTTGGTCCTCCTGACCTTGACTTGGAATACGAAGAAATTCTTGGTTATCAACGGAAGGTAGATCCCCTAAATTCGATCGAGGAAAATAAGAGTTAACGTGCAAGGGTAACTGAAACGTTACGATGCAAGACAATATGAGTTAACTGATAATTAGAAACGATGCGCGAGACATAAAGAAACGTAGTACGTGAAAAATTTTGAACGTGATACGTGAAAAATTTTGAACGTGCTACGTGGAGATATGGCGAGTGTAGTATGAGTAAACATATCGTGATCCATGATACGTGTAACATATCTCTATCATGATATGAGGAACGTGGAATGAACATGACATGTGAGACATATCGTGATCATAGAATATAATGGTGGTAACGCCAAACGCTACAAGGTGAGACATGGAATATGACGTGAAACGTCTATCTGATGATGGAGAGTTATACTAAACTTGGGTCTGGTCTCTCAAGTTCTTGCAAACTTCCCAGAATGAGAAAAGAATGAACGTAAAATCGTAAGCCAAAATACGATCATGAACGTAGTGTCATGAACGTGAGCACGAAAGCAAGTCGTGGAATTAGAATGAAGACGTGAAGTAAGTTAGGAGTACAATTACGAATCTTTGTCTGACCCGATAGCTAAGGGATTACCCAGTGGTCGGATGAGCCTTGGCTGGAACATGTCCGATCACTCTGTTGGTTCTGCAATCCTTACGGATGTAAGGATTCTGCAGACTTGATCAAACTGTTTGCAATAACCCAGATAGCATCATGCTTCTTCTGAGTTTGCGTTAATCTGGTAACCAACCCCATGGAGATCTTGTCCCATTTCGATTCACAATTTCTGATGATAAAACATCCCAGTTTGTTGGTGTCCTATCTTAACCTGTTGGTATGTCAGGTACCTAGATATGAACGTAACTATATCTTGCTTCGTAGAACTTGATACCTAGGAGTTTGCGAAACTCTGAGTCTCTGAATCTAGACTTCTCCTAGCGTATAATTTTCTAGAACACCTAATGTAGTGTAGGGTTATCTCCTTTACGCATAAGCTGAGTCATGGTAAGATTAACCATAGAAACCCATGTGATTCAGTGTGTCACTGTAATCAAACAGAATTGATATTGGAAAAAAAAATTTCCAGGGTAGAATTTCTCTTGTCATAGAATTTGCAACATAGTGCAGATATGGTCTTCCTGTTCTTCTCTAGGCTTAGAGGAAATCAGGTTATCCTCAATAAAAACGCTGATGAATTTGTTTAGGAGTTCATGGAAACTCAATTTATTAAGTCCATAATGCGGTTGGAGCATTGATGAGACTAATTCAAAATCATAAATTTAGCATGACCGAGTCGTGTACGAATAGCAGTCATGGACATGTCCTGCTTTTTCACTCGTCACTGTTGGCAGCATGATCGTGAGTTCGATCTTGGAAAAGTGATCAACACCATACGGTTGATTGGACATGTTGTCTATATGTGGAGGAGAATAACGGTCATGAATGGTGATTTGTTTAAGTCGACGGTAGTCGACACATAATCTCATGGTACCATCCTTCTCCTTGAAGGTTCTTCTGGAGTGTAAGGAACAATTTTTGAATAATCCGTTGGTTATACGTAAAAGGACCTTAGTTGTCGTGTGTTACTGACAGCTAGAAAATTTTAGCAATTCTGGCTAACAAAGCACGTGCTTGAAAAGCATAGATAATTTGTACAGATTTTCCTGATGGAAAACCAAGCTGAAAGTATTCGGGAGCATGAACATTACTGTACATAATTATGAATCATAGCATGGTGTGGTGTTCATAGTACATAATTAGGATAAAATTCATCTCGTGTCTGTCCGAGGAAATGCGTTAGCAGCTTGGATCTTATCATTAAGCTGAAGAGAACCTTCGTATGCGTGGGAATACGGAAGGCGTCCTTCATGGTTATGAATATATGAACTATGGTGAAAGAAATGAAAGTGACATCCGCAACGTGACAGTTCTCACTGATGCGCCGATAATGGTATTGAAATTCTTGTGGCCTGATTAATACATGGCACAATCAACATAGATATACCCTTGGAGGGTACCCTAAATTTCTTAGAAATGTTCCATAATTAGACGTGAGTCATGTGTCTTGACTCGTGTCTTGAGAAATGTAAGCGTGACATATATCTTGACTGGTATCTTGACATGTGTCCTCAGAAAGTATACGTGAGACATGTGTCTTGACTGATGTCTTGACATGTGTCTCGAGATGTGAAACAATTAGAACTACAAATATTAGGTTAATATGCCAGAATTGGCGGATCGGTTGGACTACTGATCATTTGTATGTCTGATCACGTCCGTGGCCGGAGCCTCGGTTGCGATTTCTAGGATAGTTGCTGTCATAGTAGTGGTTACTATCATCTTGTCTGTCGGTTCCATGACGGCCATTCTCATGACCGTGACTCATGTAACTATTCAGCTGAGTGGCCGGCTGGTACTGGTTTGCACTCATATGGCTGAAATGACAGCCGAACGACGTGTGACATGTAACCATGAATTTGGGACAATGATTGATGGGAATTGTCTGATGGTGAAGCATCTTCTCGTCCAATTGCTTTGCTCCGACGCCTTTGTCTTCGTCTTTTAGGATCTCCAGGTTGTGAACAGCATCAGCATCAGCATCTCCTAGCGTCTCCCAACATCAGCAGCATCAACCTTCAGTAACATCTCCAAGCTATGAGCGGCATCGACAACCTTGTAAAATATCAGCAAGTGAACATACGCCTGAGATGATTTAGAATCGACTAGCGAATACTCGTGAAGTATTGCAAGTGGAATACACATGGATTAAGGTACATGTAATACACATGAAATACGGTACGTGGAGTACACATGGAATGCACATGAAATGATCGGTATGGGCTCGATCATTTGTCATGATTTAAGGAAAGTAAACCGGTTAAACGGTTAGGAAAACCATCATGATAACCTGGCAGTATTAGCATAGACATCATTCTGGTTGCATAGAGAAACGCTAAAGTGTGGTTACATAAAATTCAACGATGATTTGCCTGACAGCATGATCAATGGAAACCAACCATGACTATCATGAAAGCATGATTCAAGAAATCTAACAATGTCTTGCAGGACAACGTAAATAACAAAAGAGGCGTGAAACATAATCAACATGAATACGGAATTATCATGAGGAAACATGAAACCATCTATTACGAAGAAGTGTATAACATAATCAGCATGAAACTGAAGTTAACCATGACAGTATGAAGGCATACTTGACATAAAAACATAATAACTTATGATGGGACATGAAAAAATTTTTAGGCCAATTTAAATCATGAGAAAAATTTTATGCAAGAAAAACAGTGCATGAATGCGTAATGTAGTTTATAAAACCTTTATATGTGCGAGGGAACACCTATGGGTCGGTTCCAAAACCAAAGACATGGCGAGGGGACGCCTATGGGTCGGTCCCAAAGTTACAAGTTTCGATAAAAGTACATGCGACTAAATAGGGCCAGTCCTGTACCAACCATTACTTAGTCAAAATTCCTGCAGTAGATGACATATGATATAAATTCATGAATGCATGAAACATAAATAATTAAAAGTCATTGTCAAAACTTAACAGAAAAAAAAAATTTATGTGAAAATTATGAACTACTGGGGTTCAGTTCACATAATCACAGTTCACCAGGAACATCATGCATAGACACTGACACATAACTAAATATGGATGACGGTTGTTCATTCCATATTGATAAAACGATACTGGTGAAAACATCATGGTTAAAACAACAAGGTGCTGAAAACGTAATGGTTAAAACAAAAAGGTGCTGAAAAACGTCAATACGTGGAATAACAAGCGTTGGCTTAGGAAGCTCCTGGTGACTACCCACTAGTCACAGGTCGAGTTTTAGAGCCTACAGGTCGAAACCTTGGTCTCTGATACCATAATTGTAACACCCCATTTTGATAAATGGAATGTCACGCGTAATTATGGCGTGTCATCAAAGCATGCAAGGTAAAATGTAGTAAAACATACATGACCATAGGGAAAACCGGAATCAAACATCGGTTCCCAAACATAAGCCCAAAACATAAGAAAGTAAATGAACTGAATGAAAGACTAAACAAGCATAAATATATGAAGGAAACAGGAGAAGAAGTCTATGGCAGCTTCCATCCTATGCATGTCCTCCAAATGCTCGAGTCTTGGGTACCTGCCGTTTTGGGACATGGAAAGGAAAGTAACGGCTGAGCAAAACGCTCAGTGCACGGATATACAATATAGCATGAAATAGGATAAGCATGTAGCATATAACAGCGGAAGACTAAGTTCTGAGTAAACTGTTTAAGTATTAAGAAAACTGGTTTTATAGTTTGAAAAGCCTTATGTTAATCTTATGAAAACTGTTTTAACATAAATATACCATAGCCCATATAGATCATGAAAAGGTGACGTGCATGAATACTTGGAGGGGTGACCTCATCATGCTGATTAGAGGGGATGCCTCTAATTAATATACTGGTCTGGGTAGGAGGGATCAACTCCTTGTGAAGGATGCAAGGCACACACCACATTCACCATGAAATACTGAATAAAACATGTAACTAGGATGCACCCATACGCCCCACATGATATAATAATATGGCCAAAACTGAAAGGGACGCCACGAGCAATCACTCCGCCGTGGGGAAGTCATAACATTGGTGCCTCCAATGTTATGGTTATGGTACCTCCATAACTAGGTGAAACTGGTCATGCTTGTATATGGCTATAGATTATGCTAATTAAACATAAGCAGTTCAAAACAATAAAACAAATACTGGGGAAAACAGTTGGCTGCATACGGGGAAATCCTGATAAGGAAAGAATGTCCATACTGAAATGACGGGAATCCGTACCTCAAGTCCAGTGAATGAACGGAAGAAAGACTCCTACTTCTGGATCACTAACGCTACATGAATACACACGTGTATAAGTATCGAATCACTGATTATGTACTGGGTTTTGTGTCTTATCTTAGCTTACTTTATATGTTTTAAGTCATGGTTTACTGTTTAAAGCCTCAAACTGTGTTTATCTTGTATTCTGATTAATCTGATTAAGTATTACTGGTATTTCATGTATTATTATACTTACTGTGTAATAATAAGTAACTTTCCAAAAATAGCAGGTTTCCAAAAATAGAAAGTTTCCAAAAATAGAAAGTTTCCAAAAAAAATAGAAAGTTACCAAAAATAGAAAGTTTCCAAAAATAGAAAGTTTCCAAAAATAGAATTTACTGCTTAAAATAGATTAGTTTCTAAAAATAGAAAGTTTCCAAAAATAGATCAGCTGCCTTAATTAAATAAGTTTCCATATATAGAAGGTTTCCATGATTAGATTAGTTGCCTTATTTAATTAAGTTTCTATAAATAGAAGTTTCCATAATTAGAATTAAGCTGGTTACATAAGCTAAAAATATAAGTCTAAGTGTTTATATGCTTATTTCTTAAGTCATATGATATAGTGCATAGTTTAATTATTATTTCATGTATTTTAATTAAACTATAGGTTAAGCATTTTAATTAAAGTATAACATGTTTCAATTAAAATGGAATAAAAAATACTTAGGTTAAAATGTGTTTTATTATGTATTAATAATATAACCTAAGTCATGTCTAAATTAATTAATTATAAGCATGGTTTAAAATAATTAATTAATTATAACTTATAACATAAAAATACTTAGGTTAAATTAATATCATGCTAAATTAATAATTAGATTAACCTAAGTCATGGTTTAATTAATATATTATGTTATTAATTAATTTATATCCTAAGTTCATGATTCATAAAATTAACATGTAGCATAAATCGTGTTTTAACCAACGAACCGTGAACCGGGCATGATATCGACACCGTACCCCGAACCAAATCGGGGTTCCCCTTGGTTCCTTGCTGCCGTGGGACCCACACCACCAAACCGGGACCATATGGTCTCGGTGGTGGTTTCTAGGCCAAGCCGTGACCCCCTTGGGGCACGGTCTAGGCGTCGGGTAAACCAAACACCCGTAAAACACCCTTTTGATTTTACCTCTTAACCAAATACATGTTTATTTTATGTTTTTAAAATAGGTTTTAAAAACATCATGTTCTTAATCAATTTTACCAAATCAAATCAAAAGAAGGAATTAAAAAGAAAGGTTAAAAAGATATACCGAATGTGTGGATCAATAGAGGATGAACAAACACGAACACTTGTACAATATTCAAGATCAAAATCAACAAGAACACCCCCTCTTGGTGTGTTATAGGTGGCGGCCACAAAAGGAGAGGAAGAACAAAATTAGGGTTTTAATTGTTTTCAATAAAATGTGATAAATGAATGACTTTTTCTCTTAACCCCTTGTTTAGTAAAAATGATGGGCTAGGCCCTTTTCTTGTCCCTAATTTCGTGGTTCATGGGGCCCACATGGGGTAACCCAAATGTTTTTCGTGTCTAAATAATAAGTGTGGTCTCGTGTTCGTGTTTTAATTAGTTAAGTGTTCATTCGTGTTTATTGGTGTTCGTGTTTAGTGTGTTCTCGTTAAATATTTACCGTGCCTAATATATTTATACGTGCTCGTAATTATATTATATGTATTTACGTGATTATTTTAGTTCGTGTTTTAATGGTGATCATGATTTAATTATGTTCCCGTGAAATACTTATTAACTGCTTATCATGAGTTCGTACGTAAACGATACTTATCATGTTATACACGTATGTACTTACTTGATTAATAGCACATGAATGTGATCAATACTGAATAAGGTAAGTTTTAATCTAGGATGTACGATCTTAAGGGCACTATTCATGGTAAAAGCATGCGGGTTTTACATCTGCTACATATTTATCTTGAGAGATGAAGATACCATCCTCTTTCTGCTGAACTTGTAACCTTAGAAAGAAGTTCATCTCCCCCATTGCACTCATCTTGAACTTGTCTGTCATAAGCTTGGAAAAGTCTTCACTCATCTTTGGACTTGATGATCCAAACATGATATCATCCACATAAACCTGGACAAGTAGGAAATCCTTACCAGTCTTCTTTGTAACTAAGGTCTGGTCTATGGTGCCCCTTTTGAATCCATTTTCCACCAGATAGGTTGACAATGCGCCATACCATGCTCTTGGGGCTTGATGAAGTCCATACATAGCTTTCTTGACTTTATATACCTTGTCTAGATGCTCTGAATCTTCAAAACCAGGAGGCTGCATTACATAAACCTCCTCTACAATTGTGCCATAAAGAAAAGCACTCTTCACATCCATTTGATAGACAGTAAAGCCCATGCAGGAAGCATAAGCTAGAAATATCCTTATAGCCTCAATCCTTGCAACTGGTGCAAAGACCTCCTCATAGTCTATCCCTTCCTCTTATGTATATCCTTGAGCCACTAAACGTGCCTTGTTTCTGACCACAATGCCTCTTTCATCCTTTTTTTTTCTAAGAACCCATCTTGTCCCAATAGGTCTGACATGTCTGGGACAATCTACCAACTCCCAAACATCCTGGATAGCAAATTGGTGAAGCTCATCCTGCATTGCTTCCACCCAACTTGGTTCTTTGAGAGCATCAAAATCTTCTTGGGTTCCTGTTGTGACAGAAAACAGGCAAACAAACATGCTTGAACAAGAGGGGTATCAACCTTCTTGTGAATATTGGCAATAAATCCTCCAAGATTCTGATGAGATCTTCTAGTTTGAACAGGAGACATCACATCACCAATAATTAGAGAAGAGGGATGATCCTTCATTGTAGAAGTAAGAACTCCTCCCTCAAAAATTGTGTTGTCTTCAATCTTATCTTCCATGTTACCAATATCTTCTTCAGACTCTCTTCCCTTAATATCTGAATGAACCTCTCCATTTCTGTTTGAAGGATCACCTTGTTTAAAATTGGAAGAGAAAATATGGTCAAGAGAGTTGTCAACGCCTGGATCATGGCTGTCAATGTTTGAGCCATCAACGTCTGAAGTTGTCTTGTCAGCGCCAGATTTTCCTTTGTCATCGCCTAAAAGATCATGCATGTTGTCAACTAGTGATACTTGGGGACCACCATTTTCCTTTCCAGCAGCAGCAGCAGCAGCAGCAACAAATGCATCTGTCCATATGGGAATAGTGACATACTCAAGTATGGCTGATGATTTGTCTGCTTGTGATCCAACCTCTTCATTAACCTGTGTACCTGAAACATCAATAATTGGTTCTTCCACAACATTTGAAGTTTCCTTCACAATGTTTGGATTAGTAACAGGCATATAATTCAAAGTCCTAGATAGAGGTTCCAAGTCAAATAACTAATTTGGACAACTTTCAGGATCACTAGGTTTACTTTCTAAAAACCTAACATGTACTTTTTCAAGTATACGTTTTTCCTTCTTAAGGTAAACCCTATATCCTTTACTCTGCACTGAATAACCCATGAAGTAGCCTTCGTCACCTTTAGCACTAAATTTACCTAAGGCATCACTAGTGTCCAACACCACTACATGACAGCCAAAAGGTTTAAGAAAACCAATATTAGGTTTCCTTCCCCAAAGTAACTCATAAGGTGTTTTGTTATGAATCTTGTTAACTAATGCTCTATTCTGAACATAACAAGCTGTATTCACAGCCTCAGCCCAAAAAGAAATGGGAAAGTGAGCATCAGCCAACATAGTCCTGGCTACTTCTATGATGGTTCTATTCTTTCTCTCAGCAACCCCATTTTGCTGTGGGGTTCTGGCAATACTAAACTATCTAGTAATCCCTTTCTTGGCACAAAAATCATCCAACATCTTATTTCTAAACTCACCACCATTATCACTTCTAAGCATTTTAACCTCATTACCAGACTTCTTTTCTATTTGGGTAATAAAGTTAATTAAAGTATCAGTAGTGTCACTTTTCAAAGCTAAAAAGAAAGTCCAAGTAAACCTAGAAAAATCATCTGTGATGACAAAACAGTAAGATTTACCATTCAAGCTTTCTATATTAGTTGGACCAAACATGTCCATATGCAGCAAGTGAAGTGGTTTAGAACTAGAGTGCACCTGTTTAGACTTAAATGAGACCTTGTGCTGTTTGCCTTTAAGGCATGCAACACAAGAGTGGTCATTGTGGAAGGCCTTTTCAGGCAAACCATCAACCAAACCATGTCTCACAAGCCTGTTTATATTTTTAAAATTAATGTGCCCTAATCTCTTGTGCCAAAGATTACTCTCATCAACTGAAGCCTTAGCATAAAGACATAACAAGTTATTATTCATCCTAATTCCATTAAGATTCACATTATAAATGTCCTTATGCCTAGGTGTTCTATAATCAATGAATTTCTCATCTGGTATTTTAAAATCCTTGCTCAACACCAAGCATTCAGTATTAGTGAAAAGAACCTTATTTTTGTATCACAAACTTGTGATACACTAAACAGATTACAGTCAAGTTCTTTTACCAGAAACACGTTTTCAAAACGCAAATTGTTGGTGAGAAGAGTTCCTTTTCCTGTGATAGTTCCATATCCGCCTCCAAAGTAAACTTTGTCACCATCCTTAATGGGAGTGAAGTTTGTGAGATAATCTTCCTTCCCAGTCATGTGCCTAGAGCATCCACTATCCTAGTAGCCATAATCATTAACCTGCTTTTGAATGCCCTGCACATAAAGAAAACAAATTAGTTTTCTTTGGGAACCCAAGCCTGAGCAGACTTGGATTCATTTGGTTGTTCAACAAGAACAGACTTAGTCCTCATAACAACCCCTTGTTCATCCCTTTTTGGATTAAACACCCAGTTAACCCCAATTGGTTTTGTGATGACCTTTGAAATATAATTAAATCTGTTACAGGTCATAGAAATCCCATCTGAATTAGGGTTTTGATCTTGCTTAGGTCTCCATGTCAAGCTAGAGGAAGCTTTAGACCCCTTTCCCTTTGGTTGCAAATATTTACCCTTATTTGGTCTGGCAACGTTTCTGTCAGCGTTTGATTTGGTCTTGTCAATGCTAAAATTACCCTTAGCAGCGTTGAACCTATGGTTTGCTACAAGAACCCATTGTCTATTAGACCATGTATTGGTCTTCTGAAAAGGTATTTGTCCATAAGTATTAGACCCTTTTGAAAAGAATGGGGCTGGTCTAATAACTTGTGGACTTTGCTGAACAAAAGTTTTAGGTTTGACAGTGTTAGACTTTTTGTCAGTGTTGATCTTTGAAGCGTTGACACACTTATATGCTAAATGTGAAAAACTACCACAAGTATAACATGCCTTTCTAGACATAACTCTAGGTCTAGAAGAAAAGAAACCTGTTCCATCATCACTAATTTGGCTTTTTGGTGACCTAGTTTTTTTATACATTTCTGCATATTTAATACTAGGTTTTCTAACAACGTTTGAGCCAAGGTCAACAGTCTTGCCAATGATTGGGTTTGTTACTTTGATAGGTGTAGACTCATTTGGGCTATCACTAAGCATGCCACCCTTAACAAACAAGGTAGGGTTAGCTTTCTTCCATTGGTCCAAATCAGTCAACTTTTGCCTATATTCTTCTACTGGGGTAAGAACTCTTGGTGGAGGAATAAATTGCTCTTCTTGGAGTTCTGGTAAACCAGTCCAAGATAAGTCCTTTCTTTGGATACCATAGAAGTCCCCAGCTGGTGGTGGAACACCAGCATACTCTTTCATCCCAATCTCAGTCATATCCCTAGAATCCCTTTGTTTACTAACACATTCTCCTAGGGTTTGTGAGGCTTTATCAAATCTCTGAATTTTAAGATCTACATTATCCTTATTCTTGATAGCCTCATCTAACTTAGCCTGTAATTCAGCATTGACCCTCTCCATGATGTTTCTAATATCAGTACTAGCATTTAAATCATGTTTTAAGATATTGATTTTATCTTTTAGGTCACTCCATTTTATTATACTCAGCTACAATCTTTTCAGTTTGAGTAAGAGCAAGTAGATAGTTAGACAACTTGCATCTTTCATTACCCACATCTGTTGACAATCTTAAAACTTCTTTGTTAAGTCTTTCAGTATTTAGACGACAACCCTTACTACAAAAAGCATCATCATATACCTCATTGTCTGATGAAGATGAGGAGTGTGCCATGAGAGCATAGTGAACATGCTCTTCTTCTTCCTTTTCAGCAACCAAAGCTTTATTCTCTTCCTCATCCTTAGCCAAATAGCTCCAATCCCATCCAACACCATCAATTTCTTGCATTGCAACCATGGCTTTGGGATCCTGATCCTTAATGATTTGGCTTGAGGGTTTTCTAGCATCAAATCTTCTTGGAGATCTGCATTCTCTCATAAAGTGTCCCATACGATGACAATTGTAACACTCAACCTTGGATTTATCAAATCCAACAGTGTCCTTAGCGTTAAAAGTCATCTTCTTCTTGAATCTTCTATTCCATCTATTTGCCCTTATGCTTGTAAGGGCCATATTCCACTTTATGTCCATCTCCTCCAAATGCTCATCACTAATTTGCTCAAGGTCCTTGTAACACCCCATTTTGATAAATGGAATGTCACGCGTAATTATGGCGTGTCATCAAAGCATGCAAGGTAATATGTAGTAAAACATACATGACCATAGGGAGAACCGGAATCAAACATCGGTTCCCAAACATAAGCCCAAAACATAAGAAAGTAAATGAACTGAATGAAAGACTAAACAAGCATAAATATATAAAGGAAACAGGAGAAGAAGTCTATGGCAGCTTCCATCCTATGCATGTCCTCCAAATGCTCGAGTCTTGGGTACCTGCCGTTTTGGGACATGGAAAGGAAAGTAACGGCTGAGCAAAACGCTCAGTGCACGGATGTACAAAATAGCATGAATAGGATAAGCATGTAACATATAACAGCGGAAGACTAAGTTCTGAGTAGACTGGTTAAGTATTAAGAAAACTGGTTTTATAGTTTGAAAAACCTTATGTTTATCTTATGAAAACTGTTTTAACATAAATATACCATAGCCCATATAGGTCATGAAAAGGTCACGTGCATGAATACTTGGAGGGGTGACCTCATCATGCTGATTAGAGGGGATGACTCTAATTAATATACTGGTTTGGGTAGGAGGGATCAACTCCTTGTGAAGGATGCAAGGCACACACCACATTCACCATGAAATACTGAATAAAACATGTAACTAGGATGCACTCATACGCCCCACATGATATAATAATATGGCCAAAACTGAAAAGGGACGCCACGAGCAATCACTCCGCCGTGGGGAAGTCATAACATTGGTGCCTCCAATGTTATGGTTATGGTACCTCCATAACTAGGTGAAACTGGTCATGCTTGTATATGGCTATAGATTATGCTAATTAAACATAAGCAGTTCAAAACAATAAAACAAATACTGGGAAAACAGTTGGCTGCATACGGGGAAATCCTAATAAGGAAAGAATGTCCATACTGAAAGGACGGGAATCCGTACCTCAAGTCCAGTGAATGAACGGAAGAAAGACTCCTACTTCTGGATCACTAACGCTACATGAATACACACGTGTATAAGTATCGATTCACTGATTACGTACTGGGTTTTATGTCTCATTTTAGCTGACTTGGTATGTTTTAGGTCATGGTTCACTGTTTAAAGCCTTAAACTGTGTTTATCTTGTATTTTGATTAATCTGTTTAAGTATTACTGGTATTTCATGTATTATTATACTTACTGTGTAATAATAAGTAACTTTCCAAAAATAGCAGGTTTCCAAAAATAGAAAGTTTCCAAAAATAGAAAGTTTCCAAAAATAGAAAGTTTCAAAAAAATAGAAAGTTTCCAAAAATAGAAAGTTTCCAAAAATAGAAAGTTACCAAAAATAGAAAGTTTCCAAAAAAGAAAGTTTCCAAAAATAGAAAGTTTCCAAAAATAGAAAGTTTCCTAAAATAGAATTTACTGCTTAAAATAGATTAGTTTCTAAAAATAGAAAGTTTCCAAAAATAGATCAGCTGCCTTAATTAAATAAGTTTCCATATACAGAAGGTTTCCATGATTAGATTAGCTGCCTGAATTAGATAGATTTCCATATATAGAAGGTTTCCATTAATAGATTAGTTGCCTTATTTAATTAAGTTTCTATAAATATAAGTTTCCATATTTAGAATTAAGCTGGTTACATAAGCTAACATATAAGTCTACGTGTTTATAAGCTGATTTCTTAAGTCATATGATATAGTATATAGTTTAATTATTATTTCATGTATTTTAATTAAACTATAGGTTAAGCATTTTAATTAAAGTATAACATGTTTTAATTAAAATGAAATGAAAATACTTAGGTCAAAATGTGTATTATTATTATTAATAATATAACCTAAGTCATGTCTAAATTAATTAATTATAGGCATGTTTTAAATAATTAATTAATTATAACTTATAACATAAAATACTTAGGTTAAATTAATATCATGCTAAATTAATAATTAGAATAACCTAAGTCATGATTTAATTAATATCTCATGTTATTAATTAATTTATATCCTAAGTTCATGATCCATAAAAATTAACATGTAACATAGATCATGATTTAACCAACGAACCATGAATCGGGCATGAATTCGACACCGTACCCCGAGCCAAACTCGGGGCACGTGTGCCTCCTTGCTGCCCTCGGGTTTGTTTGCTAGGCGGCTAAAACAAACACCCTTTTTATAACGTTCTTTGATTTTAATTTACCCCAAAACATGTTAGATCAATGTTTAATTATCATGTTTTAATAAGAAAATAATAACATGTTCATGAAAATAATCAAGGATAAAAAAGAATTAAAAAGAAGGGTTTAGAATGATATACCAACACGTAGCTTGAAAGGGGATGAACAAACACGGTTTCTAGCACTTGTATTTAATGTCAAAAATCAACAACACCCTCCTATGGTGGTGATGTAGGTGGCGGCACAAAAGGAACCAAGGAGGAGGAGAAAACTTTTTAGGTTAAAATGTTATTTTGCTTGAAAGTGAAAAATGAAAAACATATTTACCATAACCCCCCTTTACTTGTAAAAGTCTATGGGCTTAGCCCATTTCTTGTTGTTGTGCCGTGGGTATGGGGGCCCCACATGGGGTACCCGTACCTTTCTCGTGTCCCGATGTTTCGTGTTCGTTCGTGGTTAACGTGTTCGTGTTTAAAGTGTTTCTGTTTATTTTATCATATCGTTCATCGTAATTTTAACGCTCGTAATTATATTATATGTATATACGTAATTATTCTAGTTCGTATTTTAAATGGTGATCATGATTTAATTATGTTCACGTGACATATTTATTAACTGTTTATCATGAGTTCGTACGTAATCGATACTTATCATGTCATACACGTATGCACTTGCTTGATTACTAGCACATGAATGTGATCAATACTAAATAAGGTAAGTTTTAATCTAGGACGTACGATCTTAAGGGCACTATTCATGGTAAAAGCATGCGGGTTTTACAATTCTTCCCCCCTAAAAAGAATAATTCGTCCCCGAATTATAGATAAAGTAACTAGAAGCGAAACATACCCAAATCAAACTGGAAAGGTATGCAAAATTATGGAAATGAAGGTGACATGGTATAAGGGAACGTGAAACGTGACCTGTCTTGAAAAGACATGGAACGTGACGTGACTGAAAGGACATATCTAATCGATAAGAGAAAAATGGATAAGAAGTCCGGATGAACTTGTCCGTTTCCAAGTGGCCTCCCTCTTGGAACGGTCCTTCAAAAGATCCTGGCACAAATGATAAATCTTGGTCCTCCTGACCTTGACTTGGAATACGAAGAAATTCTTGGTTATCAACGGAAGGTAGATCCCCTAAATTCGATCGAGGAAAAATAAGAGTTAACGTGCAAGGGTACTGAAACGTTACGATGCAAGACAATCTGACTTAACTGATAATTAGAAACGATGCGCGGGACATAAAGAAACGTAGTACGTGAAAATTTTTGAACGTGATACGTGAAAAATTTTGAACGTGCTACGTGGAGATATGGCGAGTGTAGTATGAGTAAACATATCATGATCCATGATACGTGTAACATATCTTGATCATGATATGAGGAACGTGGAATGAACATGACATGTGAGACATATCGTGATCATAGAATATAATGGTGGTAACGCCAAACGCTACAAGGTGAGACGTGGAATATGACGTGAAACGTCTATCTGATGATGGAGAGTTATACTAAACTTGGGTCTGGTCTCTCAAGTTCTTGCAAACTTCCCAGAATGAGAAAAGAATGAACGTAAAATCGTAAGCCAAGATACGATCATGAACGTGAATAGTGTCATGAACGTGAGCGCGAAAGCATGTCGTGGAATTAGAATGAAGACGTGAAGTAAGTTAGGAGTACAATTACGAATCTTTGTCTGACCCGATAGCTGAGGGATTGCCAAGTGATCGGATGAGCCTTGGCTGGAACATGTTCGTTCAATCTGTTGGTTCTGAAATCCGTACGGATGTAAGGATTCTGCAGACTTGATCAAACTGTTGACAATAACCCAGATAGCATCATGCTTCTTCTGAGTTTGCTGAAATCTGGTATCTAAAATCCATGGAGATCTTGTCCCTTTTCGATTCACAATTTCATATGATGAAAACATCCCAGTTTGTTGGTGTCCTATCTTAACCTGTTGGTATGTCAGGTACCTAGATATGAACATAACTGTATCTTGCTTCGTAGAACTTGATACCTAGGAGTTTGCGAAACTCTGAGTCTCTGAATCTAGACTTCTCCTACCGTATAATTTTCTAGAACACCTAATGTAGTGTAGGGTTCTCTCCTTTACGCATAAGCTGAGTCATGGTAATATTAATCATAGAAACCCATGTGATTCAGTGTGTCACTGTAATCAAACAGAATGATATTGGAAAAAAAAATTCCAGGGTAGAATTTCTCTTGTCATAGAATTTGCAACATAGTGCAGATATGGTCTTCCTGTTCTTCTCTAGGCTTAGAGGAAATCAGGTTATCCTCAATGAAAACGCTAATGAATTTGTTTAGGAGTTCATGAAAACTCAATTTATTAAGTCCATAATGCGGTTGGAGCATTGATGAGACTAATTCAAAATCATAAATCTAGCATGACCGAGTCGTGTACGAATAGCAGTCATGGACATGTCCTGCTTTTTCACTCGTCACTGTTGGCAGCATGATCGTGAGTTCGATCTTGGAAAAGTGATTAACACCATACGGTTGATTGGACATGTTGTCAATATGTGGAGGAGAATAACTGTCATGAATGGTGATTTGTTTAAGTCGACGGTAGTCGACACATAATCTCATGGTACCATCCTTCTCCTTGAAGGTTCTTCTGGAGTGTAAGGAACAATTTTGGAATAATCCGTTGGTTATGCGTAAAAGGACCTTAGTAGTCGTGTGTTACTGACAGCTAGAAAATTTTAGCAATATGGCTAACAAAGCACGTGCTTGAAAAGCATAGATAATTTGTACAGATTTTCCTGATGGAAAATCAAGCTGAATGTATTCAGGAGCCTGAACATTACTGTACATAATTAGGAATCATAGCATGGTGTGGTGTTCATAGTACATAATTAGGATAAAATTCACCTCGTGTCTGTCCGAGGAAATGCGTTAGCAGCTTGGATCTTATCATTAAGCTGAAGGAAAACCTTCGTATGCGTGGGAATACGAAAAGCGTCCTTCATGGTTATGAATATATGAACTATGGTGAAAGAAATGAAAGTGACATCGGCAACGTGACAGTTCTCACTAATGCGCCGATAATGGTATTGAAATTCTTGTGGCCTGATTAATACATGGCACAACAACATAGATATACCCTTTGAGGGTACCCTGAATTTCTTAGAAATGTTCCATAATCAGACGTGAGTCATGTGTCTTGACTCGTGTCTTGAGAAATGTAAGCGTGACATATGTCTTGACTGGTATCTTGACATTTGTCCTCAGAAAGTATACGTGAGACATGTGTCTTGACTGATGTCTTGACATGTGTCTCGAGATGTGAAACAATTAGAACTACAAATATTAGGTTAATATGCCAGAATTGGCGGATCGGTTGGACTACTGATCATTTGTATGTCTGATCACGTCCGTGGCCGGAGCCTCGGTTGCGATTTCTAGGATAGTTGCTTTCATAGTAGTGGTTACTATCATCTTGTCTGTCGGTTCCATGACGGTCATTCTCATGACCGTGACTCATGTAACTATTTAGCTGAGTGGCCGGATGGTACTGGTTTGCACTCATATGGCTGAAATGACAGCCGAACGACGTGTGACATGTAACTATGAATTTGGGACAATGATTGATGGGAATTGTCTGATGGTGAAGCATCTTCTCGTCTAATTGCTTTGCTCCGACGCCTTTGTCTTCGTCTTTTAGGATCTCCAGGTTGTGAACAGCATCAGCATCAGCATCTCGTAGCGTCTCCCAACATCAGCAACATCAACCTTCAGTAACATCTTCAAGCTATGAGGGGCATCGACAACCTTGTAGAATATCAGCAAGTGAACATACGCCTGAGATGATTTAGAATCGACTAGCGAATACTCGCGAAGTATTACAAGTGGAATACACATGGATTAAAGTACATGTAATACACATGGAATACGGTACATGGAGTACACGTAGAACGCACATGAAATGATCGGTATGGGGTCGATCATTTGTCATGATTTACGGAAAGTATACCGGTTAAACGGTTAGGAAAACCATCATGATAACCTGGCATCATTAGCATAGACATCATTCTAGTTATAACGGAAACGTTAAAGTGTGGTTACACAAAATTCAACGATGATTTGCCTGACAGCATGATCAATGAAAACCAACCATGACTATCATGAAAGCATGATTCAATGAAATCTAACAATGTCTTGCAGAACAACGTAAATGACAAAAGAGGCGTAAAACATAATCAACATGAAGACGGAATTATCATGAGGAAACATGAAACCATCTATTACGAAGAAGTGTATAACATAATCAGCATGAAACTGAAGTTAACCATGACAGTATGAAGGCATACTTGACATAAAGACATAATAACTTATGATGGGACATAAAAGAAAAATAAATTTATGCCAATTTAAATCATGAGAAAAATTTTATGCAAGAAAAACAGTGCATGAATGCGTAATGTAGTTTATAAAACCTTTATATGTGCGAGGGAACGCCTATGGGTCGGTTCCAAAACAAAAGACATGGCGAGGGGACGCCTATGGGTCGGTCCCAAAGTTAAAAGTTTCGATAAAAGCACATGCGACTAAATAGGGTCAGTCCTGTACCAACCATTACTTAGTCAAAATTCCTGCAATAGATGACATATGATATAAATTCATGAATGTATGAAACATAAATAATTAAAAGTCATTGTCAAAACTTAACAGAAAAAATTTTATGTGAAAATTATGAACTACTGGGGTTCAGTTCACATAATCACAGTTCACTAGGAACATCATGCATAGACACTGACACATAACTAAATATGGATGACGGTTGTTCATTCTATATTGGTAAAACGATACTGGTGAAAACATCATGGTTAAAACAACAAGGTGCTAAAAACGTAATGGTTAAAACAAAAAGGTGCTGAAAAACGTCAATACGTGGAATAACAAGCGTTGACTTAGGAAGCTCCTGGTGACTACCCACTAGTCACAGGTCAAGTTTTAGAGCCTACAGGTCGAAGCCTTGGCTCTGATACCATAATTGTAACACCCCATTTTGATAAATGGAATGTCACGCGTAATTATGGCGTGTCATCAAAGCATGCAAGGTAATATGTAGTAAAACATACATGACCATAGGGAAAACCGGAATCAAACATCGGTTCCCAAACATAAGCCCAAAACATAAGAAAGTAAATGAACTGAATGAAAGACTAAACAAGCATAAATATATAAAGGAAACAGGAGAAGAAGTCTATGGCAGCTTCCATCCTATGCATGTCCTCCAAATGCTCGAGTCTTGGGTACCTGCCGTTTTGGGACATGGAAAGGAAAGTAACGGCTGAGCAAAACGCTCAGTGCACGGATGTACAAAATAGCATGAATAGGATAAGCATGTAACATATAACAGCGGAACACTAAGTTCTGAGTAAACTGGTTAAGTATTAAGAAAACTGGTTTTATAGTTTGAAAAGCCTTATGTTTATCTTATGAAAACTGTTTTAACATAAATATACCATAGCCCATATAGGTCATGAAAAGGTCACGTGCATGAATACTTGGAGGGGTGACCTCATCATGCTGATTAGAGGGGATGCCTCTAATTAATATACTGGTTTGGGTAGGAGGGATCAACTCCTTGTGAAGGATGCAAGGCACACACCACATTCACCATGAAATACTGAATAAAACATGTAACTAGGATGCACCCATACGCCCCACATGATATAATAATATGGCCAAAACTGAAAAGGGACGCCACGAGCAATCACTCCACCGTGGGGAAGTCATAACATTGGTGCCTCCAATGTTATGGTTATGGTACCTCCATAACTAGGTGAAACTGGTCATGCTTGTATATGGCTATAGATTATGCTAATTAAACATAAGCAGTTCAAAACAATAAAACAAATACTGGGAAAATAGTTGGCTGCATACGGGGAAATCCTAATAAGGAAAGAATGTCCATACTGAAAGGACGGGAATCCGTACCTCAAGTCCAGTGAATGAACGGAAGAAAGACTCCTACTTCTGGATCACTAACGCTACATGAATACACACGTGTATAAGTATCGATTCACTGATTACGTACTGGGTTTTATGTCTCATTTTAGCTGACTTGGTATGTTTTAGGTCATGGTTCACTGTTTAAAGCCTTAAACTGTGTTTATCTTGTATTTTGATTAATCTGTTTAAGTATTACTGGTATTTCATGTATTATTATACTTACTGTGTAATAATAAGTAACTTTCCAAAAATAGCAGGTTTCCAAAAATAGAAAGTTTCCAAAAATAGAAAGTTTCAAAAAAATAGAAAGTTTCCAAAAATAGAAAGTTTCCAAAAATAGAAAGTTACCAAAAATAGAAAGTTTCCAAAAATAGAAAGTTTCCAAAAATAGAAAGTTTCCAAAAATAGAAAGTTTCCTAAAATAGAATTTACTGCTTAAAATAGATTAGTTTCTAAAAATAGAAAGTTTCCAAAAATAGATCAGCTGCCTTAATTAAATAAGTTTCTATATATAGAAGGTTTCCATGATTAGATTAGCTGCCTGAATTAGATAGATTTCCATATATAGAAGGTTTCCATTAATAGATTAGTTGCCTTATTTAATTAAGTTTCTATAAATAGAAGTTTCCATATTTAGAATTAAGCTGGTTACATAAGCTAACATATAAGTCTACGTGTTTATAAGCTGATTTCTTAAGTCATATGATATAGTATATAGTTTAATTATTATTTCATGTATTTTAATTAAACTATAGGTTAAGCATTTTAATTAAAGTATAACATGTTTTAATTAAAATGAAATGAAAATACTTAGGTCAAAATGTGTATTATTATTATTAATAATATAACCTAAGTCATGTCTAAATTAATTAATTATAGGCATGTTTTAAATAATTAATTAATTATAACTTATAACATAAAATACTTAAGTTAAATTAATATCATGCTAAATTAATAATTAGAATAACCTAAGTCATGATTTAATTAATATCTCATGTTATTAATTAATTTATATCCTAAGTTCATGATTCATAAAAATTAACATGTAACATAGATCATGATTTAACCAACGAACCATGAATCGGGCATGAATTCGACATCGTACCCCGAGCCAAACTCGGGGCACGTATGCCTCCTTGCTGTCGTGGGTCCCACAAGCACCAACCAAGACCAAAAATGGTCTTGGTGGTGGCGGCAATAAGCAAACCAAACCCCCCTCGGGTTTGTTTGCTAGGCGGATAAAACAAACACCCTTTTTATAACGTTCTTTGATTTTAATTTACCCCAAAACATGTTAGATCAATTTTTAATTATCATGTTTTAATAAGAAAATAATAACATGTTCATGAAAATAATCAAGGATAAAAAAGAATTAAAAAGAAGGGTTTAGAATGATATACCAACACGTAGCTTGAAAGGGGATGAACAAACACGGTTTCTAGCACTTGTATTTAATGTCAAAAATCAACAACACCCTCCTATGGTGGTGATGTAGGTGGCGGCACAAAAGGAACCAAGGAGGAGGAGGAGAAAACTTTTTAGGTTAAAATGTTATTTTGCTTGAAAGTGAAAAATGAAAAACATATTTACCATAACCCCCCTTTACTTGTAAAAGTCCATGGGCTTAGCCCATTTCTTGTTGTTGTGCCGTGGGTATGGGGGCCCCACATGGGGTACCCGTACCTTTCTCGTGTCCCGATGTTTCGTGTTCGTTCGTGGTTAACGTGTTCGTGTTTAAAGTGTTTCTGTTTATTTTATCATGTCGTTCATCGTAATTTTAACGCTCGTAATTATATTATATGTATATACGTAATTTTTCTAGTTCGTATTTTAAATGGTGATCATGATTTAATTATGTTCACGTGACATATTTATTAACTGTTTATCATGAGTTCGTACGTAATCGATACTTATCATGTCATACACGTATGCACTTGCTTGATTACTAGCACATGAATGTGATCAATACTAAATAAGGTAAGTTTTAATCTAGGACGTACGATCTTAAGGGCACTATTCATGGTAAAAGCATGCGGGTTTTACAGTCCTCATAAGTAATCATTGAACCATTGGGCAATGAAGCAATGTATGCACATATAGTATCTAGATCTATACCAGCAGGCTTAACTCTTTGTGAGTCAATTTTGTATGTGTTAGCGTCTGAATGTGAGGCGTTGACAGGATATGATCCAGTGTTGACACAGGTTGATCCAGTAACTGGGTGCATGTATGGATCCTTTTGATCAAATTGACCTTCACTATATGAGAAGAAGGCCATGTTTCCATTGGTAGACTTGCTTCCATGATCCAAAAGAGTTTCATTCTCAATCAGCCTCAGTTTATTGTAAACATCATCAAAAGTAGAACTTTTGTGAGTGTTATTAGCAATTATAAACCTTGCTTCAATCTTCCATGCATCACCAAGGCTTTTAAGAAAAGTGGAGATAATATCAACATCACCAAGCAATGTTCCCATGAAGGACAACTTGCTTGTAATGTTAAGAAGTCTGCTTCTCACACTACTTAGCTTCTCATTAGGTTGAGCCTTAAAAACATCATACTCATGCAAGAGTTGCTTCTTTTTCTCTTCTATAGTATCAGCATTACCACCATAAGCAACTTCAAGAGCTGCCCAAAGATCTTTTGCAGACTCATAGCTTCTGTATTTGTGCTGATTTTCTTGCCCCAAAGAGAGTTTCAGAATGCTTGTTGGAAATTTAGAGCAATTGTGGGATCGTGTCATACTTGTAAATGGGTTTGGAGGTATGGAGTGTACACCCATTAAGTCCCTGACCTCCCTGGACTCAATATAGTGGTTGAAAGTTCATCAGTAGGAAGCTGCTCCTGGTCAGGAAGTTGCTCCTGGTCAGGAAGTTGCTCCTGGTCAGGAAGTTGCTCCTGGTCAGGAAGTTGCTCCTGGTTAGGACGCTGCTCCTGGTGATGCACAAAGTCTTTGTAACCTCTTTGACTAATCAATGAGGGTTGAATATTGACTTGATGACCAGGTTCATGGTCATGTAACCACTATGGTTTCATGTAGGTAATTATGAGCTTAATTGGCCGATTAATGCTCTTAATTACCATTGACTATGAGTTACATCCTTCTAGGACTAGGATCACTATAAATAGTGATCATATTTGCATGATGAAATATACAGAAACAAGAAACACTTACACGCACAGAGTTCTTGATTTGTGCCTAAAACAAGAACTAACTCTTGGTTTTATCCCAAGGAGGTATTCGTGTTAACCCAGGCATAGGGTCGAATAATATTCTTTGGAAAGTGATTACACGACTTCAAGAGATATCCGGTAACCATTCATTGGTACGTAGTTAGACTATTGATTATCTTCACCCTGTTGGAACGAAGTAAACCCCAACAATCAAAGAAGATTACTTTGTGATAATCAATGGCGGCGGCAATGAAGCATATGGTGGCTAACTTCTCCAAACTGGACAAGTTTGAAGGGGTTGATTTTAGGAGATGGCAAAAGAAGATGCACTTTCTTCTTTCTACCATGAACGTGGTGTACGTGCTGACTACTCCTATTCCGGATGGTGGTGATGATGCTACTTTGGAGGAACTGAGAAAAGGAGCAAATGGGAGAATGATGATTATGTGTGTCGCGACATAATTCTCAATGGTATGTCTGATTCTTTATTTGATATTTACCAAAATGTTGAATCTGCTAAAGAACTATGGGATTCCTTGGAAGCCAAATATATGGCTGAGGATGCATCAAGTAAGAAGTTCCTTGTGAGTGATTTCACAAATTACAAAATGACCGATTCAAGACCAGTCATAGAACAATACAATGAACTTCTTGGAATACTTGGCAGATTTACACAACGTAAAATGAACATGGATGAGACCATTCAGGTCTCGTGTGTCATTGACATACTGACGTGGTTGTGTAGATCTTAAGTTTAGTTCTGGAAAGATTGTTTCTTTGTTTAATGTTTTGCATGTTCCTAATATTAGGAAGAACTTGGTTTCTAGTAGTGTTTTGAATAATTGTGGTTATAAACAAGTGATTGAATCTAATAAATTTGTTTTATCTAAACATGGTGTGTTTATTGGTTTTGGCTATTTGAGTAATCAAATGTTCAGGCTTAATATTGATTCTAGTATAAATGTTGATTCTGTCCTGATGACTACCACTAAACTGAATGATTCATCACTATGGCATGCTAGACTAGGCCATGTCCACTATAAGAGGATGCAAGATATGTCTAAGGATGGGTTAATTCCAGCTTTTGACATGGACAATGATAAGTGTCAGACTTGTATGCTGAATAAAATTATTAAGAAACCATTTCAAGATGTAAAACGTGTAACTACAGTTTTGGAGCTAATCCATAGTGACCTATGTGATTTGCATGCTACTCCCTCATTAGGGAATAAGAAATACTTGGTAACATTTATTGATGATGCTTCAAGATTTTGTTATGTCTATTTGTTGCATACTAAGGATGAAGCATTAGATAAATTTAATGTATTTAAAACTGAAGTTGAATTACAACAAGGAGTCCAAATCAAAAGATTTAGGACTGATAGGGGAGGTGAGTACATGAATACTCAGTTTTTCCAGTCTGTTGGAATAATCCATGAAACAACTGCCCCCTATACTCCACAACAAAATGGTATATCAGAAAGGAAAAATAGAGTACTAAAAGAGATAGTTAACTCCATGTTGTCCTACTCAGGACTGAGTCAAGGGTTTTGGGGAGAAGCTATGTTAACAGCTTGCTATTTATTAAATAGGGTTCCTAATAAAATGAACAGGATTACCCCTTATGAACTCTGGACTAAAAGGAAACCAAACTTGAACTACCTCAAAGTTTGGGGTTGTAGGGCTGTTGTAAGACTCCCTGATCCAAAGGTGAAAACCTTGGGTGAAAGAGGCATTGAATGCATCTTTGTTGGATATGCTGAGCATTCCAAGGCTTATAGGTTCTATGTTATTGAACCTAATGATTCAGTTTCAATAAACTCAATCATTGAATCAAAGGATGCTAACTTTGATGAGACTAGGTTCTCATCAGTCCCTAGACCAAGCCTTAGGACTCCTATAGGAGCTGAGGACACTGGTGTTTCAGTGGAACCTGAAAGGGTCACTGATGAGGTTGTGGTTCAACAACCTGAGCCTGAGCTTAGAAGAAGCACAAGGCATAGGACTCCAAAGAATTTTGGGCCTGAATTTCAACTATACCTAGTTGAAGGAACAAGGGATGAGGTCTCTGACCAGTACTACTGTTGCTTTAATGTTGAGGATGATCCTAAAACGTTTGATGAAGCAATGAAGTCCCAGGATGTTGCTTTCTGGAAAGAAGCAATCAATGATGAGATGGATTCCATCATGGGCAACAACACTTGGGTGTTGGTTGATCTACCTCCATGTTGTAATCCACTTGGTAACAAGTGGATTTTCAAAAGGAAAATGAAGGTAGATGGAACTGTTGAAAAGTTCAAGGCAAGGTTAGTCATTCAGGGCTTTAAACAAAAGTCAGGGATAGACTATTTTGATACTTATGCTCCAGTAGCACGTATCAGTACCATAAGAATGCTGATTGCTCTAGCAAGTATTCACAATCTGATTATTCATCAGATGGATGTGAAGACAGCATTCTTGAATGGTGACTTGGATGAGGAGGTTTATATGAACCAACCTCAGGGCTTCATCATGCCTGGTCATGAAGGTAAGGTGTGTAAACTGATTAAGTCCTTATATGGACTGAAGCAGGCACCTAAGCAATGGCACCAGAAATTTGATGAAGTGGTTTTGTCTAATGGTTATTCACTTAACCAAGCTGACAAATGTGTATATCGCAAATTTGATGAATCTGGTAAAGGAGTCATCATTTGCCTATATGTTGATGACATGTTAATCTTTGGTACTGACCAAGCTAAGGTTGATCAAACAAAGGATTTTTTGTCATCAAATTTATCCATGAAAGACATGGGGGAGGCTGATGTTATCCTTGGCATAAGGATTAAACATGAAAGTGATGGTATTGTAATTTCTAAGTCTCATTACATTGAGAAGGTGCTGAAGAAATTCAATCACTTTGATTGTACTCCAGTGAGTACACCTATGGATACAAGTGAGAAACTAATGCCTAACAATGGTCAGGCTGTCTCCCAGCTTGAGTATTCTAGGGTTATTGGTTGCTTGATGTATGCCATGACTAGTACCAGGCCTGACATTGCATTTGCTGTAGGTAAACTGAGTAGGTATACTAGTAATCCTAGTACTCAGCATTGGCAAGTAATTCAGAGGGTACTGAAGTATTTGAAAGGAACAATGGATTATTGTTTGTCTTATACTGGATATCCTTCAGTGTTGGAAGGTTACACTGATGCAAGTTGGATCAGCAATACTGAGGATAATTCATCCACAAGTGGTTGGGTATTCCTTCTTGGTGGTGGTGCAATTTCTTGGGCATCCAAGAAGCAAACTTGCATTACTGGTTCAACAATGGAATCTGAATTTGTGGCTCTAGCAGCTGCTGGTAAAGAGGCTGAATGGTTAAGAAACTTGCTTCTTGAGATTCCATTGTGGGTCAAACCTATGGCACCCATTTCTATCCGTTGTGATAGTGCAGCTACATTGGCTAAGGCATATAGCCAGATGTACAATGGCAAGTCTAGACACCTAGGAGTTAGACATAGCATGATTCGTGAGTTGATCACGAATGGGGTGATTTCAATAGAGTTTGTGAGGTCTCAACAAAACTTAGCTGATCACTTGACGAAGGGATTGGCTAGAGACTTGGTTATAAAGTCTGGTAAAGGGATGGGTTTAAAAGTCCACTCTAGTCACTGAATGCTAGGACACCCAACTCCCTCCTGAGGAAACTTGGGAGCTAAGTTCAATGTGGAAAGCTGAACATTCAGGGGACTGAAGCACATGTTTTACATATCATCCCAAGGATGTGCTTGTACCTGCTGAAAGGAGGATGAAGTTATAAACTTCTTAATGGTTAATTTCTTTGAAAAAGTGCTTAAGCAGGAGCATGAACTAAAGAGGAACCACCTATGTAAATGTTGAGGTTTCGCCGCCTCAAGGAGCATGGACTTTGGCTCTTACAACATTTATGAATTGGATATGGACACATGGCTTATATGGTGTCAGGAGCGTTTTAAGTGTTTGAAAACTTGGGTGTATGTTATCTTCAGGTGTTCAAAGTAGTTGAAGGGTTCAATTCTTAGAACACCCTGATTCTCGAATATTTGGAGTGATGTACTAAGATGGAAATTCAATCCTCAGGACATTTTCATTTATGCACTGGTTTGTTAAAGTTGATTTTCATGCAAAAGGAATTGTACTAAATTGGGGAGGATTGTTGGAAATTTAGTGCAATTGTGGGATCGTGTCATACTTGTAAATGGGTTTGGAGGTACGGAGTGTACACCCATTAAGTCCCTGGCCTCCCTGGACTCAATATAGTGGTTGAAAGTTCATCATTAGGAAGCTGCTCCTGGTCAGGAAGTTGCTCCTTGTCAGGAAGTTGCTCCTGGTCAGGAAGTTGCTCCTGGTTAGGACGCTGCTCCTGGTGATGCACAAAGTCTTTGTAACCTCTTTGACTAATCAATGAGGGTTGAATATTGACTTGATGACCAGGTTCATGGTCATGTAACCACTATGGTTTCATGTAGGTAATTATGAGCTTAATTGGCCGATTAATGCTCTTAATTACCATTGACTATGAGTTACATCCTTCTAGGACTAGGATCACTATAAATAGTGATCATATTTGCATGATGAAATATACAGAAACAAGAAACACTTACACGCACAGAGTTCTTGATTTGTGCCTAAAACAAGAACTAACTCTTGGTTTTATCCCAAGGAGGTATTCGTGTTAACCCAGGCATAGGGTCGAATAATCTTCTTTGGAAAGTGATTACACGACTTCAAGAGATATCCGGTAACCATTCATTGGTACGTAGTTAGACTATTGATTATCTTCACCCTGTTGGAACGAAGTAAACCCCAACAATGCTTAGGGTTTTCATGTCAACCCTTCTCTTTGCTATATCCTCAGTTGAGACAGCTCTACCATCTTCAGGTTTTTCTTTTCTATCCTCTTTAGTAGAACCTTGAATAGCTGTTCTTTGTTGGATGGCAGCTGCAATCTTTTGAGCCTTATTGAATGTGTTTCTATATTCAATAATTTCCCATAGGGTGTAGTCCTGGATTTGTAGATATTGCTCAAAGTTAAACTTCCACAGCTCAAAATTGTCTAGGTCTAGCATGGGAATCTTGATGTTGTGGGTTGAGGAGGAGGAGGAGTTTGCTTATGGGGTAGACATGATGTTTTTAGGGTTTTGAGAAAATTAGGGTTTTTGGTAGTTTAGGGTTCTTGTGTTCTTTAGGTCAAAGTTTCTCAACAAGCTCTGATACCTCTTATTGATCCCAAACTTAGATCGATTTAGCTTGTGTAAACGAGATTAAATCAAGTTAAACACGTAGAGAAACTTTGTTATGTATAAAACAATTTAAGTATTATGCGGAATTAATACTCAAACAAGAACACACAAACAATTGTAAAACAAACTTTCACTTGATTGATTATAACAAACTTGCATACAATGAAAGTGTTAAACATATGAAAAACTTATTTGAAACAAAACCTAAAGGTCTTCTTTTATAGACATAAGAAGCGTTGTACAAGAGTCTACATATCAGCTATTCTAGGTAAAGATAAATATAGAAAATACATTGTTGATCCTATCTTTACTAGAAACAAACTAGAAACATAATACGTGTAGACTAAATCTTTCTATCAGTGCTTGACTTCAACTTATCAACGCTTGACTTCTTCCTGTCAACGCTTGATCTGTCAACGCTTGTTTTCTTCCTATCAACACTTGTTTTCTTCTTGTCAGCGTTCAAGTGTACTGGCTACATTTTATTCCCAACAAAAATTCAATTGAATAAGGACCTTCACTTCACACCGCGTTGGTATTCTAGGAGTGAACGATTTTGGATACTGCATTATTCGCCACCACTACATCGACTGGTCCAGTTTGCCAGAAGCTTTCAGGCCTTCTTTCCTTCTGCACGCTATCTGTGCAAGAATACAAAAAAGATCAGGACAGCAGAATAGTTTTGTGATCCACATTTGTGACACAACTTTCCTATGACAAAACGCGCTCGGTATGGCAGAATACAATGATAGTTTTGTGAAAGGCGAAACAATTTTAGTATTTAACACATATTATAGTGATGATCATTAGGTTGTTAAAATAGATTAATATTATAAAATGGTACTGGTTTGTCCTTGGGTATTTAATACAAAATCATAACATATCATAAAGATTTTCATCATTTGTGTTTTGTACATATTATTTTGGATGTCTTTTGATGAATGCACCTACTCGTTACCAATACTACTCATGCACAAAGACTTTAGCACCACTACTGATGCATTTTGATTTATACGGTTAAAACATGCATTTTTGTTTATTTCCTTGCTAATTGGGGCTTCAAAATGGTTTAAAAATAGCAGCAGATGCATATGAAGATGGCGTCTCAACAGACCAAGTTGCTACCTTAGCGAATAAGGGTGCCCTTATAATTTCTTATACTTTGTTTTGCATCATACAACTTTTTGTCTAATGATATGACCTTTGTCATTGTGTCATTGAAATACTATTATCAGTAAATGCTTATGTTTGATAGTAAATAAATGTATTGTAGCTAAGGTTTCACATAATAACGATAAGAACATTAGACTAATATTACGTTGGCTTCAAATATCTAATTCCATAAAACGTCATATCAACATTGACTACTATTGAAATAATGATTTTTTGTAATCAAATACAACAATATCCGTTCTATACTCTATAAGATAAGTATCTCTAAGGCAAGCTAATACTGTCCATACAAAGAATTACACAGATGAGTTAATGTGGAACCACAACATAGAGCCCAAGTGTTTCACTAAAAGTATGTTGGCCTACCTCGCAGAATCTCTAAACTTACTACTCAAATTTATAACGAAGAATAAAAACAATCTTCTACCATTACCTAATAACGTAAGTTATCAAAATTACTTTATTAATAATGATGACTATAGCGGTCTTAGAGAACATGATTTTCACCTGGATTAACATATACGCTTTTGTATTCCTTTGTGAGAAGAATTCTCGGTAATCGGGGCCCTCTATGGAACTTGTGTCTTCACAGTGAACCCTTTGTTTGTGAGTGTATAGGTACTCCCCTAATTAACATTACAAAAAGAAGAAGTAAGGTACTATGCGGATAGTTGTGATTTTAAATTCTTGAAGACTAATTCAAGATTTAAATCAGTTCTATATGTGCTTTATGATTATCTTAATACAAAAATAGTGAAACCTGTCATGGTGATCCGTTAGAAGTGTCTTCATCGTTTGGACTTTACTTTCCTGAAACACAAATTATTTCTTCACCTTCCACGGTGCCATAACCCTGAAAAACAATGTCGACATACACGAAATCAAGAAAAAAGATGAAAAGTTTTTTGGCATAATTAATGTTGGCATTGATCTTCTTTAACTTGGGAGATTATCAAACAACATAGATAAAGTCACTTACTTTGAATAACGAGAAAATATGAAAAGTTAAACATGTTTAAAAACAAATTTCCGATGTAACCAACTCCAACGTTATTTTGATGGTCGCATTCGGGGGCACTACAAAGCACTTGCTGGTTCCTTACGTTTATCCTCAAATGCATCTGAACAGAAGTATATATTCATCAAGAGTCAATATTGCCTTTTTGTGTGATCGAACTTAAGATAAAAAGTGTAGGAACTGAACTCATTTACCTTTTTGTAAAAAAACAAATCATTAAGAACTTCCTTTTTCCCTTTTATATAAAAAACTGAAAGTCTTTCATCAACTGTATCATACATTGAATTTTCTTCTTCGGTTCATTACATTGATCTGGAAGATAACAATGAAGTCAGAATTTGCTTCTGAAAGGAACTGTTTTTAGACCCATATCATAATAAACTAAGCATAATAAACTATTTCAATTGTAGAGAATTTAAAGTGTACCAACCTTTATTTATTCAATTTTCTTGTCGACAACGTGTCCACTCGCTTTTGCATAACCTGTTACAAAAGAAAACATCAAATTTGGCCCGAGATTATTTTTATTGGAGGTCTAATATTTGATAAACTACCTGTAGACAACAAACAAAGCATGATAATCACCAACGAAAGCATAGACATCCAAAACTCCATACCAAACACATTTCAAAGTTCATTTGAATTATTAGGCACAGAAAGTTTCTTGACAGCTGTCAACACTCAGCTATAAAGATCAAATATCTTTATGCGTAAAGCTAATTCTTTTCCATAAAAATTACACATTCTTACAAATAAATATAACATTTTTAAAACATATTAACATCCATAAATTTCACATCTTTACTCTTATTTCTGAAACCCAAACATATCCACAACAATGAACACCTTTATCCATAAATATCACATTTTCATCAGTCTAATTTTAGTCTTTTACGTCAAGTAACTATAACATATACTCATTTATTTCAATATTCTACAAACTAATGCTTTAAAGTACCCTTATTTGACTTATTTGACGTCTTATGAATAAGCTATAACCTCATATTCCAAAATAAATCTCGATAAATAATTAAATACCAATTCGCATGTACGAAAATTC
Source organism: Glebionis coronaria (assembly GCA_025667525.1). Lineage (NCBI taxonomy): Eukaryota > Viridiplantae > Streptophyta > Magnoliopsida > Asterales > Asteraceae > Glebionis > Glebionis coronaria. The sequence continues at coordinate 306,240,565 of CM046880.1, read as the reverse complement.
AAAACTCACCATTACAATCTCAATGTGCCATACCTTTAACATTATTTCGCATAAAACACATAAAGAAAATAAGAATGGAAATGTGATGAGCTATGTTCTACCTGACCCTTTAGTACAAATTTTGAATCCGTAATCAAGCCAAATCCAACGCCATCAACCTCTGTGCCATAATAATAGCTGAGACCAGCAAAGACGCATAAAGCACCCTACAAAATTGATGTATTACAAAAGATAAGAAATTTATACATATCCAAGCATCTTATAATCATTCTTGACTTTACCCTTCCTTAATCCCAATAACATCAAACACAATCAAACCTCAAACTAAGTTGAAATAATAAAACAGGTAATTGAAATAACAAAATTCCTAATAGAGTTTAAAAAGTTACATATAAAATTCAGAAACACCCATTTGATTCTATCTTTGTTGGAAATACGTTTTACGTGTTAGAAAGGATCGGTCACTCCAACAATAGATTAAGTAGTAGCTCGTAGTCTAGTTAACTTATTATTAAACAAACAAGGCCAAGCCAAGCCTACAACATTTGTAGACCGACGACCCAATGTAAGCCCAAGCCCATCTCATGGGCTTGGGTATATAAACCCTCTCCTTAGTTGGAGAGGGAGTTGGTTCACATATTTTACACATAGTAGAAAGTGTTTTCTTCATACTTTTCTCTCTAAGTGTGTGTGTTCTTTCCATCTTTCTATCTATTTCTCTCGTTAGATTAAGCATAGATTTACAATATCCTACAAATGGTATCAAGAGTCATGGGATGATTGTATTGTTTATGTGTTTGTGTTCTTGATTTTTTGTGCCTATTTTGATCTATTTCATAGGAACCAAATTTTTTTTTTGTTTTTTATGGTTTTTCTTGATACAAAGCTTCTACATAGTTGTGGTAGAGATTTGGTATATTTACTTTGGCTAAAAACACAAAAATTTTGGTGTTTTGATCATTTTTGGCTTAAAATCTCGAATGGTTGGGTTTTGTCCGAGAAAAGTGGGAATTTGATCACTTTGGTACTATTCCGACAGAATTCCATCGGAATAGGGTTTATATATTCCGATCGATATTCCGACAGAAATCCATCGGAAAAGGGTTTATATTATTCCGATACATATTCCGATAATTATTCTGATAGGTGTTGCAAGATATTATTCTGATAATTATTCCGATAGGTATTGTGATTAGTTATTCCGACATGTTATTCCGACAGGGTATTCCTATAGTGATATTCCAATAGTGATATTTCGACAGGTATTCTGATCCATATTCCGACAGGTATTGCGATACATATTCTGACAAGTTTTCCGATCTATATTCCGATCATTATTCCGATAGAGTGACAAGTATTTCAAGAACATATTTTAGGGGATTTCCAATTTGTTTCTCGACTTTTACATACAACAACAAACACATTTACTTTCTCTCATTGTTCGATCAATGTTTGTAAATCTTAACTTATCGAAATGGAGAACACATCTCTTACGGATAAGTCCATCCTCTCGGGTACGGATAATCGTCCACCAATGTTGGTGAACACTATGTACGAGGATTGGACTTTCCGAATGTAACTTTACATGTTGAACAAAGAGAATGGACATCTCATTTGGGCATAAGTGCTTAATGGACCTGTAGATTATGGTACAGTGACAGAAGGTGCAGTTACTCGTTCTTGAACAATGGGTGAATTGACCGGAGAAATGAAGATTCAAGACAAATGTGATAAACAAGCTACAAACATCATTCTCCAAGCCCTTCCTCCAGATGTTTACAAACTCGTCAGCAAACATAAAGGTGCCAAAGAGTTATGGGATAGAATTCATGTTCTAATGCAAGGCACCTCGTTAAATAAACAAGAAAGAGAGTGTAAGCTTTATGATACATTGGATAAGTTTGCCTATGTCCCCGGGGAGACTCTCAATGATTAATATTTATGATTTACTCAATTTTTGAATGAGCTCAATATCTATGGCATGGCAATTCCTACGTTTCAATTAAGCACCAAGTATTTGAACACCCTTCCATCTGAATGCGTAAGTACGTGACGGCTGTTAAATTGGCTAAGGACTTGCATAACACCAATGTGGATCAACTTCAAGCTTATCTTCAACAACACGAATGCCATGTGATCGAGGCTCGGTTGTCTACACCACAAGTTTGTAATCCACTTGCCATGTATGCTTCTCAACAAATGACCCCCCAACAAAACATGGCTTTCACTTATCAACAACCATCATACTTGCAGCAGCTACAACAACACACATATCAGCAACCACAACAACCATCTTATCAACCACCAATTATGCCACAACAAGTATTTCAAAAAAGTGTTCTTCACCAGCCTTATCCACATCAACCAACACATCAGGCATCACGATCACCAACTATCACTTCTCCAATGGGCTATACTCCTCAGCAAGGATATTTTCCAATTGAAGCACCATCAACACAAGCCTTCTACTCCAATGAACTTCCACCAATTCAAGCATCGGTATTTACTCCAAATGATACACCTACTGATGTCTTAAACCATCTCATTGCCTACTTGTCAAAACTTGTTGCAACTAGAGGATTTCCACCAACGAACAACCAGCTTCGCACTTCTTCAAATCCTCGCCAACAAGCCACTATTCAAGACGGTCAAGTAACAGTTCAATCCATTCAGGAAAGGCAACATTCATATGGACCCACAATAAGGACCGTGAACAATCAAGTTGTGAATTCTCAAGCTAGTGGAGATGGAAGCACTATTGGTCCTCAAAAGGTTGCGACTTGCTACAATTTCCGAGGACAAGGTCATATGGCTAGGGAATGCACTTAGCCGAAAAGGAGAAGGGATGCAACGTGGTTCCGTGAGAAGATGTATTTGGTCGACGCTCAATCTAAAGGAAAGATATTGGATTAAGAGGAATTAGCATTTCTTGCAGAGCCATGGGCAACAGATAATGAAGGCATTGCAGTCGTCTCTACTTCTAATGCAACATATCAAGCATATGATCTTGATGCATATGATTCGGATTGTGATGACATTCACTCAAACCAAGCTGAACTCGTTGCTAATCTCTCTCACTACGGTTCTGATGTCGTCAGTGAGCTACCGACCACATCTAATAATGATCATGATAATCACATCATGTTGATCATGAAAATGACAACCTCGAACAGTATTCGGGAACTAGTAACTCAATGATGTGGTATCCAATCCAACACATTTGAGCGAACCTTAACCAAATGCTACGACGGGTATGTAATCTTATGATCAACGTGATTTGGTAATGGTGCCTAAACATATTATTGATAACATGAATGTGGTTGTTCGACAAAATGTAGATATGAATGCCAATCTAACCGCTGAGCTTGCGCTGTATAAGGAAAATGTCAAAACTTTTGAAATGGTCCCTCAAGCAGAAAAAATAACTTATTCTGAATTTGACCAATTTCGTTTTGAAAAGATTGAACACTTAAAAGAAATAGATTCATTAAAAGCTAATCTTTCCAATGAATTAAAAGAAAAAGCGTCGGTTGTAAATGATTTTCAGAAACATAAAATGGATTTTGAAACTCTCGAGTCTAAAAAGTTTGAATCAGAAATTAATGCTACCAAACTTCTTAAATTTAAGGAACAACAGCTTTTAAAACAATATGCCTCCACAGACAAGGTTCATCTTTTAACAAAATCGTTTAAAGAACTTGAACTTAAGCGTCTTAAAGATTTACCACCTAATCTTGATTATGCAAAACAAGCTCAGGAATTTATTCCTTGTCTTTATGATGTGACCCTAATTGGCAAATCGAAAGAAGCACCTTATGTTCTTAGTACTGAGGAGACTATGTCACTTGTGGAAGAAACTCGATCTAAAATGCTTTCAAAATTTCATAAGCTTGATTATGATAAGCATAATAAAGATCAATTTTCTAAAAAGACTCGTATTCGCTTACAAAAGGAATTAGCTCAGTTATCAGCTTTTTTGCCCCAAAGTTTGTCAAAGGAAAACCTTCCTAGTACGTCTCCTACACTTGTCAAAAAGGATTTAACTAAGTTAATTCCACCGGGAAGTAAGGTGTCAAATAGCTTAAATGCGATGCACCAACACTTTGGCGATTTTGACAAGGTCATTATGGAACATATGACGGCTACGGCCATAACGGAAGGTGAATGGAATTTTGAGCACACTAGACGAAATTGTTCCATTTGTAAGCAATGTTAAAACTTTTCTTAGCAATATTGATAAAGATTTCCTTTTGGAAATAGAAGAAGTTCGACGTGTTTTCAATGAAATGGATGATGCTTATGAAAACAGTTTACTTGAAATAGAACGAATTTCACGCCAAAATGATCAGCTTCTGAAGCAAGTGATGTCTCATGATATTGTTTCCGTCTGTGTAAATAAAAGTGTTGATAATGATTCTATTGTTCATAATGTTGACTCTGTGGATAATGTGGTAGATAGTACTTGTCACGAATCTGACGCTGAATTTTTAAAGCTTAAAGATTCTTATTCTTCGCTTTCAAAACGTTTTGATGAGATTTAAAAACATTGTATTTCACTTGAATGTACACAACAATTTCTTCAAGAGCTTTTTGAAACGTCATTCGAAGGCGTTAACATAGATGATTCAAATTTTCAAAAGAATTTTCGATTGAATTTACAATCAAAACAGCGTCAGCCAAGTGACAAGGTTACTAAATCGTTTCAGATAGACATAGAGAAATCTAAGGAGATTAACTGTGTGAACGTACTTGAGGCCACTGAGAATACTAAACTTGATCTAGATAATCGAGTTTCCAAGATTTTGTCCAAAGTTGATAACTTAAAACATAAAAATACACAACTCTTCGATTCAGTAAAGCCCCAATGTGCTAATACCACTACACAGAATCAATCATTGATTGAACGATTGAATCGAAAGTCGGTGGAAATATATGATTTGAGGGAACAAATTTGTGATAAAAATTTGGTTATGGCTGAGTTAAAGGAAACACTTTGTACCATAAAAGGTAAGAATGTTGTGGATAACGCAGCCACTGTCTCAGCATCGTCCTCTAGTGCAATACAAAATAACCTCATTGCCGTCTCACCACTTAACAAGGGCCCTAGGACTAAACCATCTCAAAAATTGGTCACTAAAGATAAGGCAAAATCAAAACCAGTGTCTAATATTCCCGTGTTTCCTTCTACAAGAGTAAGCACCACTACTAAGGCTCAAAGATCTAAGCTTAAAAGAAACAAGAAGAATGATAGGATCTTGCCCCCATCTAGTAGTCAAGTGAAGAAGAAAGTAGAAGCCCACCCTAGGAATGTTATTTCTGTTTTGAATAAAAAGAATCATGTAGCTAAACTTAAAGGCTCTGCGGTTGTGCAGCGTTCTAAGCCTACTGTGAATTCTAATTTGAAATGTTGGAATTGCAATGAATGTATGTTTTCTAGTCGTCATGATTCTTGCCTTATTGACCATGTGAATGAGATGAATGCCCGGAAAAATGGTTTAGAATGGAAACCAACTGGGAAAGTGTTAACCCAAGTTAGTTGGATGTGGCGCCCAACTGGTAGAACTTTCACTATAGTAGGAAATGCGTGCCCTTTAACTAGGTTCACTCCCACTAAAGCGAAGAAAGCGTGCCCTTTAACTAGGAGTACCAAGGCTACCAAAATACAAGCGTGTCCTTTAACTAGGAACACCGACACTACTGTAGGAACCAAGTGCCCCTTAAATAGGTCTACCCCCACTGTAGTGCCCGCTAATACTCCAAAACCTCAGAAAGTTAGCATAATAAAACCTGTTAATGGTAAAACTCACATTAGAAAACGCAGGAAATCTAAGGATAACAAAAATGTTAGCAATTCTGATAATATTATATCTGTATCTGCTAACACACCGGAACCAATAGTTTCCAATGCATTGTCTACTGTTGTTGAAACAGGTGGTCCAAATTGTTCTCTGGTATTTGGACTCTGGTTGCTCCAAGCATATGACCGGAGATCGCTCTCAGCTCAGAAATTTCGTCAGCAAGTTTCTTGGTACGGTTCGATTTGGAAATGATCATATTGCAAAGATAATGGGTTACGGTGAATATCATATTGGGAATGTTATAATTTCAAGAGTGTATTATGTGGAAGGTCTTGGTCACAATTTATTTTCTGTGGGACAATTTTGTGATGCAAACCTAGATGTTGCTTTTCGAGAGCATACCTGCTTCATTCGTAATTTGGAAGGGGTTGATTTATTGAAAGGTACTCGAGGGAATAATTTGTACACTTTGTCTCACAAGATATGATGGTCGCTTCTCCCGTATGTCTTCTCTCCAAAGCATCAAAGACTAAGTCATGGTTATGGCATCGACGCTTATCTCATCTTAACTTTGACGCTATTAATCATTTGGTGAAAAACGAACTTGTTCGTGGTCTTCCTAAACTTACATTTCACAAGGACCATTTGTGTTCCGCGTGTACAATGGGGAAGATCACTAAGAAATCATACAAACCCAAGACTGAAGACACAAACCAAGAGAAACTTTATTTGTTGCATATGGATCTTTGTGGGCCAATGCATGTTGAAAGTCTTGGTGGTAAAAAGTACATCCTCGTCATGGTGGATGATTACTCTCGGTTTACATGGGTGAAAGTTCTTGCTACAAAAGATGAGGCACCTAAAGTCATCACCGATTTTCTCAAGATGATTCAAGTGCGTCTCAACACCACTGTCCGACGCATTCGTATAGATAAGGGAACTGAATTTGTGAATCAAACTCTGTGTAAGTATTATGAAGAAGTTGACATATCTCATGAAACATCCGTTGCTCGCACTCCACAACAAAATGGTGTCGTTGAAAGGCGAAATCGCACACTTATGGAAGCAGCTTGAACGATGTTAATTTACGCAAAGGCTCCGTTGTTTTTATGGGCAGAAGCAGTATCTACATCAGTTTACACCCAAAATCGGTCACTAATTCGTAAACACCATGGTAAAAAACCTTATGAGCTCCTACATGGAAAAGTACCAGATTTATCATATCTTCATGTATTTGGTTCTCTTTTCTATCAAAATAATGATGGTGACAATTTGGGAAAACTTCAACCAAAGGCTGATATTGGTATTTTCATTGGTTATGCACCCACAAAGAAGGCATACTAAATCTACAATCGTAATTCTCGTAAGATCCTCGAAACTATGAATGTTAATTTTGATGAGCTGACGGATATGGCTTCTGAGCAAAGCAGCTCTGAATACGCACTTCATGAAATGGGACCCAGTAACATTAGCTCTGGTCTTGTCCCAAATAAACCTACTTCATCATCATTTACACCACCTTCTAGGAATGAATGGGATACGCTGTTTCAACCGTTCTTTGATGAATTCTTTACTCCTCTAATTATTGTTGCTCCAGAACCTGAGGTAATAGCTCCGGTTACCGAAGTTGTCCCTCCAGCTACCGAAGCACAATCAGATACGTCTGCACCTACAATTGGTCAAGATATACCTTCAACGAGTAACTCTCAACCAACACCCGAATCAACAACCATGTCATGCCTATTGATGATGAAAAGGATGATGATGATCATGATTTGGAATTCGCTCAAATGCGTGAACTTCCATTATTTGGTGTACCAATTCCCGACTCTAATCAAGCCAGGTCTTCCACCTCAGAGGGAGCTCCTACTACGGTCTACTCCAATCAACGGATTCGTGAACATGATAGAAAGTGGACAAAGGATCATCCTATAGATTCTATTATTGGTGACCCTAATCGTCCGGTCTCCACACGAAGTCAGTTACAAGAAAGTGCAATGTTTTGTCATTTTGATGCTTTTCTAAGTGAAGTTGAACCTAAGACGTGGCAACAAGCTTTTACTCAATCCTGTTGGATAGAAGCTATGCAAGAAGAACTTAATGAATTTATACGTCTTGATGTATGGGAACTTGTCCCATGTCCAAATCAAGTACAATTACTCACTTTGAAGTGGGTTTACAAGGTGAAACTCGATGAGTTAGGCGGAATATTAAAGAACAAAGCTCGGCTAGTAGCTCGTGGATACAAGCAATTATTGGGCATCGACTTTATAGAATCCTTTGCACCTGTTGCCCGTTTGGAAGCTATTAGACTATTCCTGGCTTATGCAGCCCACATGAATATGATCGTCTATCAGATGGATGTGAAGACGATATTTCTTTATGGTGAAATCAAGGAAGAGGTCTATGTTCAACAATCAGATGGTTTTGTGAATTCTAAATATCCTAATCATGTGTACAAGCTTAAGAAGGCTCTCTATGGGTTGAAGCAAGCTTCACGCGCATGGTACGATCTATTGTCACAATTCCTCATTACGCAAGGCTCCGCTAAAGGCAAGGTGGATCCCACGTTGTTCATTCAGAAACGAGGTAAAAATAGATTATGGTACAAATATATGTTGATGATATTATATTTTCTGCCTCGACCTAAACCTTATCCGATGAGTTTGGGACACCCATGTATTCCAAGTTTAAGATGTCAATGATGGGCAAGGTATCATTCTTCTTAGGACTTCAGATATCTCAGAGTCCCAGAGGCATCTTTATCAATCAATCCAAGTATGCCCTTGAATCGCTCAAGAAATATAAGATAGAATCTTGCGACCCCGTGGATACTCTAATGGTGGAACAAACTAAGCTTGATGCAGATCCACATGGAGTTGCCGTTGATCCGACACTTTATCATGGAATGATCGGTACCCTTCTGTATATCACAGCTAGTTGACTTGATGTTCAGTTTGCTATATGTATGTGTGCTCGGTATCAAACTCGGCCTAATGAGTTACACTTAGCTAATGTTAAACGGATCTTTCGGCATCTTAAAGGAACCATTCATCGGGGACTTTGGTATTCAAAGGACTCTTCGATTGTACTTATGGCATATGCAGATGCGGATCACGCGGGTTATCAAGATACACGGCGTAGCACAAGTGGAACTTTGCAACTACTAGGAGATCGACTAATCAGTTGGGCATCGAAAAGGCAGAAAAGCGCTCCAATTTCGAGTATGGAAGCAGAATACGTAGCTATGTCTGGTTGTTGTGCTCAAATTCTTTGGATGAGATCGCAATTAACCGACTATGGTCTAGTTTTCAACAAAAATCCGATGTACTGTGACAACAAAAGTGCAATTTCCTTATGCTGCAACAATGTTTAATTCTCCCGGTCGAAGCATATTGACATTCGCTGCAACTTCATCAAGGAACAGGTAGAAAATGGAGTGATCGAGCTTTACTTTGTTCGATCTGAGTATCAATTGGCGGATATTTTCACGAAGGCTTTAGATCGCGCTCGAACGGAATTTTTGGCCGACAAGCTAGGTTTGAGAACATTCTCGCCCGAGACTCTAAAGGAACTGGCAGATGAAGCGAAAAATAGTGGTGGTAAACTATTCTTCGTATCCTTGGCGATCATCTGTATATTTTGTTTATATTTTTATCCACAAAAGCAAAATACAAAAATATAAAACCATATAAAAACCATAAAAATTGAAAAATTTAGAAAAATCCAAAAATATTTTTACTTTATTTTTCAAAGGCATGTCTTTTGGTACGATAATATTTACGGCCTTAGAAATGTCAATTAATATTGACACGACGCCATAAGTAGAGTTCGTACAAAAGTTGTAATGTTTCATAAAACATGCCTATTTGGCTTGTAGTTATTTCTGACTGCAACCCGCTTTTCATATTAAAGTCAAGTATTTATTTTGAAAGCTTTGGCTCAACAACGGGAATCAATTTTCTCAGGCATGGTTTACTTTATAACCATGTAAGGGATTGTGATTACGTTATAACACAATCTAACACGGATGTATGTACGCATCAGTGCATTTATTTGTTAAAACAAGAGAAATCTTGTTTTATGAAGCTATCATCTGTAGAACCATAGCAATCTACAATTGGTATCTACATACTCGACGATGCGACTACTCAAACGACGACTACAACTCTTTCAATAGAACACTGGTCAACAATTGAGGGGGCGCAACTATCAAGCATTCAGAATCTTTGATGCTGAACGTGCCAAGTTCACAAAATGGTGTCAAGACAACAATACCAATCGTACATGTGGTGTCAAGAGATGACTTCGGACGTGACGAGGCGACCAACATTTGCCGACAAGAACCATGTGATCTTATCATATGATGTTCTCATCAATCAGGTCCAACCTTTTCAATTTATTCTAATATGGTGAATTTGTGATCATTTTTCAAATCGGTATCATATCTCACTCATTGATATCATGAAGATAATTGGATTTGCATTTTTCTTTCCAAATTTTTTAAAATAATATTAAAATCAATTGATATTAAAAACATCGATTGGGTTAATATTTTTAATATGGGGGAGAAAATGTAATTTAATATGGGAAATGATTAATAAAAAATGGTTTGACTTAACGTGATAGCTCATCCGGACATGTGCGAAATGTTTTCGAATATTGTGGCATATGTTAAGGGGGAGAAAAATGGATTTGCTATACCAAAGTGGATTTCATGGTGACATATACTTACCCTAAAGCCATTTATTTCACGACAATGAAGATTGTGGTGACATAAGGATGGTAGGATAGGTTAAGTCCAATGATTCTTCCAAAACCAAAGGAATCTTCCCAAGGACATTCCATAGCTAGAAATAGTAGTCCTTAAGAAAGATGGAGAAAAGATTGTGAATGTAGCTAAATTCTGACTAGGTACTCAAGTTAGCACTGGAACAATCACAACAAGGTGCTAGTTATGACGTATTGGTAAGCATTGAAGGGGTTGAAGAATGAAAAAGAATTGTAAAGATAAAGGGTCTAAAGAAAGAAGCCCTCCTTACAACTTAGGCAGAAACCGGGTCAACACATGCTATTGAGATCATTTTTAATGATGCTTGATATTGAAGATAGACATCATAGACCCAGTGATGCAATGCACAACCCATCCCAGCTAACTTAGATATCTCTCAAAAGGTATTTGTTTTATTCACATGGAGACAACGAATTATTTATCGATTTATTCACTCCGAATATATTGATATTGAAAAGGTGGCACTCCTCTCCAGCCTCTGATTACTAAAAATCCAAAATGCATGTTCGAGTCTAGAGCCATTTGAGACCATAAAATATCTCATTAGGACACACTTCCATATTTCCTTGCTTCTTCACACACTGTGAAAAGTAAGAAAGATATTAAGAGTCCTAAGCAAAATCTTCATGATCTTGCTTGAACAGCCGAGTACTATGCAAGTATTTACAATGAAGCTTTCAAGAATTACAAAGGTATAAGTATGTGGGACGTGAAGTCACGAAGAGGCGCATATCACAAGTGATGTTGCACAAGATCAAGGCAAGAGATTAATGCTCAAGATTGATATCTAAGATCACATCAACATGTTCACCAGAAAAGAAAAAGAAAAGAAAGACGAAGACTACGAGCTCAAGACAAGCATAGTATGCTAGGTTTATTATTGTAATTCGGGTAACGCCCTTGTTTGGAGTGACCTCCCTTAGGAGGAGATTGTTGGAAATACGTTTTACGTATTAGAAAGGATCAGTCACTCCAACAATGGATTAAGTAGTAGCTCGTAGTCTAGTTAACTTATTATTAAACAAACAAGGCCAAGCCAAGCCTACAACATGTGTAGGCCGGCGGCCCAATTTAAGCCCAAGCCCATCTCATGGGCTTGGGTATATAAACCCTCTCCTTAGTTGGAGAGGGTGTTGGTTCACATATTTTACACATAGTAGAAAGTGTTTTCTTCATAATTTTTCTCTCTAAGTGTGTGTGTTCTTTCCATCTTTCTTTTCTGTCTCACTCTAGATTAAGCATAGATTTACAATATCCCACAATCTTTTCTCGCATGATGATTTTGAAATTATATCAATCACTCGGGTGTTAATTTAGGGATCTGAATGATCTAGGGTTCTTCATTTAAGTGAGATGGAGAGAGGGGATGATGAGGGGAGATTATTTGTGGCAACGCATACCAGTGAACATTTTTTATAAAAACCAATAGACGGTTGAGATGTGGATTTGGTTGAGGAACCCATACCAGTAAACAGGGAAGGGAAAAAACGAACGGCATATAACATGTTAAGACTTTCTCCCCTCACAAACTTATAATGTTTTTTACTGGGGTATTTTATCATTCCCTTTATTGTATAAAGGGAGTAATAATGATGAAGATATATTGTTGTATTTACCCAAAGGAGACAAATAATATGTATATTTCACTTATTTTATCTTTTATGAATTTTAATTAGTAAGCATATATATTTTTGCAGCAATTACCTTTCACTCTCAAGCTTCTTCTGTTACATTGTTTACTGATGCGTCTGGTGAGTGATGGTGGATTGAACAAGTTTTAAATTATAAACACGATTTACCGGAATGAACTAAAAAGCACAGGCAAGTATGGCCCTTTCGTTTATGGTATAGTTTTATTGGTAAACCGAGATCGTTCGCAAGGATTTGGAAAACCTATGATCATTCAAAAATCGCATATAATCGTTTCTATTGTAGCAATATGATGACAAATCAGATAAGTAAATATGATGAGAAATAATATGATTAAAACATCACTTGGTAAAGATTAGTTTGGGCATCCGATATTGTATGATTGTGATGACATGTAAACATATGATTATGATAATTAGATGGTTAATCCAATATATTGTTTTCAAAAGCTTCAATATTCGTCAAGACTTTGGTTAAGAAAAACAAGCATTAGACTCAATCACTTAATTCAAGACTTAATCCAATTTCAACTCGTTTGATTCGTGATTCGTTTCACCAACTTGTTAACACTTATAGTTATGTTTCTTAGTTATCAAAACTTCTTAGGAAATGGTCAATACAAAAGACAGCCAATACATAGACAAACTAGCTATGATTTGTTGTTCGGAAATAACCATTTCGACCTATGAAATCTTAACAACAAATTAAGTTTTGACAACCAATGTCACATGAAACATTAGTACCTTTGGTTCAAAGGAAAAGCTTGAAATCAAATTAAAACATAAATCAAAATCACAACCACATCATCAAACCACAAACATCATCTTACCAAGTGTAAAATGGAACTATCCACTCATACTAAACATTGACATAAAATCAAAAATAATAGTCTTAAATGTCATAATAAAGATTCTTACAAAGTGTAAATATAGTGCTAATAGTTAGGGTAATGATCCCTAAGAGTTTGATGTAGTTAACTTTGCTTTTCGGGCTCTAAAAGTGACATTTCTTCACCACCTTGCTCAAATCCGAATTTCAGGTTTTGGACAAGGAAGAAAGACTTTATTTGGTTGAATAATAAGTGATATGATGGTTATGAGAAGTATATGAAATATGTAACTCCATGGGTCTTATTTATTGGCAAATTAATGGCTAAACTTTAATGCATGGCTTGTTGGCAAAGGCTTTTGCTTGGTGCCAAAGTTGTTCTAGACTCCTCAATAGAAGGTTCTTGTCGATTTTTTAGATGCTTCAAGAATATGTTGTAGCTTGTAGTAGAATTATGCCCAAAGAAAAGAAGATGGTGGTAGCCGAAGTTGGCTGAAAATCTACTTTCTTGCTGGTGACCGATGGATGAAAAGGAGATGGTGGCAGCTGAGGATGGCTAGCATCTACTCACACGCCTGGCATCTACTTCCATGCTATGTGATTTGCATACTTGATACTACAAATAGATACATGATTTATCTTGCATTTCCCAATTCGGGATCACTTGTAAAGTTTGTGTATTCTTGAAAACACTTGTTCTTGCACCCGGAATTGATCTTCAAAGGCTTGTAACTTGTACATGGGTCTCGAACATGTCGATACCTCAATTTTAGCTCAAAACCAAGTATTTGAATACTCTTCCTCCCGAATGGAGCAAGTTTGTGACGGATGCTAAGTTTCTTAAGGATTTGCATCTAACCAACGTGGATCAACTTCAAGCTTATCTTCAGCAACACGGACGTCATGTGCATGAGATTCAGTTGTCAAAACCTCATGTCTATGATCCACTTGTCATGATTGCTTCTCATCAAATGACTCCTTATCACAACTTGGCTTACTCTTATCAACAACTGTCATATATGCAAAATCAACATACCAACCATCATATCAGCCACAAATGATGCCACAACAAGCATTTCAACAACCAAGTGTTCTCCAATAGCCTTATCTATAACAACTAAGTCATCAAGCATCTCCATCACAAGCTATCAATTCTCCAATGGGCTATACTCCTCAGCAAGGATGTTTTCCAATTGAAGCACAACAATCACAAGCCTTTTATCCCAATGAACTTCAACCAATTGAAGTACCAGTCCTTAGTCAAAATGATTCTCCTACTGATGTTTTAAACCATCTCACTGCCTACTTGTCAAAACTTGTTGCAACTAGAGGATTCCCACCAACGAACAATCAGCTCCGTACTTCTTCAAATCCTCGCCAACAAGCCACTATTAAAGATGGTCAAGTGACAGTGCAATCCATTCTAGAAAGGCAAAACTCATATGGACCAACTACAAGGACTGTGAATGCTCAAACCATGAACGCTCAAGCTGTGAATTCTCAAGCTAGTGGAAATGGAAGTTTCATTGGTCCTCAAAAGGTTGTGACTTGCTAAAATTGTCGAGGACAAGGTCACATGGCAAGACAATTCACTCAAACGAAAAGGAGAAGGGATGCATCGTGGTTTCAGGAGAAGATGTTCTTGGTAGAAGCTCAATCTAAGGGAAAGATTTTGGATTCAGAGGAGTTAGCATTTTTAGCAAACCCAGGGGCAACAGATAATGAAGGCATTACCGTCGTCTCTACTTCGAATGCAACATATCAAGCGGATGATCTTGATGCATATGATTCAGATTGTGATGAGCTTTACTCAGCCCAGGCTTCTCTCATTTCTAATCTTTCTCACTACGGTTCCAATGTTGTCAGTGAGGTACCAACCACAATTAATATTGTTCATGCTAATCCACATCAAGTTGGGCATGAAAATAAGAAACCCGAACATCCTTCAATAGATAGTAATTCAAATGCTGGGGTATCTAATCCTTCACATTTGAGTGAAACTGAATCAAATGCTACGACGGATATGGAATCTTATGCTCAACATGAATTGGTAATGATGCCTAAACATATAATTGATAATATGAATGTGGTCGTCTGATAAACCGTGATATGAATTCCAACATAACCGTTGAGCTTGCGCTGTATAAAGAAAAGGTCAAAACTTTTGAAATGGTTCCTCAAGCAGAGAAAATAAATTATTCTGAATTTGACCAATTTCATTTTGAAAGGCTGGAACACTTAAAACAAACAGAAATATTAAGAGCTAATCCTCAAATGAATTAAAGGAAAAAGAGTCGGTTGTCAATAATTTTCAAAAACTTAAAACGGATTTTGAAACTCTCGAGTCTAAAAAGTTTGAATTGTAAATTAATGCTACTAAACTTCTTAAAATGAGAGATCAACAACTTTTACAACAATATGCTTCCACAAGAACGGTTCATTTATTAACTTATTCATTTCAAGAACTAGAACTTAAGCGTCTTCAAGATTTACCACCTAATCTGGGTTATGCAAAACAAGCTCAACAACATATCCCTAGTCTTTATGATGTGAATCTAATTGGTAAATCGAAAGAGGCTCCCTATGTTCGTGATGATGTAGAGACGATATCATTTGCGGAAGAAAGTCAATTAAAAATGCTTTCGAAAAATCTTAAAAAATTTGATTATGACAAGCATAATAAACAGGCTTTTATTTAAAGACCCGTATTAAAATACAAAAGGAATTAGCTCACGTACCAGCATGTGTGCCCCAAAGTTTGTCAAACGAAAACCTTCCTATTACGTCTCCTACACTTGTCAAAAAGGATTTAACTAAGTTAATTCCACCGATCAGTAAGGTGTATACAAGCTTGAATGAGCTGCACCAACACTTTACAGTATTTGACAAGGTCATTAAGGAACGTACGACGGCTACGGCTATAACCGAAGGTGAATGGAACTTCGAACATACTAGATCTGCATTTCGTGATGAAATTATTCCATTTATGGACAATATTAAAGTGTGTTTTAGCAATCTTGATCAAGATTTGGTTTTGGAAATAAATGAAGTTCAACGAATTTCAATGAAATAGATGGTGCTTATGAGAACGGTTTAGTTGAAAATGAACGAATTTTACCTTGAAATGATCAACTTCTGAAGCAAGTGATATCGCATGATATTGTATCCGTTTATATGAATAATAGTGTTGATAATGATTTTATTGTGCATAATATTGAATCTGTGGATAATGTGGTAGATAATAGTTGTCATAAATCTAACGTTGAAATCTAAAGCTTCAAGATTCTTATAATTCGCTTTCAAAACGTTTTGATGAGATTAAAAAACATTGTATTTCGCTTGAATGCGAAAAACAATAACACGAATGTGTTAATATAGATGATCCAAGTTTTCAAAAAGCTTTACAATTAAATAAATAATCAAAACAACGTCAGACAAGTGACAAAGTTGCTAAATCATTGCCGATAGAAAATGAGAATGCTAAGACATCACGCATAGAGAATATGAAATGGAAACTAGAGGCCGCTGAATCTCAATATTTGATTGAGAACCTTAATCATAAGTTGGTGAAAATCTCTGATTTACATACGATAAATCATGATAAGGATATGGATTTGGCTGAGTTAAAAGAATTGCTTTGTGTTAAGAATACATCCACCATTTCAGCACCGTCCTCTAGTGGTTCTAAAGTGAAATCAACCAAGACTAATCTCATTGTCGTCACACCACTAAACAAGGGCTCTATGATTAAACCATCTCAATTATTGGTCATAAAAGATAAGGCAAAGTAAAAAACGGCCCCTAATGTTCCCATGTTGTCTTCTACAGGAGTAAACATCACTACTAAGGCTCAAAGATCTAAGCTTAAAGGAAGCACAAAGAAAGATAGGATCTTGCCCTCATCGAGTAGTCAACTGAAGAAGAAAGTAGAAGCCCACCCTAGGAATGCTATTTCTGTTTTGAATAAAAAGAATCATGTGGTTAAAACTAAAGGCTTTGCGGTTGTGCAACGTTTTAAGCCTACTTTGAATTCTAATTTGAGATGTTGGAATTGTAATGAATGCATGTTTTCTACTAGCCATGATTCTTGCCTTATTGACCATGTGAATGAGATGTATGCCCGAAAGCACAATTTAGAATGGAAACCGACTGGGAAAGTGCTAACCCAAATTGGATGGATGTGGCATCCCACTGGTAGAACTTTCACTATAGTAGGAAATACGTGTCCTTTAACAAGGATCACTCCCACTATAGCTAAGAAAGTGTGCCCTTTAACTAGGAGTACCAAGGCTACCAATACACAAGTGTGTCATTTAACTAGGAACACAAACACTACTTTAGAAATCAAGTGCCCTTTAAATAGGTCTACTCCCACTGTAGTGCCTGTCACTAATCCAAAACCTCAGGAAGATGGAACCACAAAGCTTGCAATTAAACAAACATATGTTAGAAAACGTAAGAAATCTAATGATAACACAAATGTTAGCAACTCTGATGTTATATTTGTATATGCTAACACTACAGAACCAATAGTTTCCTATGCATTGTCTACTCTTGTTGTTGAAAACAGGTGGTCAAAATCGTACCATGGTATTTGGACTCTGGTTGCTCCAAGCATATGACCGGAGATCGCTCTCAGCTCATAAATTTCGTCAGCAAGTTTCTTGGTACGGTTTGATTTGGAAATGATCATATTTAAAAAATAATGGGTTACGGTGAATAGCATATTGCGAATGTCATAATTTCAAGAGTGTATTATGTAGAAGGACTCGGTCACAATTTATTTTATGTGGGATAATTTTGTGATGCAAATCTTGAGTTGCTTTTCGAGAGCATACCTGCTTCATTCGCAATTTAGAAGGGGTAGATTTGTTGAAAGGTACTCGAGGAAATAATTTGTATACGTTATCTCTACTAGACATGATGGCCGCTTCTCCCGTATGTATTCTCTCCAAAGCATAGAAGACTAAGTCATGGTTATGGCATCGACGGTTATCTCATCTTAACTTTGACGCTATCAATCATTTGGCAAAAAACGAACTTGTTCGTGGTCTTCCAAAACTTAAATTTCACAAAGACCATTTGTGTTCAGCGTGTACAATAGGGAAGAGCACTAAGAAATCATACAAACCCAAGACTGAAGACACCAACCAAGAGAAACTTTATTTGTTGCATATGGATCTTTGTGGACCAATGCATGTTGACTGTCTTAGTGGTAAAAAGTACATCCTCGTCATTATGGATGACTACTCACGGTTTACATGGGTGAAATTTCTCGCAACAAAGATGAGGCACCTAAATTCATCATCGGATTTCTCAAGATGATTCAAGTGCGTGTCAACACTACCGTCCGACGCATCCGTACAGATAATGGAACCAAATTTTTGAATCAAACCTTGTGTAGTTATGATGAAGCAGTTGAAATATGTCATGAAACATCCGTTGCTCGCACTCTACAACAAGAAAGTGTCGTTGAAAGGCGAAATCGCACACTTATGGAAGCTGCTCGAACAATGTTAATTTACGCAAAGGCTCCATTGTTTTTATGGGCAGAAGCTGTATCTACCACATTATAAACCCAAAACCGATCACTAATACGCAAGCGCCTTGTGAAAACACCTTATGAGCTTCTACATGGGAAATTACCCGATTTATCATATCTTCATGTGTTTGGTTCACTTTTCTATCCGAACAACGATGGTGAGAATTTGGGGAAACTTTAACAAAAGGCTGATATTGGTATTTTCATTGGTTATGCACTCGCAAAGAAGGCTTTCTGAATCTACAATCGAAATTCTCGTAAATTCCTCGAAACTATGAATGTTGATTTTGATGAGCTGACAGCAATGGCTTTTGAGCAAAGTAGCTCCAAACCCTCACTTCATGAAATGGGACCCAATAACATTAGCTCTGGTCTTGTCCCAAGTAACCCTTCTTCATCATCATTTACACCACCTACAAGGAATGAGTGGGTTACGTTGTTTCAACCGTTCTTTGATGAATTCTTTACTCCTCCAAATACTGTCGCTCTAGAACCAAAAGAAATAGCTCCGATCAACGAAGTTGTAACTCCAACAAATGAAGCACAATCAGATCTGTCAACAACTATAATTGATCAAGAGGCACTCTTAACGAGTAACTCTCAACCAACACCCGAATCAACTACCCATCTTATCCCTAATGATGATGAAGGGGATGATGATGATCACGACCTGGAATTTTCTCAAACACATAAACTTCCATTCTTTGGTGTATCGATTCCTGACTCTAATCAAGCGGGACCATCCACCTCCGAGGAAGCTCCTACTATGGTCTAATCCAATCCACGGATTAGTGTACATGACAACAAATGGACAATGGATCATCCTATAGATTCTATTATTGGTGACCCTTATCGTACGGTATCTACACGTAGTCAGCTACAAGAAAGTGCAATGTTTTGCTACTTTGATGCCTTCCTCTCTGAAGTTGAACCTAAGACGTGGCAAGAAGCTTTTACACAATCATGTTGGATAGAAGCTATACAAGAAGAAATTAATGAATTTGAACGTCTTGATGTATGGGAACTTGTTTCATGCCCGGATAAGGTGATGCTACTCACTTTGAAATTGGTTTGTAAGGTGAAACTCGATGAGTTAGGCGGAGTATTTAAGAACAAATCTCGATTAGTAGCTCGTGGATATCGATAATTATTAGGCATTGACTTTATGGAATCCTTTGCACTCGTTGCCCGTTTGGAAGCTATTAGACTATTCCTCGCTTATGCAACTCATATGAATATGATTGTCTATCAAATGGATGTGAAGACGGCATTTCTTAATTGTGAAATCAAGGAAGAGGTCTATGTTCAACAGTCGCATGGTTTTGTGAATCCTAAATATCCCAATCACGTGTATAGGCTTAAGAAGGCTCTCTATGGGTTAAAACATGTTCCACGCGCGTGGTATGATTTATTGTCACAATTCCTCATCAAAGAAGGCTTCGCTAAAGGCAAGGTGGATCCAACGTTGTTCATTCAGAAACGAGGGAAAGACATGATTATGGTACAAATATATGTTGATGATTTTATATTTGCTGCCTCGAACCAAACACTTTCGGATGAATTTGGGACACTCATGTCTTCAAAATATAAGATGTCAATGATGGGAAAGGTATCATTTTTCTTAGGATTTCAGATATCTCAAAGTTCCATAGGCATCTTTATTAACCAATCCAAGTATGCCCTTAAATCGCTAAAGAAATATAAGATAGAATCTTACGACCCCGTGGACACGCCAGATCCAGATGGGATTCCTATTGATTTTGTACTTCATCGTGGAATGATTGGTACCCTTCTATAGATTACATCTAGTAGACCTGACCTTCAATTTGCTATATGTATGTGTGCTCGGTATCAAACTAGGCCTACCGAGTTACACTTAGCTGTTGTTCAAAGAATCTTTCTATATCTCAAAGGAACCGTTACTCGGGGACTTTGGTATTCGAAGGACTCCTATATTGCACTAATGGCATATGCAGATTTAGATCATGTGAGTTATCAAGACACAAGGCGTAGCACAAGTGGAAGTTTGCAACTACTAGGAGATCGACTAATTAGTTGGGCATCAAGAAGGCAGAAAAGCACTACAATTCCAAGTACAGAGTCAGAATACATAGCTATGTCCGGTTGTTGTGCTCAAATTCTTTGGATGAGATCGCAATTAACCAACTATGGTCTAGGTTTCAACAAAATTATGATGTACTGCGACAACAAAAAGGCCATAGCCCTATGCTAAAACAGTGTCCAACACTCCCGGTCGAAGCATATTGACATTCGCTACCACTTTATCAAGGATCAAGTGTAAAATGGAATGATCGAGCTTTACTTTGTCAAATCGGAGTATCAATTGGCAGATATTTTTACGAAGGCTTTAGATCATGCTCGAATTGAGGCTAGGAATGAGAACTTTCTCTCCCGAGCTCTAAAGGCATTGGCAGATGAAGCGAAAGAATAGTGTTGGTAAACTATTCTTCGTATCCTTTGTGATCATTTGTATATATTGATTATATTTTTATCCACAAAAGCAAAATATAAAAATATAAAACCATATAAAAACCCATAAAAATTGAAAAATCTCATAAAAATCCAAAAATATTTTTACTATCTTTTTAACTTTTTAAGGCATGTCTTTTGGTACAATAATATTTACGGCCTTAGAAATGTCGATTAATATTGACATGACGCCATAAATAGAGTCCGTACAAAAGTTGTATATATTTAATAAAACATGTCTAAATGGCTTGCTATTATTTCAGATAGTAACCCGCTTTTCATATTCAAGTCAAGTATTTCTTATGAAAGCTTTGGCTCAACAACGGGAATAAGTTTCTCGGGCATGGTTTACTTTATAACCATGTAAGGGATTGTGTTTACGTTATAACACAATCTAAAACGAATTTATGTACGCTTCAGTGCATTTATTTTTTAAAACGAGAGAAATCTTGTTTTTATGAAGTTATCATCTCTACGAATCAAGATCTTTACATTTGGTATCTAGATACTCGACGATGTGACTACTCTAACAGAGTCTACAGCTCTTTAGATAGAACACGGGTCAACAATTGAGGGGGAGAAATTGTCTAGCATTCAGGTTCTTCGATGCCGATTCTTTGTGACTTGCCGGTGTTACCAATTGGTGTCATGACTTTCATATCACAAATTGGTATCAAGACGAAGTATTCATCTTGTTAATGAAATGATGCCTAAAAACGTTACTTGCATTTTTCGGTCTCGCTTTGTTTTGATTACGACAATATGTAAAAACAAGCATTTACGAAAACAACGAAAAACGAATTTTTGAGTTCAAGTATTTTTTATTTCAACCATTATCACTTAAGGTATGTACAAACAAGTACTCATCCTAATTAAGTGATCAAGGATTTAATCTTTTCTTAAAACTCACTTTTTATTAAGTGTGGAAAGTTTTTATTAAACTTTCTTTTTAAGAAAATGTTTTATTAAATTAATTATTTGAAAATTTGAAAATTTGAAAATGGAATATTCTATCTAGGTTTGAAATATCCTTTCAGGATATTTTAATCTCCAGATTGGAATCATACCACTAAAAGACAAAAAGGAGCATAGTCTACTTCGGCGGTTCCTTAGTGGCTATGGCGATTCCTTATCGACAAGGAACCGCGGGCTGCAATAAGGAACCGCGGGCAGATATAGCCGTTGGAAGTTTGTCTTATAAATAGTGGACCATTCTCAGGTTTTCTCTTCACCTCTTTTGCACATATATTTGCAGATTCTTTAATACTTCTTAAATCACTAAAATCCTTGGTCATTTGGTTGATTACTACTTGTTTAGAAGTGAATATTTCTCCTCCCATCTCTTCCTCTCAAAGTGCAAAGAGAATAACACTTTCATCCTTGAAGTGTTGTGTCTACCTAAACGATCCATTGAATATCCAAACTTATTTATTCATTGTTGTGTCATTGTTGTGAATATCCAAGTAGTTGTATCTATTTGGAAGTTGTGTATGTATTAAGGTTAATACTTGGTCCTAAAGTATATTGGTGTAGATTGGTCCTAGCTAAGATTAGGGCTCGACTTTTAGCTTAGAGTCTGAAATTCGATAAGCGCTGTTGTGTACGGTTTCTCCACCTTAAGGAGCTTGTTGATTAGTGAACTCGAGTAAGGAGTACTCGAGGAGTGAAGTAGGAATGAGGAGTGAGCTTCGTTGCAGAACCACTATAAATCCTTGGTGTTTGGTTTGATATTTCCTTCCCTTATCTCTTTACATTCATTATTCTTTATACTTGTGATTATTAGTTTAGTTTCACTATACCTTGTTCATATTGTGTATAAAAAGGTGTCATATAAACACTCAAGACTAAGTTTTTTAAAGGATTTTCAAAAACCACCTTTTAACAAGTAAATTTTAAGAAACTATTCAACCCCCCCATTCTAGTTTCTACAGTTGGTATCAGAGCATAGTTGCTCAAGCCTTTTTAAAATATATTGTATTTTAAAACTTGAATCGATCTCTGGATTCCAACAAGTATCTAGAGGGCAATCTATGAAAAGACCACCTCTTTTTGAAACCGATAGTTTTATTTATTGGTAAAATAGATTTGAGACTTATGTGAAATCAAAAGATTTAGATCTTTGGCATGTTATTACCCATGGTGATTTTTTTGCCTTATCAATATAATGAAGTTTCTAAAAGTAAAGAGATAGTCACTTTTGACAAAGCGAATGATGACACTAAAAGGAAACTTGCTAAAAATAATGAGGCTGAAATGGTGATTTATAATGCTTTACCAAAGAAAGAGTACGAAAGATTTTTATGTGTGAAACCGCAAAAGATATTTGGAACACTCTTTTAGTAACCCACCAAGGTAATAGCCAAGTCAAAGAAAGCAAAATCGATCTTCTTGTTCTACAATATGAACAATTTGTCATCCTAGAAGATGAAACTATTAATAGTGCATTTGCTAGATTGAACAATATTATTACTAGTCTAAAAGCACTCGATAAAGTTTTTCTAGCAAGAACAATGTTAGGAAGTTTCTTAGGGCGTTGCATCCAAAATGGAGAGCTAAAGTCACTGCGATCGAAGAATCAAAGGATCTCACCAAATTATCACTCGATGAACTCATTGGCAACTCGAAAGTTCATGAGATGGTAATTTTGAAGGACTCGGAAATGGTGAAAACCAAGAGTGAAAGAAAGTCTCTTGCACTTAAGGCCAAGAAGGCGCAAAGTGACCATGAAAGCTCCTCAGTTAGTGATGATGAGAAATATGACATGGTGGTTAGAGACTTTAAGAAGTTCTTCAAGAGACGAGGTCAACACGTGAGGCAACCAAACAACAACAAGAAATCCTTCTCCAAAAACCGATTTGCCAAAGATGATAAAGGTGATAGGAAATGCTTTAGATGTGGTGATCCGAATCATTTCATCGATGATTTTCCTAAGCCTTCACGTGACAAGAACCACATGGCGTTCGTTGGAGGTTCATGGAGCGATAGTGGTGAAGATGTTGATGACAACCCCAAAGATGAGAAATGTCTTATGGCTCACACTTCTAAAGAGGTACATTCCAAAACCAATTATTATAGCAATAATAGTTCTTTTCAAGATGATAGTGAATGAGATGGCCAATACAATAACTTACATAAGCTTAGTCTTAAATTCATTGAAAAGAACAAAGTGTTAAAATCAACTAGAACCAAGCTTGAAAATAAGATTAGTGAGCTAAGAGAGAAATTAGCTAAGCTTGAGAAAAACAAAGAAGTTGATTTAGGTTGTTTAAAATGTGAAAACTTTAGAAAAGAGAATGAAGATCTCAAGAGTACCTCCATTAAATTGGAAAAGTTCATGAAAGGTACTAGTGCTCTTGATGATATGTTGAACAAACAAATTCATTCTAAGGAAAGACTTGGGTTGGGATATAACACTAATGAAGCATCAACTAGTGAACCAAAACAAGTTAGGTTTTCATAAAAAAACGAACCCCTGTACGCGGTTCACCAGTATATGGCGTGGTTCCTTATGACTACGGAACCGCGGGTTGTGCTAAAGAACCGCAAACAGAGGCTAGTTTTTGTGAAAATCCTGAACTTTCTGAAAAGTCCATTTTAGGTGAAGGGCCAAAACATATTCTTCTTAACAAGGTCGAAGTACCTATTCTTGAAAATCCTACTCTAGATAAATTCTATAAGCCCTTGAGTAAACCTCTAATGGGAACTAGAAACTTATCTAGACAAACATCTACTCTTCCAAGAGTACGAAATGAGTCAAAACTTAGAAGTAGAACACCTACACCAAAAAGAGATGATCAAGCTAAATCACGACCTAGAAGTAAGACTCCAACACCTAGAAGGAATAATGATTGTAGAGTTTTTACCCCTTTAGGAAAAGGAAGGCAAAAGTGGCAAGTATTAAGTGTCGGTTTAGGAAAACCGAGCACTAATGACCAAATAAGTCCAAGTTCGTTCTCGAGGAGGCTAGTGCGTTGTGTTAAGAGATGATTTTGATTTGTGATTATATGATTGAATAAAGAATGAAAAGAGGAATAAGAAAGAAATGACGGTTATGAAGGCGAATTAAACTACGACGAAAAAGGCGATCACGTAAAACCGTAAAGAAAACTACAAAATTAAAAAATTTAAACCTAAAAATTAATTAAAAGCTAAAACAAGTCTAGAATAATATAAATAAGAAATAAAATCCAATAAAAATATTTTAAAACCTTTTATTAATTAAATATTTAAATTTAAATGCTAATTAAAGCCCTAAAATTAAATATAATTAATAAAAATGTCCAAAATATTATTTTATTGAACAAATAACTTACTTATATTATCTAAAGACTAAAAAGTATTTTTCCTAATTTTTAAAAACTATTTTTCTATTTTTAAATTACTAAAAACTATTTTTAAACTAAAATTATTATAAAAAAATAATAAAATAATGCCAAAAATAAGTTACCAATTTTAAAAATCCTATTTTACTCTAATGAATAGTAGAAAATTGAAAAAGTTTGAAAAATATTAAAATTTTCACTAAAAGACAAAACAGCTTAAATTAAAACCCTAATTAACTTAAATTAATTCTAAAAAATAATTAAAAGATGAACAGTAAAAACTTTTTTAACTAAAAATCTTAAAATATTTTTCTTAATCTATAAAAAATGTTAAAACTGAAATATATATATTTTTGGCACTAAATGCCAAAAATAGAAACAATAAAAGTATATTAAAAATGCTATTTAATCTAATAAATACTAAATGAACAGTAAATAAAAATTTAATTAAACAGAAAAATCCTAAATAAAATAAGAAAAATAATGGAATTGGTTTCAAGTCCTAATTCACAATTTAACCCACAAAAGACAAAAATTCTTGAAATCAGATAGTGACACTTGACAGGTTTTGTTTTCTAGTGAAGCAGTACCAACAGATGTGCTACCATTGGGAAAGGAGTTCCCACTGCTAGTGTAATTTTTGGTCAGGAGACCTTAAAGCTTAGGAAAGCTCTAATGCTTGGTTTTCTTTGGACCATAAGGCACCCCACACCAATTGGGTTGTGGGGAGTCAGATAATGCACAAAAGATCACAAGTTACTTCACAAAATCTCACAAAAATGCCAAATCAAGTTACTGATTAACTATGGTGTAGGTCTGAGGGTATTTGCTGGTTCAATATACACACAAATGAATTTCAATGGCTAATTACTTGCATATAAGTCAACCAAACAACATATAACCAATCCCAATCCCTAGATGATACCAATCTCTAACATATAACAAAACTTGATGGCACAAAAATCACAAAAATAGGCAGTAAAAGGACTTGACTGTTTTTGACCACTTTTCCCAAATTTTTGGCATACAACTTGTTTTAAAACCTTTCCAAAACCTAAGTGCATATATTACCTAACAACTATCTAGTGAGTATGTCAAACTGATTTTTAACTCAAAAATCTATCAAATATCTCAGTCAATATGCAAATCCAAACACCCCTTAAAATCTGAACATGCAAATTAACAAACCTAAAGCTTATGAAACTTATCAAAACAACCCTAATTCACTTCTAACATGCCTAATATCATCAAATGAGCATAATCAAACAGTTTTAACAACACATGAACAACTTCTCACAAAATTCATGCAAATCACAATTAACTGAAAATGAAAACTGAAAATGGGAATGAGGATGCTACCTTGTTGGGCCTACATCCAGGCCCAACTGTGACTGAAAAGTCACCTCCTACAAACCCGGGCTTGTGCAGATCTTTGCTGAGATGTTTGACAAAAAAAATGGGTAAAAATGGTTCTTGCTTGCTTCTTGTTTCCTGCACACCACAACAAACCAAGAAGAAAACTCCAAGAATCAAGAGCTTCAAGCTACAAGCTTGAAGCTTTTGATGCAGTAAACAGTTAATGATAAAAAAGAAAAAGATTTTGAGAAAATCTTTGAAAACAGACAATTTGAAAACTGATTTTTTTGGAACTTTTTCACTTAAACAACCACCAAACAAGAATGAAAAACAAAATTTAAATCAGCAAAGAAAGTAAATGGGAACTCGTCTCTTTTCATCAACAATCACTTAACCACTTTTCATTCATAAATAAAAGGGGATTTACAAGCTGTGACCAAAGAAAAGAAAAACAAGAACCATCAATAATAGAGGTACAGGCACCTCTATTTATACAAGTAAAGGAAGATTCTAGATAGCTAAAACCCTAATGTAGAAAAGCTCTAAAATTCCCTTTAATTTTGACTGAAAATTGGGTCAAATTGAACCCATGTGATTGACAGCTCTCTCCTTTTGATCTGGGACGTTTGTTGATGCCTTTGGGAAGAAGAAAATCCATCTAGCCGTTCATTTGGTCGGGTTTTGATTTTGAGGGGGAAAGTGACGTGCAGGGGAGGTCCCTACATTCACATGGGTTTGTTGTGAAAAGATTCTGGGTTGGGGGATTGGTTTAGTGTAGGGTTAATCATCCTTCTGGAAACTATTAACAATTTCCCCTTTGTTTTAAGGTTTTTAGGATTAGGGTTTATGTGGGTGAATTAGGGGTGATTAGCAGGGTTTAATCTTGTTATACGTTTGAAAATGTGTTTACCTCCAAAAGTTTAATTAATCAGAGTTAATAAACAATTGGGTGAGTGGGATCTGACGTGGGTGGGGGGTGGTGAGGTGGAGTGTTATGAGTGGATGGTGGGGGTGAGGTGGAAACATGATTGGCTGAGATGTGTTTAGGTGTCTGGCAATTTTAGTCCCCCATTTTCCTTCTTTCTTCATGTTGTAATGAACAACAACTAACTCCATTTCCTTTGTAATCAAGTTTGGGCAGTTGGCATTTTCAGTCCTTCTAAGTTTAAGTTATGGAAACAAGGACTAATCTTGTAAACTTTGAGATCTTTAAGAGCCATACTTGTAAATTCTTGATAATTTAGGGACCCAAATGCAATATATGAGATTTGGAAGGGTATAAATTGACAAGTCTTCAATTCTTGAGGGACCAAACTTGTACAATCTTCAAACTTCAAGGTCATTTTTGGAAATTCCATTCTTGGGCCCGGTTCATTGTGCGGCTTCGTTTCCCGTGTTCGTTTTTAAATGATTCTTGTGATCTTTTTGTCATTTCTTCAATATCCGTACCTAAAATACACAAGCAACAAACACGAGCATATATTTGGCAGTTTTAATGATATTTTATGCATTTTAAGCCCGATTTGGACGATGAGACTATGTATAAAAGCAGTCTCATCACTCCCCCATACTAAACCATTACCGTGCCCTCACACAATGCTAGAATAAAGTATCATAGCACCTCCAAAATTTAATTTTATTCACTTTATTGAACGATAAACTAGCTACACTACTACTATTACTACTACTTGTGTTTTAGACATAATGTATGATTTTCATCGCAAAATGGGACGTTTAGGTTCATAGTATAAGAACACGTGAATGCTTCGTTTGAAATAATTTCATCGTCCTTGATTTTCACCCTAATTCCATGCCAAGCGTGCAACAAGATCATTGTCATTATAAGTTAGTAATGCTAACACTACTCATATGCCCTAATCACGTACTTATCCTCCCATTATTCCTAAGTTGTATCTCTTATATTTTATTTTGTCTTGAATGTTTCACGAGGATACATTGTTTGACTTATCGATAATAGAGATTTAGGTCTAAAAATAGAGTCCTAACGGTGTAACCAAGACCATCAAATCAATAACCCCTCCTAATAGACAACGATGTCAAAAAATTAAGTTGACAAGAAGAATCGATAAACACGGTTTTATAACGGTTTTGAACATGAGACTTATTACCAAGACTTTTATACGCCCCCTAACGGAAGGGCCTTATTATCTTTGGTTTACCTCCATCTTTTATTCAACTTCGCCATGAAGCTTTTATTATGACTTCGGTCTTGCCTTGCCTTTTATTATCCGCCTCATCGGTGGTTTTATTAGCCAAAGACGTATATCCTCACGCTATGGCGAATTTTGGATCTTTAAAGCTTCGAAGATTAAGGCTTGATTCACTTTCAATTTTGCATAGATTTTTCGCCTTGTGGGGCTTCAAATTGTTTGCTTGATTTAGGTGAGCACTTGAAATCTTATTATTGGGTGAAGCTTTCGATTATTCGGGTGTCAATACTTCAAAACCGTGACGCTGGCGATACCTTAATGTCTTCCCAATTTAATTACACGGAAGCTACTAGAAAAGACTAGAAACCCAACAATCCTAACTAAACCGCTAAGTCAATATTTATTAAGCAAAAAATATTTACATGCGAAGGGAGAATAAGCAAACAACGAGAACACATGAGTTTTTGAAAGAATACAAGTACTCTACGTTTAGCATAGTAACTTATATTTAACTCTATCATTTCTCGTCCTCATTTAAGAGACTTAGCCTAATGTGAAGTTAAGGAATCAAAGCTAAGTGCTCAACACGCACGGTCGAGTCAAAAATTACTCTTATTCTCGCCATCGGAAAACCTACATTCGTGTCTTCAAACACTTATAAAACATGAGAAAAATTTTAAAATTTGGCCATTTTTAGCCTTATTTTGCAACAAAACGATTTCAAAAAGATAAACTTTGGAAAGCGTGAAGGTTTGGCAAGGCAAGTATCTATTCACCCCCATACTAAAGTTAAACATTGTCCTCAATGTTTCGAGTCTAGGGGTGCAAAGACCCCCATACTAGAGACGTAGTCGAATGCCTAATCTAGCATGGAAAGGGTGTAACCAATAAATTAAAAGCCGTTTATGAAGTGTGCTAAAAACTTAAGGTTAGAACATCAAAAGGATATATCATGGATATTGAGAAATTCTTCAAAGCAAACGATCGAGTGCTCCCATAAAACGAACACGAGAGGCTCCAATCGTGAAGATCATGATCATCTAAAGTTCACAATTCACAAACAACCACGGAACAAAGGTTGGAAGGGCACAAATCCCCACACGTAAGCTACATTAGAAAGCGATAATATGTACATGGATAAGCATGGGACTCCCCCACGAGGCACCTCGTTTTTTATTACCGAGTCATGAGCTCGACTCGATCCCCTCAATACTAATTATCATTGGGGAAAGTGATTTGGTCGAGGTAGTTCAAGGATGGAACTTCCCCGCCAAAGTAGTGCTTCAACCTATGTCCATTTACCTTGAAGTTAGGACCATCATCTTGAGCTAGCTCGATGGTCCCATACGGAGAAAAGATTTTTAATCTTGAATTAAAAAGCAAAACTTGATCCCCAATGTTAAAACCCGATTTTTAATTTTAGAATCATGCAACTTTTTAGTTTTCTCTTTATAAATCAATGAATTTTCATAAGCAATGTCTCTCAATTCATCTAATTCATTCAATTGCATTTTCCGGTGTTTTCCCGCGGTCTCCATATCATCATTACAATGCTTTAGGGCCCAATAAGCCTTATGTTCTAACTCGATAGGCAAATGACAATTCTTTCCATACACAAGCTTATAGGGAGTACACCCAATGGGCGTCTTATGAGCGGTCCTAAAGGCCCATAAAGCATCGTCCAACTTATCCGACCAAGTTTGTCGGTTTTCCCCAACGGATCTCTCCAAGATCCTCTTCAAAGCTCGGTTTGAAACCTCGACTTGCCCACTCGTTTGTGGGTGATAAGCCGTAGAAAGCCGATGTGTAATCCCATATTTCCTTAGAACCCTTTCAAATTGGTTGTTACAAAAATGGGTTCCACGATCGCTTATGATAGCACGAGGGGTTCCAAACCGAGAAAACAATTGCTTCAAAAACTTGACTACCACACGAGCATCATTGGTGGGCAAGGCCTTGGCCTCCACCCACTTAGATAGGTAGTCAACCGCAACGAGAATGTACTTATTACCACGAGATGATGGGAACGGCCCCATAAAGTCTATACCCCAAACGTCAAAGATCTCACACACTTGGATGATATTTTGTGGCATTTCATCTTTTTGTGAGGCTTTTCCTTGTCGTTGGCATGCATCACACGACTTCACAAGATCTTGTGCATCTCGGTAAATAGTAGGCCAAAAGAAGCCGTCATCAAACACCTTTTTAGCCGTGAGATTAGCACCGTGGTGACCACCCGTGGGTCCCTCATGGCATGCTCTAAGGATGTTAGAAGCTTCGGTGCCAAATACACAACGTCAGATGATTTGATCCGCACAAGTTCGAAACAAGTAAGGGTCGTTCCAAAAGTAGAACTTGACGTCACGAAAGAATTTTCGTTTTTCTTGAGTCGTCATACCCTTAATGATGAAGTTACCCGCATGGTAACTTGCAAAATCCGCAAACCATGGGGTGGAAGGATCAAGCTTAGAATTCACTACACCAAGTGTCTCGAGCGGAAATGTTTCGGTGATTTCCTTTGGCTCGTAAACACTTTGGTGAGGATCTTCCAAACGAGAAAGATGATCGGCCACTAGATTCTCGGCTCCTTTTTTGTCAACGATGGTGTGATCAAATTCTTGAAGGAGGAGAATCCAACGAAGTAATCTAGGCTTAGCATCTTGCTTTGCCATAAGATACTTAATAGCCGAATGGTCCGTATACACTATGCATTTCGTCAAGACGAGATAAGGTCAGAACTTCTCAAATGCATACACCACGGCAAGGAACTCCTTTTCCGTTGTAGTGTATTTTAGTTGAGCCTCGGTCATCGTCTTGCTAGCATAGTGAATAGGCAAGAAGTGCTTATCATGACGTTGCCCCAAAACGGCCCCAATAGCGTAATCACTAGCATCACACATAAGCTCAAAGGGGAGGTTCCAATTGGGAGCAACAAGAATGGGAGCTTCGGTAAGTTTCCTCTTAAGGATTTCAAAGGCTCGTACACAATCTTCGTCAAAGACAAAACGTGCCTCTTTTTCAAGAAGATGTGTAATGGGTCGAGAAATCTTTGAAAAATCGTTGATGAATCGACGATAAAAGCCCGCGTGGCCTAGGAAACTCCTAACTCCCTTAACGGTTTTGGGATGAGGTAATTTGGCGATGACGTCTACCTTATCTTGATCTACCTCAATCCCCGCTTTCGAGACCTTGTGCCCTAAGACGATTCCACACTTAACCATAAAATGACACTTTTCCCAATTGAGCACAAGGTTGGTTTCCTCACAACGTTTCAACATGCTCTCTAGGTTCGAAAAACACGAAGTGAACGAATTACCAAACACGGAAAAGTCATCCATGAAGACTTCCATCGTCTTCTCGATCATATCATGAAAAATAGCCATCATGCACCTTTGAAAGGTTCCCGGTGCATTACAAAGTCCGAATGGCATTCTACGATAGGCAAACGTTCCATATGGACACGTAAACATAGTTTTTTCTTGATCACGAGGATCGATGGGAATTTGGAAGTAACCGGAAAATCCATCTAAAAAGCAATAGAAATCGTTTCCCGCAAGACGCTCCAACATTTGGTCCATGAAGGGCAAGGGAAAATGGTCTTTTCGAGTGGCTTCATTCAACTTTCGATAGTCAATGCACACTCTCCATCCGGTCACGAGTCTAGTGGGAATCAACTCGTTGGCATCGTTTGGCACAACGGTCATCCCTCCCTTTTTAGGGACACAATGAATAGGACTCACCCAAGGGCTATCGGAAATAGGGTAAATCATTCCCGCGTCAAGGAGTTTAAGGACCTCCTTTTTGATGACGTTGTGAATTTTAGGGTTCACCCTCCTTTGACTTTGGATTGTGGGCTTGAAATCCTCCTCCATTAAGATTTTGTGGGTACAAAACTTGGGATCGATTCCCTTAATGTCGGATAACTTCCACGCAATCGCCCCTTTGTGATCCGTTAGAACATCGACAAGTGCGGTTTTTTCATCATTCGAAAGATCCTTCGCAATAATAACCGGCAACTTGTCGTCCTCCTCCAAATAGACATATTCGAGGTGAGGAGGTAAATCTTTCAACTCGAGGATAGGTGGTTCCTCAAGTGAAGATTTGGGCTCGATACTCATAACCTCCTCTGGTGGAGGAAATGGGAAATCGTTAAGAAAATCCTTGATAATCGAGAAGTCCTCATCGTTGTCGAGGTCTTCGTTACAAGTACGTGGAACATTGCATTCTTCCAACGTAAAACCACCACGTTCAAATGGAGTGAAGGTTGGCGTCGAATTATCAAGAATTGGATCTAACATAGTGGGATTGCCACTAGTTTCTTCATCACCAAACCCTAAAACTTCTTGTGAAAATTCCTCGCAAACCACGTCGATCATATCAACGAGGTTTATGGTAGCAACGGAATAAACATGAGAAAGTTGAGAATTTTGAGTTGCGTTTATAACAAGTTCCTCGTCGTTGAAACGTTAGGTGATCTTTCTAGCATGCACATCAATTAAAGCCATAGACGTATCTAAAAACGAACGACCTAAAATAAGAGGAACTTGAGGATCCGTGGGAATATCGACAACGATAAAGTCTACGGGATAGTAGAACTTCCCCACTTTCACAAAAACGTCTTCCGCCAAACCACATGCACGAATCGTGGAATGGTCGGCCGTCTCGATAGACATTAGTGAAGGAGTAAGATTAGGAAGATTGAGCGACTTGAAGATTGCAAGTGGCATCAAATTAATGCTAGCACCAAGATCGGCCAAGGCATAGCATTCTTCCATATCTTGAATTGCACAAGGGATCAAAAATTTACCGGGATCACCGACTTTTTGAGGTATGCGATTAAGATAAACCGACGAACAACTAGACAATTGGTGCAATTTCTCCTTGTTGTTCAACATACTCTTAAAGTTAGCGGCAAATCGAGGCATCATGACCAAAGCATCGGCGAAACTCACATTAAGGTGCAACTCACGAAACATTTTCATAAAAAGCTCAAATTGATAGTTGTCGCGCTCTTGTCGTTTTTCCTTCCTAAGTCTCGATGGGTAAGGCAAGGGTGGTGTGGGTTTGGGCATAGGCATAGCCTTTGGAATCTCGGGTTCCAATGTTGGTAAAGGGTCGACCGTAGGTGTGGCATGAGCGGTACTTTGTGGGCTTGAGATATGCTCCTTTTCGACCACCACCTCGGGTTCTTCCTCAATTTCCTCCACCGTTGGAGTAATTGGTTGAGGAGTCGGTTCTTTAAGTGCCTTACCACTTCGTGTGGTAATCACTTTCATCTCTCCCTTCGGGTTTGAAACGGTGTTACTAGGCAAACTTCCCGAAGTAGAGGCTTTGTTCCCCATAACGGCTTCTAAAATGGCATTAAGCTTAGCATCTTGACTATTAAACTTAAGATCTTGACTAGCGGCTTTTTGGTCAATTCTTTGTTCAAGCCTAGCATGACTTTGTTCAATTTTATTGTTTTGACCTCTAATTTGATTAGCAAAATCATTTTTCAACTCATTTCGCATGTTAAGATTTTCCTTCACAATATTAGCTAACTCCTTGGTGTTTTTAGCGGTGTCCCTAGCTTGACTAGCCAATTGCTCTTGAATGTTTTCCAAAATCTTATCATTTGCCGTAGCGTAATTCAAAAAGTCCATTGGAAGTTCTTTAGTGTAAACATTTTGAAGACCTTGACTCGTGTTTTGAAAATTACGGTTTTGGTTTTGATTTTGCAATTGGCTACTACTTCCTTGATTCCCATAGTTGTTATTACCCTTGTAATTGTTCCTTTGATTGTTTTGGTAACCAACTTGATTGTTTCGATAATTGTTAGCATTTTGATTTGGTGGAAAACCCGGTGGAGTCAATTGATTAGTGCGGGGAACTTGACCGTTTTGGTTATAAGTTCCCGCGGCCGCGAAGGCACTCGAAGTGTTACCACCATTGGTAATTCACTCGGAATAATCGTGAGCTCCACCACAATACATACAAGAAACCTCAACCGCTTTAGCCGTAGCGGGAGTGGGTTATTCACCAACTTTAAACTCAATTAACAATCCCTTAAGCTTATCAAAAATCTTGTTCTCCAAATTAGCCTCGATTTGGCAAGCATCAACGATGTGTGACAATGAAGGAGAAGGCGAAGACGAAGCCTTACGAACACTCGACGTGCTACGAGGACGATAGACCTTAGACCTATTCTCAATGATTAACAATGCTTCCTCGACCGTCTTACACAAAAATTACCACCCACGGCGGCATTAAGATAATCACGCTCATGATCGTTCAAGCCATTGTAACACGTGTCAATTTGATGCAAGTCGGAAAAACCATGATGAGGACATTCGTGCAACATTTACTTAAACCTATTCCAAGTCGTTGAAAAACTCTCATTATACTCTTTCGAAAACTTTGAAATCTCGTTTTTCAAATGCGTAGTCTTAGAGGGCGGAAAAAATTGGTTCACGAATTTTGAAACGAGATCCTTCCACGTCAATATAGAATTGGGTGGCTCTTTCTCTAACCAAATTTTTGCGGGCCCCGCTAAGGAATACGGAAAAAGCATCATCTTAATCGAGTCGTTAGAGACGTCCTTAAACTTGCAAGTGGCGGTGAGGCGATTAAATTGGCGAATGTGGTTATGAGGGTTGTCCTTTTCGTCACCTCGAAACTTGTTGTTTTGAATCATGGACAACAAACCCGTCTTAACCTTAAAATTCCCCGCAAGGATAGCGGGAATCACAATCGTTCTCCATAACCCTCGGTGGGTGCTTGAAGCAACTCCATCATAGTTCGATTAGCCATGGGTGCTTCTTTCACTACGATGGGTTCGTCAATAGGAGACTCCTCACTAGAAGGAGTGGTTGATTTGTTTCTTCGTTTACGAGCACGTCTTGCTTTGGAGCGAGTTTGCATAAACGTCACGTACAACGAGAAGGCGAGCAAAGAAGATTCTTTTTGGTGTTTTTACTTTTTCAATTTTTTTGTGGTTTTTGATTGTTTTTACTTTTTTGGATTTTTTTTTTTTGGAATGTATTAGGTAGACACAAATCTACAAATCTCCTCCTTAATCAAATCTCTCGATTAAAGAAGCCTCAAGGAATGAAAACGATCACGTGAAGTGAACGCCTTCGATGACTTTAGAACGATGGTGGAACACCAAATCGTTCAAGAGGGTTTAATCAATAGAAACCAAGAAAATATATATGATATGTAAGTAATACTTTGGGCGGCAAAACCCTCGATTAGCTTTCAATCTCAAAATACGCACAAGCAAGCGGAGGAAACGAGGCGGCGCGAAGCACTTAAGAGCCTTTTTCCTTTAGGTCGTGAAATACAACCGCCTTATACCCACCTTATAGTTTGTATTTTTCAAAATCGAGCTTCACGAAAGTATTTATCTATTTTTGCCTTTTTTTCTTTGGTTTGAGATTCGAATATAATGATTGGGTAATGACCTCCCAAGTCAAGGTTGTGATTTCTCACGTATTTGGAGTGCTTGTGAATTTATTGTTCTACGTATACAATATATTAATAGTATTCACACAAAAACCAAAAAACGATAATACGTATTAGTAGAGTGCTACTAATACAAATACTAATTATGGCTATATAAAAACAACAATGTTCAAATCAAAACACAACACGCCTCCCCGGCAGCGGCGCCAAAATGATTGTAGAGTTTTTAACCCTTTAGGAAAAGGAAGGCAAAAGTGGCAAGTATTAAGTGTCGGTTTAGGAAAACCGAGCACTAATGACCAAATAAGTCCAAGTTCGTTCTCGAGGAGGCTAGTGCGTTGTGTTAAGAGATGATTTTGATTTGTGATTATATGATTGAATAAAGAAAGAAAAGAGGAATAAGAAAGAAATGACGGTTATGAAGACGGATTAAACTACGACGGAAAAGGCGATCACGTAAAACCGTAAAGAAAACTACAAAATTAAAAATTTTAAACCTAAAAATTAATTAAAAGCTAAAACAAGTCTAAAATAATATAAATAAGAAATAAAATCCAATAAAAATATTTTAAAACCTTTTATTAATTAAATATTTAAATTTAAATGCTAATTAAAGCCCTAAAATTAAATATAATTAATCAAAATGTCCAAAATATTTTTTTATTGAACAAATAACTTACTTATATTATCTAAAGACTAAAAAGTATTTTTCCTAATTTTTAAAAACTATTTTTCTATTTTTAAATTACTAAAAACTATTTTTAAACTAAAATAATTATAAAAAAATAATAAAATAATGCCAAAAATAATTTACCAATTTTAAAAATCCTATTTTACTCTAATGAACAGTAGAAAATTGAAAAAGTTTGAAAAATATTAAATTTTTCACTAAAAGACAAAACAGCTTAAATTAAAACCCTAATTAACTTAAATTAATTCTAAAAAATAATTAAAAGATGAACAGTAAAAACTTTTTTAACTAAAAATCTTAAAATATTTTTCTTAATCTATAAAAAATGTTAAAACTGAAAAATATATATTTTTGGCACTAAATGCCAAAAACAGAAACAATAAAAGTATATTAAAAATGCTATTTAATCTAATAAATACTAAATGAACAGTAAATAAAAATTTAATTAAACAGAAAAATCCTAAATAAAATAAGAAAAATAATGGAATTGGTTTCAAGTCCTAATTCACAATTTAACCCACAAAAGACAAAAATTCTTGAAATCAGATAGTGACACTTGACAGGTTTTGTTTCCTAGTGAAGCAGTACCAACAGATGTGCTACCAGTGGGAAAGGAGTTCCCACTGCTAGTGTAATTTTTGGTCAGGAGACCTTAAAGCTTAGGGAAGCTTTAATGCTTGGTTTTCTTTGGACCACAAGGCACCCCCACACCAATTGGGTTGTGGGGAGTCAGATAATGCACAAAAGATCACAAGTTACTTCACAAAATCTCACAAAAATGCCAAATCAAGTTACTGATTAACTATGGTGTAGGTCTGAGGGTATTTGCTGGTTCAATATGCACAAAAATGAATTTCAATGGCTAATTACTTGCATATAAGTCAACCAAACAGCAGATAACCGATCCCAATCCCTAGATGATAGTAATCTCTAACATATAACAAAACTTGATGGCACAAAAATCACAAAATAGGCAGTAAAAGGACTTGACTGTTTTTGACCACTTTTCCCAAATATTTGGCATACAACTTGTTTTAAAACCTTTCCAAAACCTAAGTGCATATATTACCTAACAACTATCTTGTGAGTATGTCAAACTGATTTTTAACTCAAAAATCTATCAAATATCTCAGTCAATATGCAAATACAAACACCCCTTAAAATCTGAACATGCAAATTAACAAACCTAAAGCTTATGAAACTTATCAAAACAACCCTAAATCACTTCTAACATGACTAATATCATCAAATGAGCATAATCAAACAGTTTTAACAACACATGAACAACTTCTCACAAAATTCATGCAAATCACAATTAACTGAAAATGAAAACTGAAAATGGGAATGAGGATGCTACCTTGTTGGGCCTACATCCAGGCCCAACTGTGACTGAAAAGTTACCTCCTACAAGCCCGGGCTTGTGCAGATATTTGTTGAGATGTTTGACAAAAAAATGGGTAAAAATGGTTCTTGCTTGCTTCTTGTTTCCTACACACCACAACAAACCAAGAAGAAAACTCCAAGAATCAAGAGCTTCAAGCTACAAGCTTGAAGCTTTTGATGCAGTAAACAGTTAATGATAAAAAAGAAAAAGATTTTGAGAAAATCTTTGAAAACAGACAATTTGAAAACTAATTTTTTTGGAACTTTTTCACTTAAACAACCACCAAACAAGAATGAAAAACAAAATTTAAATCAGCAAAGAAAGTTAATGGGAACTCGTCTCTTTTCATCAACAATCACTTAACCACTTTTCATTCATAAATAAAAGGGGATTTACAAGTTGTGACCAAAGAAAAGAAAAACAAGAACCAGTAATAATAGAGGTACAGGCACCTCTATTTATACAAGTAAAGGAAGATTCTAGATAGCTAAAACCCTAATGTAGAAAAGCCCTAAAATGCCCTTTGATTTTGACTGAAAATTGGGTTAAATTGAACCCATGTGATTGACAGCTCTCTCCTTTTGATCTTGGACGTTTGTTGATGCCTTTGGGAAGAAGAAAATCCATCTAGCCGTTCATTTGGTCGGGTTTTGATTTTGAGGGGGAAAGTGACGTGCAGGGGAGGTCCCTACAGTCACATGGGTTTGTTGTAAAAAGATTCTGGATTGGGGGATTGGTTTTGTGTAGGGTTAATCATCCTTCTGGAAACTATTAACAATTTCCCCTTTGTTTTAAGGTTTTTAGGATAAGGGTTTATGTGGGTGAATTAGGGGTGATTAGCAGGGTTTAATCTTGTTATACGTTTGAAAATGTGTTTACCTCCAAAAGTTTAATTAATCAAAGTTAATAAACAATTGGGTGAGTGGGATCTGACGTGGGTGGGGGGTGGTGAGGTGGAGTGTTATGAGTGGATGGTGGGGGTGAGGTGGAAACATGATTGGCTGAGATGTGTTTAGGTGTCTGGCAATTTTAGTCCTCCATCTTTCCTTCTTTCTTCATGTTGTAATAAACAGCAACTAACTCCATTTCCTTTGTAATCAAGTTTGGGCAGTCGGCATTTTCAGTCCTTCCAAGTTTAAGTTATGGAAACAAGGACTAATCTTGTAAACTTTGAGATCTTTAAGGGCCATACTTGTAAATTCTTGATAATTTAGGGACCCAAATGCAATATATGAGATTTGCAAGGGTATAAATTGACAAGTCTTCAATGCTTGAGGGACCCAACTTATACAATCTTCAAACTTCAAGGTCATTTTTGGAAATTCCATTCTTGGGCCCGGTTCATTTTGCGGCTTCGTTTCCCGTGTTCGTTTTTGAATGATTCTTGTGATCTTTTTGTCATTTCCTCAATATCCGTACCTAAAATACACAAGCAACAAACACGAGCATATATTTGGCAGTTTTAATGATATTTTATGCATTTTAAGCCCGATTTAGACGACGAGACTATGTATAAAAGCAGTCTCATCAAATAACAATAATTATAGATCAAGAATAAAGACACCTAGGAGAAACTATGGACAACAAACTGGCCATATGAATTGGAAGAATTTTCAACAACAATGTTGGAAATACGTTTTACGTATTAGAAAGGATCGGTCACTCCAACAATAGTCTACGTTATAGCTCGTAGTTTAGTTATTTACTTTTATCAAACAAAGCCCAAAACCGAGCCCATGGATTGTATGGGCCGGCGGCCTATTGTAAACCCAAGCCCATCACATGGGCTTGGGTATATAAACCCTCTCCTTAGATGGAGAGGGGTGTGGTTTTCATTATTTTACACATAGTTCTTTCTTAGTTTCTCTCTCTAAAGTGTGAAATCCACCATTTCTCTATCTCTTTCTCTCTCTAAAAACATAAGCATAGATTTGCAAATCTACAAATGGTATCAAGAGCTTGGGATGAAATATAGGTTTGTTTTTGTGTTGCGTTTTGTTTTCAAAACAATTCGTGGAGTATAGGTTTGTTTTTGCCGAAATCTTCAAATTTTTTTGTGTTGGATCGAAGTTTAAAGTAGTGTAACATAGGGATTCGTGCTTAAGAGTGTTCTTGGTATCTTGGTTTTTATTAAAACATCAGTTTTCTTGGATCAAAAGTGCGAACAAAGGCTTTGTTCTTCATTCCGAAATTCTAGCAGAAAGATCCATCGGAAAGTACAAATTGTACTTGGGCCTCCATCGCAATAACTTAACCATCGGAAAGGGTTAGGTTTCTACATTGCGATCGTTGGATTTTTATCACTTGTTCCGATCTGAATCATTCCGATAGCTATTGCGATCTGAGATTCCGACGGGTATAAGGAAGTATTTTAAGTCGTTACTCTGCTCGAATTTTGTTAGCTACTTTGCGATCTGGATATTGCGATCTGAGTATTCCGATAGTTCATTGCGATCTGAATCTTTACGATAGGGCTTTGCGATCTGAACATTTCGACAGCATTGCATTTCGATCTAGGCATTCTGATACCTCCATCATTCCGACCAAGTTACATTATGATCTGGACTTTGCGATCTAAACATTTCGACAGCCTTGCTTTGCGATCTGGACTTTCCGATCTG
Source organism: Glebionis coronaria (assembly GCA_025667525.1). NCBI lineage: Eukaryota > Viridiplantae > Streptophyta > Magnoliopsida > Asterales > Asteraceae > Glebionis > Glebionis coronaria. The sequence goes on along the minus strand of CM046880.1, from coordinate 306,199,477 downwards.
ACATTCCGATCTGGTATTCCGATCTAGACATTCCGACAATCCAAAAATTATTCCATTTTTGTCTTGGAATTTTTGGTTTATCGAGAACATATTTTAAGGGATTTTAACATTGTTTCTCGACTTCAACACAAAAACACTTAACCTTATTTCATTGTTCGATCAACTTTGTAAATCTTAACTTATTGAAATGGAGTACACATCTCTTACGGATAAGTCCATCCTCTCGGGTACGGATAATCGTCCACCAATGTTGGTGAAGACTATGTATGAGGAATGGGCTTCCCGAATGGAACTTTATATGTTGAACAAGGAGAATGGACATCTAATTTGGGCATCGGTGCTCAATGGACCATTAGATTATGGTACTGTGACGGAAGGTACGACCACTCGTCCTCGCACAACGGGTGAGTTGACTGGAGATATGAAGATTCAAGATAAATGTGATAAGTATGCTACAAACATCATTCTCCAAGCTCTTCCTCCAGATGTCTACAAACTCGTCAGCAAACATAAAGTTGCCAAAGAGCTATGGGATAGAATTCGTGTTCTAATGCAAGGCACCTCGTTAACTAAACAAGAACGAGAGTGTAAGCTTTATGATACTTTTGATAAGTTTGCGTATGTGCCAGGGGAGACTCTCAATGATTACTATCTGAGATTTACCCTATTGTTGAATGAGCTTAATATCTATGGCATGGCAATCCCTACCTTTCAATTGAACACCAAGTATTTGAACACTCTTCCTCCAGAATGGAAAAAATACGTGACGGATGTTAAATTGGCTAAGGACTTGCATAACACCAATGTGGATCAACTTCAAGCTTTTCTTCAACAACACGAATGCCATGTGATCGAGGCTCGGTTGTCTACACCTCAAGTTCATGATCCACTTGCAATGTATGCCTCTCAACAAAACATGGCTTGTACTTATCAACAACCATCATACTTGCAGCAACCACCACCACACATCTATCAGCAACCACAGCAACCATCTTAAAAACCACCAATGATGCCACAGCAAGAATATCAACAAAGTGTTCATCAACAATCTTTTCAACAGCAACCACAATATCAGACATCACCATCACAAGCCAACACTTCTCCATTGGGCTATACTCCTCAGCAAGGATATTTTCCAATAGAAGCACAACCAGCACTAGCTTTCTACTCTAATGAACTTCCACCAATCCAAGCACCGGTCTTTACTCCAAATGATACGCCAGCTGATGTTCTAAACCATCTCACTGCTTACTTGTCAAAACTTGTTGCAACTAGAGGATTTCCACCAACAAACAATCAGCTCCGCACTTCTTCAAATCCTCGACAACAAGCCACTGTTCAAGATGGTCAAGTGACGGTGCAACCTATTCAGGGAAGGCAAAATTCATATGGACCTCCTACAAGGACTGGGACCAATCAAGCTGTGAATTCTCAAGCTAATGGAAATGGAAGTCCTAGTGGTCCTAAAAAGGTTGTGACTTGCTACAATTGCCGAGGACAAGGTCATATGGTTAGGGAATGCACTCAGCCGAAAAGGAGGAGGGATGATGCATGGTTTCGTGAGAAGATGTATTTGGTTGATGCTCAGTCTAAGGGGAAGATTTTGGATTCAGAGGAGTTAGCATTTCTTGCAGACCCAGGGGCAGCAGATACTGAAGGCATTGCAGTTGTTTCCACTTCTAATGCAGCTTATCAAGCGGATGATCTTGATGCCCAAGCTGCTCTTGTTGCTAATCTCTCTCACTACGGTTCTGATGTCATCAGTGAGGTACCAACCACATCTAATAATATTGATGAAAACCAACATCAAGTTGAGCATGAAAATGACAACCTCGAACAACATTCGGGAACTAGTAACTCAAATAAAGTGGTACCCAATCCAACACATTTGAGTGAACCTCAATCAAATGCTACGACGGGCATGGAATCTTATGCTCAACATGATTTGGTCATGGTGCCTAAACATATTATTGATCAAATGCATATGGCCCTCAGACAATCCGTAGATACGAATTCCACCCTAACTGCTGAGCTTGCGTTGCATAAAGAAAAGGTCAAAACTTTTGAAATGGTCCCTCAAGAAGAGAAAATAACATGTTCTGAATTTGACCAATTTCGTTTTGAAAAGATTGAACACTTGAAAGAAATAGAATCATTAAAAGCTAATCTTTCTAATGAATTAAAAGAAAAAGAGTCGGTTGTCAATGATTTTCAGAAACTTAAAATGGATTTCGAAACTCTCGAGTCTAAAAAGGTTGAATCGGAAATTAATGCTACCAAACTTCTTAAATTCAAAGAACAACAGCTTATAAAACAATACGCTTCCACAGAAAAGGTTCATCTTTTAACTAAATCATTTAAAGAATTCGAACTTAAGCGTCTTCAAGATTTACCACCTAATCCCGGTTATGCAAAACAAGCTCAGGAATATATTCCCGGTCTTTATGACATGACCATAATTGGAAAATCGAAAGAAGCACCTTTTGTTCGTTGTACTGAGGAGACACAATCACTTGGGGATGAAACTCATTCTAAAATGCTTTCAAAATTCCATACAATTGATTATGATCAACATAACAAAGATCAATTTTCGAAAAAGACACGCATTCGCTTACAAAAGGAATTAGCAGAATTAACAGTTCTTGTGCCCCAAAGTTTGTCAAATGAAAACCTTCCTAGTACGTCTCCTACACTCGTCAAAAAGGATTTAACGAAGTTAATTCCACCGGTAAGTAAGGCGTCCGTTAACTTAAATACGGTTCACCAACACTTAGCCGATTTTGACAAGGTCATTTTGGAACGTACGACGGCCACGGCCATAACGGAAGGTGAATGGAACTTTGAGCACACTAGAGCTGCGTTTCGAGATGAAATTGTTCCGTTTGTAAACAATGTTAAAGCTTGTCTTCGTAATATTGATCAAGATTTGTTTTTGGAAATAGAAGAAGTTAGACGTGTTTTCAATGAAATGGAAGATGCTTATGAAAACAGTTTACTTGAAATAGAACGGGTTTCACGCCATAATGATCTGCTTCTGAATCAAGTGATGTCTCATGATATAGTTTCTGTTTGTGTGAATACAAGTGTTGATAATGATTCTATTGTGCATAATGTTGAATCTGTGGATAATGTGGTAGATAGTACTTGTCACGAATCTGACGCTGAATTTTTAAAGCTTCAAGATTCATATTCTTCGCTTTCAAAACGTTTTGATGAGATTCAAACACATTGTATTTCGCTTGAATGCAAGCAACAATTTATTCAAGAAATCTTTGAAACGTCATTCGAAGGTGTTAATATCGATGATGCAAATTTTGAAAAGAATTTTCGACTGAATTTACAATCAAAACAGCGTCAGCCAAGTGACAAAGTTGCTAAATATTTGCCGATAGAAATAGAGAAATCTAAGGAGCTTAACTGTGTAAACGTACTTGAGGCCACTGAGAGTTTTAGACTTGATCTAGACAATCAAGTTTCCAAGATTTTGTCCAAAGTTGATAACTTAAAACAGAAAAATACACGACTCTTCGATTCAGTACAGCCCGCATGTGTTGATACCACTGCACAGAATCAATCGTTGATTGAACAATTGAATCGAAAGTCGGTGGAAATATCTGATTTGAGGGAACAAATTTGTGATTAAAATCTTGTCTTGGCTGAGTTAAAGGAAACACTTCGTACTCTAAAAGGTAAGAATGTTGTGGATAACGCAGCCACTATCTCAGCATCGTCCTCTAGTGCTATCAAAAGAACCCTTATAGCCGTCACACCACTTAACAAGGGCCCTAGGACTAAACCATCTCAAACTTTGGTCACTAAAGATAAGGAGGAATCCAAACCAGCTTCTAATATTCCCGTGTTGCCTTCTACAGGAGTAAGCACCACTACTAAGGCTCAAAGATCTAAGCTTAAGAGAAACAAGAAGAATGATAGGATCTTGCCCCCATCTAGTAGTCAAGTGAAGAAGAAAGTAGAAGCCCATCCTAGGAATGTTATTTCTGTTTTGAATAAAAAGAATCATGTAGCTAAACCTAAAGGCTCTGCGGTTGTGCAGCGTTCTAAGCCTACTGTGAATTCTAATTTAAAATGTTGGAATTGCAATGAATGTATGTTTTCTAGTCGTCATGATTCTTGCCTTATTGACCATGTGAATGAGATGCAGGCCCGGAAAAATGGATTAGAATGGAAACCGACTGGGAAAGTGTTAACCCAAGTTGGTTGGATGTGGCGCCCCACTGGTAGAACTTTCACTATAGTAGGAAATACGTGCCCTTTGACTAGGATCACTCCCACTAAAGCGAAGAAAGCGTGCCCTTTAACTAGGAATAACAAGGCTACCAAGACACAAGCGTGTCCTTTAACTAGGAACACCGACACTACTGTAGGAACCAAGTGCCCTTTAAATAGGTCTACTCCCACTGTAGTGCCCGCGAATAATCCAAAACCTAAGAAAGTTGGAACAGTAAAACCTGTTAGTGCTAAAACTCACATTAGAAAACGCAGGAAATCTAAGGGTCTAAAAATGTTAGCAATTCTGATAATTCTATATCTGTATCTGCTAACACTCCGGAACCAATAGTTTCCAATGCATTGTCTACTGTTGTTATTGAAAACAGGTGGTCCAAATTGTTCTCTGGTATTTGGACTCTGGTTGCTCCAAGCATATGACCGGAGATCGCTCTCAGCTCAGAAATTTCGTCAGCAAGTTTCTTGGTACGGTTCGATTTGGTAATGATCATATTGCAAAGATAATGGGTTATGGTGAATATCATATTGGGAATGTTATTATTTCAAGAGTGTATTATGTAGAGGGTCTCGGTCACAATTTATTTTCTGTGGGACAATTTTGTGATGCAACCCTAGAAGTTGCTTTTCGAGAGCATACCTGCTTCATTCGTAATTTGGAAGGGGTTGATTTATTGAAAGGTACTCGAGGGAATAATTTGTATACTTTGTCTCTACAAGACATGATGGCCGCTTCTCCCGTATGTCTTCTCTCCAAAGCATCAAAGACTAAGTCATGGTTATGGCATCGACGGTTATCTCATCTTAACTTTGACGCTATTAATAACTTGGCGAAAAACGAACTTGTTCGTGGTCTTCCTAAACTATCATTTCACAAGGATCATTTGTGTTCCGCGTGTACAATGGGGAAAAGCACTAAGAAGTCTTACAAACCCAAGACTGAAGACACCAACCAAGAGAAACTTTATCTTTTGCATATGGATCTTTGTGGGCCAATGCGTGTTGAAAGTCGTAGTGGCAAAAAGTACATCCTCGTTATTGTGGATGATTACTCTCGGTTTACATGGGTGAAATTTCTAAAAGCAAAAAATGAGGCACCTAAATTCATCATCAAATTTCTCAAGATGATTCAAGTGCGTCTCAACACTACTGTCCGACGCATTCGTACAGATAATGGAACCGAATTTGTGAACCAAATCTTGCGTGATTATTATGAAGAAGTTGGAATTTCTCATGAAACATCCGTTGCTCGCACTTCACAACAAAATGGTGTCGTTGAAAGGCGAAATCGCACACTTATGGAAGCTGCTCGAACGATGTTAATTTACGCAAAGGCTCCATTGTTTTTATGGGCAGAAGCAGTATCTACAGCAGTGTACACCGAAAACCGGTCACTAATTCGTAAACGCCATGGTAAAACACCTTATGAGCTTCTCCATGGAAAAGTACCAGATTTATCCTATCTTCATGTATTTGGTTCTCTTTGCTATCCAAATAATGATGGTGACAATTTGGGAAAACTTCAACCAAAGGCTGATATTGGTATTTTCATTGGTTACGCACCCGCAAAGAAGGCATACCGAATCTACAACCGTAACTCTCGCAAGATCCTCGAAACTATGAATGTTGATTTTGACGAGCTGACAGCAATGGCTTCTGAGCAAAGCAGCTCTGAACCCGCACTTCATGAAATGGGACCCAGTAATATTAGTTCTGGTCTTGTCCCAAACAACCCTACTTCATCATTTATACCACCTACTAGGAATGAATGGGATACGCTGTTTCAACCGTTCTTTGATGAATTCTTTACTCCTCCAACCATTGTTGCTCCAGAACCTGAGGTAATAGCTCCGATAACCGAAGTTGTCGCTCCAGCAACCGATGCACAATCAGACACATCTGCACCTACAACTGGTCAAGATATACCATCAACAAGTAATTCTCAACCAACACCTGTTTCAACTACCCATGTCATGCCTATTGATGATGAAGAGGATGATGATGATCACGATTTGGAATTCGCTCAAATGCGTGAACTTCCATTCTTTGGTGTATCTATTCCCGACCCTAATCAAGCCGGGTCGTCCACCTCAGAGGAAGATCCTTATACAGTTTACTCCAATCCACGGATTCGTGAACATGACAGCAAGTGAACAAAGGATCATCCTATAGATTCTATTATTGGTGACCCTAATCGTCCAGTATCCACACGAAGTCAGTTACAAGAAAGTGCACTGTTTTGTCACTTTGATGCTTTTCTCACTGAAGTTGAACCTAAGACATGGCAACAAGCTTTTACTCAATCCTGTTGGATATAAGCTATACAAGAAGAACTTAACGAATTCATACGTCTTGATGTTTGGGAACTTGTCCCATGCCCGGATCAAGTGCAGTTACTCACTTTGAAATGGGTTTACAAGGTGAAACTCGATGAGTTAGGCGGAATATTGAAGAACAAAGCTCGTCTAGTAGCTCGTGGATACAAGCAATTATTGGGCATCGACTTTATGGAATCCTTTGCACCTGTTGCCCGTTTGGAAGCTATTAGACTATTCCTCGCTTATGCAGCCCATATGAATATGGTCGTCTATCAGATGGATGTGAAGACGGAATTTCTTAATGGTGAACTCAAGGAAGAGGTCTATGTTCAACAATCGGATGGTTTTGTGAATCCTAATTATCCTAATCATGTGTACAAGCTTAAGAAGGCTCTCTATGGGTTGAAGCAAGCTCCTCGCGCATGGTATGATCTTTTGTCACAATTCCTCATTACGCAAGGCTTCGCAAAAGGCAAGGTGGATCCTACGCTGTTCATTCAGAAACGAGGTAAAGATATGATTATGGTACAAATATATGTTGATGATATTATATTTGCAGCCTCGACCCAAACCTTATCGGATGAGTTTGGGACACTCATGTCTTCCAAGTTTAAGATGTCAATGATGGGCAAGGTATCATTCTTCTTAGGTCTTCAGATATCTCAGAGTCCCAGAGGCATCTTTATCAATCAATCCAAGTATGCCCTTGAATCGCTTAAGAAGTATAAGATGGAATCTTGCGACCCCGTGGAGACTCCAATGGTGGAACGAACTAAGCTTGATGCAGATCCACATGGAGTTGCCGTTGATCCGACACTTTATCGTGGAATGATCGGTACTCTTCTGTATATCACAGCCAGTCGACCTGATCTTCAGTTTGCTATATGTATGTGTGTCAGGTATCAAACTAGGCCTACTGAGTTACACTTAGCTACTGTTAAAAGGATCTTTCGATATCTTAAAGGAACCATTAATCGGGGACTTTGGTATTCGAAGGACTCTTCTATTGCACTAATGGCATATGCAGATGCGGATCACGCGGGTTGTCAAGATACCAGGCGTAGCACGAGTGGAACTTTGCAACTACTAGGAGATCGACTAATCAGTTGGGCATCGAAAAGGCAGAAAAGCGCTACAATCTCAAGTACGGAAGCAGAATACATAGCTATGTCCGGTTGCTGTGCTCAAATTCTTTGGATGAGATCGCAATTAACCGACTATGGTCTAGGTTTCAACAAGATTCCGATGTACTGCGACAACAAAAGTGCAATTGCCTTATGCTGCAACAATGTTCAATTCTCCCGGTCGAAGCATATTGACATTCGCTACCATTTCATCAAGGAGCAAGTGGAAAATGGATTAATAGAGCTTTACTTTGTCCGATCTGAGTATCAATTGGCAGATATTTTCACGAAGGCTTTAGATCGCACTCGAATTGAATTTTTTGCCGACAAGCTAGGAATGAGAACCTTCTCGCCTGAGACTCTAAAGGAACTAGCAGATGAAGCGAAAGAATAGTCTTGGTAAAACTATTCTCCGTATCCTTGGTGATCATTTGTATATATTGTTTATATTTTAATCCACAAAAGCAAAATACAAAAATATAAAACCATAAAAAACCATAAAAATTGAAAAATCTAGAAAAATCCTAAAATATTTTTACTTTATTTTTAAAAGGCATGTCTTTTGGTACGATAATATTTACGGCCTTAGAAATGTTGATTAATATCGACACGGCGCCATAAATAGAGTTCGTACAAGAGTTGTAAATATTTCATAAAACATGCCAAAATGGCTTGTAGTTATTTCTGACTGCAACCCGGTTTTCACATTAAAGTCAAGTATTTCTTATGAAAGCTTTGGCTCACAACGGGAATTAATTTTCTCGGGCAAGGTTTACTTTAAAACCTTGTAAAGGATCAAGTTTACTTTATAACTTGGTCTAACACAAATCTATGTACGTTTCAGTGCATTTATTTGTTAAAACAAGAGAAGTCTTGTTTTTATGAAGCTATCAACTCTACAACCATGCAATCTACAATTGGTATCTACATACTCGACGATGCGACTACTCAACCGACGACTACAGCTCTTTCAGTAGAACACGGGTCAACAATTGAGGGGGAGTAATTGTCAAGCATTCAGAATCTTCGATGCTGAACGTGCCAAGTTCACAAGTTGGTGTCAAGACAACAATACCAATCGTACATGTGGTGTCAAGAGATGACTTCAGACGTGATGAGGCGACCAACATATGCTGACAAGAACCATTTGATTTTATCATATGATGTTCTCATCTATCAGGTCCAACCTTGTCAATTCTTTTTAATATGGTGCATATGTGATCATGTTACAAATAGATGTCATGAAGATAAAACGGACTCACATTTTTCTTCCCAAAACCTTTGTTAAAACTTCATTAAATCAATTGAGATTAAAAACATCGATTGGGTTAATATTTTTAATATGGGGAGAAAATGTGATTTAATATGGGATATTATTACAAATGGTTTGACTTAATGTGCTGGCTCATCCCGACATATGCAAAACGTTTTCGAATATCGTGGCATATGTTAAGGGGGAGCAAAATGGATTTGCTATATCAAAATGGATTTTCATGGTGACATATACTTACCCAAACCTCACTTAATTCACGACGATGAAGATTGTGGTGACATAAGGATGGTAGGATAGGTTAAGTCCAATGATTCTTCCAGAACCGGAGGAATCTTCCCAAGGACATTCCATAGCTAGAAATAGTAGTCCTTAGGAAAGATGGAGAAAGATTGTGAACGTAGCTGAATGCCGACCAAGTGCTTAAGTTAGCACTGGAACAATCACAACGAGGTGCTAGTTATGACGTATTGGTAAGCATTGAAGGGGTTGAAGAATGAAAAAGAATTGTAAAGATAAAGGGTGTAAAGAAAGAAGCCCTCCTTACAACTTTAGGCAGAAACCGGGTCAATACTCATGCTATTGAGATCATTGTTAATGAATCTTGATATTGAAGACATACATCATGGACCCAGTGATGCAATGCACAACCCATCCCAGCTAACTCAGATATCTCTCAAAAGGTATTTGTTTTAATCACACGGAGACAACACGTTATCTATTGATTTATTCACTCCGAATAAATTGGTATTGAAAAGGTGGCACTCCTCTCCAGCCTCCGATCACTAAAATCCAAAATGCACGATCGAGTCTAGAGCCATTTGAGATCATCAAATATCTCATTAGGACACACTTTCATAATTCCTTGCTTCTTCACACACTGTGAAAAGTAAGATCTTAAGAGTCCTACGCAAAATCTTCATGATCTTGCCTGAACATCTGAGTAATACGAAAGTATTTACAATGAAGATGGAAATCCTTCTTGAGCGAACATCAAAAAGCTCATGGTAGGTGACTTGTGCGATTCTTTATGAATCAAACTTGTGATAACTGGAAAGCAACAGCTGTTTAATTCTTAACTGAATTTAAACACGTTCTAGGCCTCTACGCAATATCTCATTGATCTTGCCAGAACACTCAGAGTGATACTTTTGTGTTCACTGTGATGAGTGGAAATCCTTCTAGTGTTAACCTCAAACAGCACTTGGTAGGTAACTTGCAAGATTCTATACGAATCAAGCTCGTGACAACTGGAAAGCAACGATGGTGCGGTTCTTAATTGAATTTCACTTGTTCCAGGAACATGAATTGACGGCTTCAAATCATGCGGATAATTTTATCCAAATGATTCACTCTTTACGTTCACAGTCAGCTTTGGACGGTCGAGTAAAGAGAACGGGTTTACCCGCGAAATCCTGTCAGGAAGTTACTTAATTGAAACTATCCGTCACGGGTACGATATCTAATATCGTCCAACGGTCTTCACCGACCGGAGGTAAAATGCTACCGAATTAGAATGAAATGTTCAAAGCCATTTCGTTCGTGTCTACTTATGTTGCGGCATTTGAAGACGGTGGCGTTGCGGGATCCAAGAAGAAGTCGTCCCCGCATGCTTATACTCTATGCACTTAATATCTCATTTAATTCAAGAAAGCCTAAAAGTTAAGTCTTCCGCTGTATCGAACTCGGAAGCTTTCAAGAATTACGAAGGTATAAGTATGTGGGACATGGCGTCACGAAAAGGAAAAGATCACAAGTGATGGATGCACGAGATCAAGGCAAGAGATTAATGCTCAAGACTGATATCAAAGGTCATATCAGCATGTTCAGCTAAAAAGAAAAAGAAAAGAAAGACGAAGACTACGAGCTCAAGACAAGCATAGTATGCTAGGTTTATTTTATTATTGTAACTTGGGTAACACCCTTGTTTGGAGTGACCTCCCTTAGGGGGAGATTGTTGGAAATACGTTTTACGTATTAGAAAGGATCGGTCACTCCAACAATAGTCTACGTTATAGCTCGTAGTTTAGTTATTTACTTTTATCAAACAAAGCCCAAAACCGAGCCCATGGATTGTATGGGTCGGCGGCCTATTGTAAACCCAAGCCCATCACATGGGCTTGGGTATATAAACCCTCTCCTTAGATGGAGAGGGGTGTGGTTTTCATTATTTTACACATAGTTCTTTCTTAGTTTCTCTCTCTAAAGTGTGAAATCCACCATTTCTCTATCTCTTTCTCTCTCTAAAAACATAAGCATAGATTTGCAAATCTACAAACAATACTTTTCCCCATGGGGAATGTCTCCTCCATTAATGCATCCCAACCAAATGCAAGGGATGTTTGGAACTAACAACTTTGGACCCATGAGATATTAGGGACCAAATGTTTGATCTTGTATGTTGTTACCTAGATATGCTTGGGAATCGATTTAGATCCCGACGAGAAGACTAAGGATAGTGGTTTTTCTAAACACATGACGGGTAACCGAAGTTTGTTCTCGCACTACAAAGCATATGATGGAGGTAACGTTACATTCGCTAGTAATCAACGTGGTAATATCATTGGCAAAGGTACGGTCTCTCTTGACTCTATGACCATTGAAACGTAGAGCACGTAGATAACTTAGGTTTTAACCTTCTAAGTATACGTCAAATTTGTGACAATAAGTGTAAGGTCATCTTTTCGGAATATGACAGTGAAATCATAAAAGATGGAAAGGTCATTGGAAAAGGTGTTTGAAAGCATGGGCTTTATGTCATGAAGGTCAATAGGAAATTAATGGACAACATATGTCTAGCGACTTTAGATGATAGTTCTACTCTTTGGCATAGGAGATTAGGTCACGCTAATATGCGTTTAATTCAATCTTTAGTCTCTAAGGAGTTGGTAAGACATCTCCCCAAGATGAAGTTTGATAGTCACTTTTGTGATGCTTGCAAAATTGGGAAGCAAGTTCACTAAAGTCACAAAGCCAAGAATTTGGTTTCGACCTCTCGGTGCTTAGAGCTCCTACATATGTATCTCTTTGGACCTTCCGCCATACGGAGTTATCGAGGTAACCTTTATACCCTAGTTATAGTTGATGACTATTCTAGATTCAATTGGACTAGATTTTTGGTGTCTAAGAATGAAGCTTTCGATCACTTCGAAACCTTTAGTCGAAGAATTCAAAATCAACTAGGATGTTCAATTGTCTCTATTAGGACAGATCATGGTAGGAAATTTGATAATGAAGTGCAATTCGGTGCCTTTTGTGAAGCTCATGGTATTATCCATAACTTCTCGGCTCTTTGCACTCCACAATCAAATGAGGTAGTTGAAAGGAAGAATAGGACCATCCAAGAGATGAGTAGGACGATGTTAAATGAGCAATCTTTTCCTCAAAAGTTTTGGTGCAATGCCATGGACACATCGACCTATATTCTCAACCGAATTCTTATTCGACCTTTTCTAGGAATGACCCCTCTTAGATTATTAAAGGTAATAAGCCCTCATTGGAATACTTTAAGGTGTTTGGAAGCAAGTGCTTCATTCTCAACACCAAAGATTACCTTACTAAGTTCGACCCAAAGTCTTACAAAGGTATCTTTTTAGGTTATTCTCAAACTAGCAAAGCCTACATAGTCCTCAATAGAACCTCAGGTGTAATTGAAGAATCACTTAACATGACATTTGATGAATCCCCTCTTTCATCTAAGACACCACCTTTGGTAGATGATGACTTGGATGAAATAGACATAGTTAATGCCAAAGATGTTAGAAACATAGGAGTTGAAGACCTTAGTGTTGAAAAGGGAGTAAACATTAAGGAGTCAAAGGATCATGCTCTCGACAACGTCATAGGCGAATTAAATCAAAGGACCCTAAGATCTCAAGTCCAAAATCAAATTAACTTCTTTTGTTTTGTCTCCTTGATTGAACCAAAGAATGTTATAGAATCTTTGATGGATGAGAGTTGGGTCATCGCCATGGAAGAAGAATTGAATCAATTCATTGCTAATGACGTTTGGGAACTTGTTCCTCCACCTAGAAGTTCGACAATCATAGGAACCAAATGGGTATATAGGAATAAGTTAGACGATAATGGTGTTGTGTCTCGTAACAAGGCTAGACTTGTAACTAAAGGCTATAATCAACAAGAAGGTATTGATTATGACGAGACATACGCACATGTAGTAAGATTAGAATCCATTAGAATCCTTTTAGACTACGCTTGTTCCTTAGACTCTAAGCTTCAACAAATGGATGTAAAGAGTGTGTTTCTTAACGGTTTGATCAGTGAAGAGGTATATGTGGCTCAACCTCCCGGCTTCATTGATTTTGAGAAACCGGATCATGTTTATAAGCTTAAGAAAGCTCTTTCTTGTCTTAAACAAGCACCCAAAGCTTGGTATGATAGACTTAAAGCGTTTCTTGTTAAACATGACTATACCATGGGAATGGTAGACAATACTCTCTTTACAAAGAAGAAAGGTTCTCACCTCATTATCGTACAAATATATGTTGACAACATTATATTTTGTTCAACTTGTCAATCATTGTGTGATGACTTTGCCAAAATCATGGATGCCGAGTTTGAAATGAGTATGATGGGAGAACTTAAATTCTTTTTAGGATTCCAAATTAAACAAATGGACGATGGTATTTTCTTTAATCAATCCAAGTATGTTAAAGAAATGCTAAAGAAATTTGGATTAGAAGACTCTAGACCGATGAAGACCCCTATGGCCTCAGATAATAAACTCACTGTAGATGATGATTGTGAGTCAGTAGACAACACCAAATATAGAGGTATGATTGGTAGTTTGTTGTACCTGACGGCAAGTCGACCGGATATCATGTTTAGTGTTTGCCTTTGTGCTCGCTTCCAAGAGGCTCCCAAAACCTCTCACCTTGAAGCGGTTAAGCGTATCTTCCGATACATTAAGGGCACTACACATTTAGGATTATGGTATCCTAAAGGGACCGGCGTAGAAACCATTGTCAACGCGGACTCGGATCATGCGGGAGACTATGTGGACCGAAAAAGCACTAGTGGAGTTTGTACCTTCATGGGTTCTTGTTTAACTTCTTGGTTCTCCAAGAAACAAACCGCTCTTGCAATATCCACCACGGATGCCGAGTATGTGAGTGCCGGTAAAGCTTGTCAACAAGCTCTATGGATGAAGCTGATTACGGGATTTCTCTTGATGTTGTTCCCATCATGTGCGACAATAAGGGTGCAATAGACCTTAGCAAGAATCCCGTTCAACATTCGCGAACTAAGCACATAGAGATTCGCCACCATTTTCTTAGGGATAATGTTCAAAAGGGGAACATTTCGATTGAGAAGGTACCCTCGGTAGAAAACTTAGCCGACATCTTCACTAAGAAACTTAAGAGGGAACCTTTTAATTACTTGCGTCTAGGTCTAGGTTTAATGGAACATATTCCTTAATTGCGCATTTTATTAATCGAGTCTTTTTCTATTTTGAGTCTTTTATTTCTTTGAGTTATTGAGTATTGCAAACTCTTTCTGGAAAACTTCTTCCTCTTTCAAAATTCTCAAAGTTCTTTCGAAAATGGCCGAGAAATGTTTTTGCATTGTTAATTCAATCTAAAAACGTTTTTCATAGCTTCTTGCTATTCATAATGAGCTTACATAATTCATATGTATGTGTCTCTCAAATATAGCAAGAACAAAATTGAGCTATGGAGGATCATTGTGTCATGACTTTTTGTCTAGTTCTACACACCTCCAACATCGATTTTCTTCAAAATCCATGTATTTTGGTCAAAACCTTGTTTGGTGAGTTCTTGTGTGTTTTCTTTGTCTATCTTTGCTTCTTAACATATCTCCATGATTAGTTAGACTAGAAAAATAGGATTTGCTAAATTGGAAAATCCTCACTCTTCACTAAATTCAACCCACTGTGGGCGGTTCTCTATTGAGACCACGGCTCCTTATCGATAAGGAACCGCCGGTGGAGAAAAGGAACCGTGCACAGAGCCTTCTTTTTCGGGTATTTCTGAAACTCCAAATTTGTTCCAACACTTTAGGGAATCTTTGTTTCAACCCTTTGACCACCCCCAAAATATCTTGGGCTTTCTCTATTTAGCCCTAAGAAATTTGCATCCTTCCTCAAATAAAAATGTCTTGTTCTCTAAATGAAAGCCTTGATTCTCCTCCATTTTCTCCAATTGCTTTCAATCCAAATTAACTTAAGAACACTCAAAATCACATATCTTCTCCTTCTAAGAATGTTGATTGTGGAACTTCTTATCTTCCACCACTAGCCTTTAGTGTTCTTCCTCCTTCACATGATAATGTCATGCATCATAGAACATATCGTCATTGTTGTCAATATCAACATCTTGCTATGGCTCATATCTATGAGGAGCTGAATTACATCAAGAGTCTCTTATTCAAACCTCCTCTTCACTATGACTATGAGATCTCTACCAAGCCACCACCACCTCCTTCTGCCACTACCTTGTCTTTTATCTAATAATTGGTTGCTTATCTTCAATACATCTAGTTCAAGCAAATATTAGAGTTCTAGTTTAACTAGGATTAGATTTATGCTTCTCTTTTGGCTTGTTTTATTTCTCATACATCTTTGTATGCTTTGTTTCCTTGTATCTTTTATCATGTTTCCTTTAAAACATAACTTATCTTGGATCTTTGTCTCTTCTCTTATTTTTTTTGTGTGACCTTTACTATATCTTGTTGGGTGTCTCTTCTCTACTACTACCCCTTCTATGTAGCTTGTCACCATATCTCGATTCCTTGGTGCCTCAAGCAAGGGGGAGTAAGCACCAAGGGGGAGCATTTGCAAAGTCCGGTTCTTTTCTTCTTCAAAGACTTTTGCAACCTTTTTGCTTTGACAAAAGGGGATAAATGAAATAAACTTGTCTTCGAAAATCTTGTTTTTATTAGGTGATTGAGTTTATGTATTTTCGGAATCAAAAAGTGGAAGATTGTTAATGCAATGATGCCTAAAAACGTTACTTGCATTTTTCGGTCTCGCTTTGTTTTGATTACAACAGTATGTAAAAACAAGCATTTACAAAAACAACGAAAAATGAATTCTTGAGTTCAAGTATTTTTCATTTCAACCATTATCACTTAAGGTATGTACAAACAAGTACTCATCCTAATTAAGTGATTAAGGATTTAATCTTTTCTTAAAACTCACTTTTTATTAGGTTAGACAAGTTTTTATTAAACATTCTTTTTAAGAAAATGTTTTATTAAATTAATTATAAGAAAATTTGAAAATTTGAAAATGGCATATTCTATCTAGGTTAGGAATATCCTTTCAGGATATTTTAATCTCCAGATTCGAACCATACCTCTAAAAGACAAAAAGGAGTGGAGTCTACTCTGGCGGTTCCTTAGTGGCTATGGTGGTTCCTTATCGATAAGGAACCGCGGGCTGCAATAAGGAACCGCGGGCTGCAATAAGGAACCGCGGGTAGATATAGCCGTTGGAAGTTTGTCTTATAAATAGTGGACCATTCTCAGCTTTTCTCTTCACCTCTTTTGCACATACATTTCCAGATTCTTTCATACTTCTTAAATCACTCAAATCGTTGGTCATTTGGTTGATTACTACTTGTTTATAAGTGAATCTTTCTCCTCCCATCTCTTCCTCTCAAAGTGCAAAGAGAAGAACACTTTCATCCTTGAAGTGTTGTGTCTACCTCAAAGATCCATTGAAGATCCAAACTATTTATTCATTGTTGTGTCATTATTGTGAAGATCCAAGTAGTTGTGTCTATTTGTAAGTTGTGTATGTATTAAGGTTAATACTTGGTCCTTAAAGTATATTAGTGTAGATTGGTCCTAGCTAAGATAAGGGCTCGACTTTTAGGTTAGAGTCGGAAATTGGATAAGCGACGTTGTGTACGGTTTCTCCACCTTAAGGAGCTTGTTGATTAGTGAACTCTCGAGTAAGGAGTACTCGAGGACCGGAGTAGGAACGAGGAGTGAGCTTTGTTGCCGAACCACTATAAATCTTGGTGTTTGGTTTGATCTTTCCTTCCCTTATCTCTTTACATTCATTATTCTTTATACTTGTGATTATTAGTTTAGTTGCACTATACCTTGTTCATATTGTGTATAAGAAGGTTTCACATAAATACTCAAGCCTAAGTTTTTTAAAAGGATTTTCAAAAACCACCTTTTAACAAGTAAATTTTAAGAAACTATTCAACCCCCCCCCCTTCTAGTTTCTACATATCTTTCAATTGGTGTCAATACTTCATAACTAAGTTCACAATCGGTATCTAGACAACGATACCATTCGTACATGTGGTGTTAAGAGATAACCTCAGACGTGATGAGGAGACCAACATTTCCCGACAGGAACCACGTGATTTTATCATATGATGTTTTCATCAATCAGGTCCAACCTTGTCATTTTTTCTAATATGGCGAACATGTGATCTATTTTAACAAATTGGTGTCATTACAAATCAAAATCATGGAGATAAAATGGACTCGTATTTTTCTTCCCAAAACCTTTGTTAAAACTTCATTAAATCAATTGATATAAAAAATATCGGTTGGGTTAATATTTTTAATATCGGGGAGAAAATATGATTTAATATGAGAAACAGTTTATCACAAAACGGATTTGGATATCAAAATACATTTGGATTTCATGGTGACGTATACTTACCCTCAACCCATTTATTACACGAAGGTGACGATTGTGGTGACACAAGGATGGTAGGATAGGTTAAGTCCAATGATTCTTCTAAAACCGGAGGAATCTTCCCAAGGACATTCCATAGCTAGAAATAGTGGTCCATAAGAAAGATTGAGAAAGATTGTGAACGTAGCTGAATGCCGACCAAGTACTTAAGTTAGTACTAGAACAATCATAACAAGGTTCTAGTGATGACGTATTGGTAAGCATTATAGGGGTTGAAGAATTAAAAAGAATTATAAAGATAAAGGGTGTAAAGAAATTAGCCCTCTTTATAACATAGGCAGAAACCGGGTCAACACATATGTTAGTGAAGATAGACATCATGGACCCAGTGATGCAATGCACAACCCATCCCAGCTAGCTAAGATATCTCTTAAAAGGTATCTGTTTTAATCAAACGGAGATTAACATGTTATCTATCGATTTATTCACTCTGAATAAATTGGTATTGAAATGGTGGCACTCCTCTCCAGCATCTGATCACTAAAAATCCAAAATGCACGATCGAGTCTAGAGCCATGTGAGATCATCAAATATCTCATCAGGACACACGTCCATATTTCCTTGCTTCTTCATACTCTGTGAATAGTAAAAAAGATATTAAGAGTCCTACGCCAAATCTTCACGGTCTTGCCTGAACATCCGAGTAATACGCAAGTATTTACAATGAAGATGGAAATCCTTCTTGAGCAAATTTCAAAAAGCTCATGGTAGGTGACTTGTGCGATTATTTATGAATCAAACTTGTGATAACTGGAAAGCAACATTGGTTTAATTCTTAACTGAATTTAAACACGTTCTAGGCCTCTACGCAATATCTTAGTGATCTTGCTAGAACATTCAGATGAATACTATTTAGTATTGACAGTGACGAATGGAAATCCGTCTAGTGTTAACCTCAAATAGCACTTGGTAGGTAACTTGCAAGATTCAATATGAATCAAGCTCGTGACAACTGGAAAGCAACGATGGTGTGATTCTTTAATGAATCAAAGTTATTCTAGGAATCAGAATTAACGGCTATAATCATGCGGATAACTTCACCCAAATGATTCACTCTTTACGTTCGCAGTCAGCTTTTCACGATCGAGTAAAGAGAACGAGTTTACCTGCGAAATCTTGTAAAGGAGGTTCTTAATTGAAACTACCTGCCACAAGTATGATATTTAATATTCTCCAACGGTCTTCACCGACCGGAGGTAAAATGCTACCGAACTAGAATGAAATGTCAAGGCCATTTCGTCGTATATACGTATGTTGCTGCATTTGAAGACGGTGGCGTCGCAGAGTTCGAGAAGAAGTCGTCCCCACATGCTTATACTTTCTGCACTTAAGACTTCAACAACTTCAAGAAAGCCTAAAAGTAAAGCCTTCCGCTGTATCAAACTCTAAAGCTTTCAAGAATTACTAAGGTATAAGTATGTGGGACATGAATTCACGCATGGAGGCGAATATCACAAGTGAAGGATGCACAAGATCAAGGCAAGAGAAATATGTTCAAGATTGATATCAAAGATCACATCAACATAGTATGCTAGGTTTAATTTATTATTATAACTCGGGTAATCCCCTTGTTTGAAGTGACCTCCCTTAGGGGGAGATTGTTGGAAATACGTTTTTACGTATTTAGGAAAAATCGGTCACTTCGACAATATATTAGCTAGTAGCTCATAGTCATTGTATAAGTTAAGTAAACAAAGGCAAAGCCCACCTATATTCATATAGGTGGCAGCCTATTGTAAAGCACAAGCCCGTCTTGTGGGATTGGGTATATAACCCATCTCCTTAGTTGGAGAGGGGTGGTTGCTCATAATATTTGACACACATTACATGTGTTTATCTTTCTAGTTTCTCTCTTTAAAAGTGTATGTTTGTGTAACCGTTTCTCTCTCTACTCTATCTTTCTAGACACAAGATTTACATAACACTAATACTACGCTAGCAACATATGAACTGAAGCAACATGTATCACACTTTAGCACATTAGCTATTCGATACCTTTTATTTCTTCTTTTTCCTTCAACTTTATAATTATAGCTCAATGGCTATTTTTTTTTTTTTGCTCTCTTTTTCTCTTTTTTTCACTTGCCTTTTTTTCTTGGCTAAAACTCCTAGCCACGGATCAACATACTTCCAAAGTTTATGTTGTATTGACAAACATCGAACGTGCTGTGTTTCTCCTAATTTGGATTTTTCCTCTATTATATGTGTCACACCCCACCATGGCGGAATATGGGGCTCGACGTATGGATATCATCACATCAATAGCGTGTCTATAGAGTTAACTAAATGAAATAGAGATGTCATAAAAAGGTGACACAATGTCATGACAATATCTCAAATAATGTAGGCATCTAGGTAAGTAGGTAACATGCCTACCACTTACCAAAGACATTTAAATAACACACATCAAGCATATAGGTATCAAACAATTTACTAAATCAAAAGACAAAATAAAATCTAAGAGGAAAGGGATTCCTCCTAATGCAATCCTAGCAACCTCTATACTCTAGCCACTTCTAACATCATCTTGCACAACTACCTCACCTAAAAATGACACTAAAATCTGTCAACATAAAATTGGTGACAACATAGGTTTAAGTTATCTAGAACATCATAAGAAACTTTGACATCCGCTGTAAATAAGTTGAAGAAAAACAATTTATAGTAATGGACCATAATGTGATAATCATGTTACATGCATCCACAACAAAACTTAAACCAAGTACCGATCACATCTACAATTCACAAAGCACACTATAACAATCAAGAAGTATCCTGTCACACACACAAGAACACACACCATACCATCCGGGTCTTTCCCACACCACCTGTGGAAGATGAACTATATCCCCGTCGAGATATCTTGCCTCCGAAGAGACGATGCACAAGTACTCAGGACGGATCGCGCCCCACGAACCAAGAACTCAGGACGGATCGTGCCCCACGAACCAAGAAATCAGAACCAAGAACTCAGGATGGATCATGCCCCACGCACCACACACATCACAACTGGTCCCATAGACGCCCATACATCTATGTACCAATCCTATACATAACACAATCAAGATTCACATATCAGAACACATATCAAAGCACATATGAGAACACATAAGCACGAAAGTCACACAATAACACATCATGTCCAAACATTTATAAAAATATAGTACCAAAACATTTTAAGAACACCACAAGTGTCATCTCCATTCCATACTAGAAGAAAACATTTAAAAACTCAGTGATAATGGGACTATGAACTCACCTGATAGCACATCAAGCTAGCACTCATTTAAAGCTATAAAATCATACACGACACCCTTAGCTCAAGTATTAACACCCAAGTTAAGTAACAATCAAGGAGATGAATCTAATTCTCTTATCCCCACTATCTAGTTCTCCCACTACAAGCTATTCTATACGTAAAAATCCAATTTTTTCCCGGTACGGTTTACTAGTCACTAAACAATCACATGAAGTGAACTTAACACCACACTTGGTTCCTACCCTACTGGAGTTATGTTTTTATATGATCTAAGAACTCCAAAAACCAATTTTACTTCCTACTTATACATTTAACCCTTCCGTTTAGTCTCTACGCCAAAAGCCGTTCTCACCAAAACTGATTTTTTGTACATGCTAAATGTTTGTCACCAAAATCCCAACCTAAACACCATAACTTTTATTGAAAACCTCCAGTACTTTCATATATATTATAAATAGTACCCAAATCAAAAATTTTTTGCTATCTCATTCTTTTGGTTAGGTTTTGACTAAATTTCCGAAATCTAAATTTATTCCTGAACAGTGCACTGTTTTTGTAAAAATTGTTTGACGACCTTCCCTAACTCCATTTGTAAAAATTCTTAATTTTAAAAAAAAAGAAACTCGACCAAAGGTGCTACCGACTGCCCGGAACAGTCGACACAAGACAGCCCTAAAAATCAGACTGTTTTACGCCTTTATGCACTAACCTTCTAAACATCATTAATTACCCCCTAAATTATTAAACAAGAATCCTAAAATCATTAATATATCTTAATTACTATATTTTTCCAGAAAATTAATAAAACCCTAATCATCTCTGTGATGGTTAATTAACATTACAATCATGATAAATTAATAAAAACAAGAATTTAAATCAGGATTATACCTTTAATTGATCAAAACAAAGATTTTTGGAAGAACCCTAATTCTCTTGAAAAATTCCGATCATCCCTTTTTTTCTTGTGTGAAAATCTGATTTTTTGTTTTATTAGTGGTGTATTTATACTTGTACAAATCCTTTTCCTAATTTAAAACAAATGGGTTTTGGGCCCCTTTTTTTCTCTTTTTTATGCCGACTAAACACCTTTTTTTTCCAAAAATAATTTAATTTTTTTTTAAATTTCTTTTTTTATTATTCCTTATTTATATTTATTTTTTTATTTATCTATTAATCCCTTAATTAATTAATTACATCTAAACCTTTTAACTAGTCAATTTTACGCGGTTACCGTAAAATAGGTAAAATACGTAAAATATACACTTTTATGAAAATTCTTAAAATATGAAATAAACTTTATAACTAAGTCCTAAATGACTTAAAACCATCCCGTAAATTATTCCCGTGACTAAATACCTCATCCGAGACCTCTAAGCGCTAAACCCTAAATAGCAAAAATACGATTTACTATAATACTTATACGTACACATAAAATCCTAAAATAGCACCGCATTCTATCATAGTTACATCCAATTGAACAAATGAGCATGAACTAACCCCATCATAACATTATATAATGCACCACGCAGTACACGAACGATGACTAACATCCAATGCAAGGCTCAAATATAAACAGAATGCTCGTAAACGCACACTAAGTACATAATCAAAGTCAAACAGACAAAAGTGACAAATCCAAAATCTAGGGTTGTCACATCACTCCCTCCTAATAGAAATCTCGTCCCGAGATTTACTCCCAACTCAAACTCATTCTCAGCAAACAAACGAGGATACATATCCTTAATAAAACCTTCACGTTCAAACGTGAACTCAGTTTATACTAAAATAATCTCAACCAACAACATATGAGCCATAACCGTCCGCGAGGAAACTTATTAAAACCATAAAGTTATGTAACCAACCAAACTAAATCTCGCAACTCATCAAACAAGAATTATCTTGAAATCAAATTAGGAGTCATCACATAACTCGACGGGTTTAAAACTGTCACCCCGATTTCAGTCTTACTCATAAATACCATAAATCAAAACTCATCAAAATATAACCACGTGCTCTAAGGTCTAAATAAATCTCAAATTCTATCCCAAATCATCTCTATGTTAACCCTCCAAGTGTTCATTACCCCAAAATACCCAAAACACGAGTTTAAACCTTGTTGTTTGAAAATTAACCTTGAACTCGACACTTGTACAATTAGTTAGACTTAGCTACTGACCTCCATTTGCTAAACATTATGAATATTTGAAAAGTACGTTCCGAGTACATAATTTTAGGCTTTTGAATCACCCAAAAAGCTTTAAAAACGAACAAGTTATGACCATAACGATTTTTACCTAAAACCTGCCTAGGCATTAGCGACAGTTTCTGACAGTTTAGCGACATAATTTGACAGTTTAGCGACAGTTTCTGCCTACTCCGATTTATACCAAAAAAACGATTTTAAACCCTAAAACCCCTTATTAATTACCAAATTCGAGCCCTAATTTATTTTAATTCTAGAAAATTAAAACTCTCACCCATCATATGATTAAATACATGATTTTAACATATTTAATTTAATAAAAACAAAAATTCTAACTAAAGAACAATAACTTTAGGTGATCAAAACAAAAATATTTTAAAATAAACATGCCATGCTTATATGTTAAAAAAAGTTATATTCCACCTTATTTCAAACACGTTTTCGACACTTTACCCTCATTTTATCGACTACCAACAAATATTTTTTATTTTACTATTTGCAAGTTTTTTTTACCATGTAAGACTCAAAACAAAAGATATCGTTATTCCAAAATAAATCTCCACCATCTCAATAGCTTCTACACCAAAAGTACCGTACAAAAAAACACGTGAAATGAGGACTCGATAAATGCGTTACTACAGAAGTTGAACACCCCAAAGAGAAAAGAGCTAGAAAACCATCCTAAGAATACAACCGATAAGTAGAAGGGATATATACATATATAGGCATACACGTACATACACTCAAGTCCATCCAACATATACTATACAAGCATGTATTAACCCTCTTTCATGCAACCATACTTAGGAATCCATTGATGTCGTGGTACTTGTATAACTATGTTGGCCACCATACTTATACCAGTCCCCTTTCACTAATGCACTCCGTCCTATGATGACACTTATAAGAATTAATACTACACATAACACATCAGTCTACCAACTCAAATAATCACATAGATCCTACAACTCATATAAGCACATAATCCACAACATAACATAAGGTCCAAAATAACATGTACTAAAATAACATAGCCAATGCATGAAACAAATAAACTCGTAGTCCAGCTGAACCAGCGTAGACTAAATTCAAAATGTATAAAGAACATGAAAATATAATGAAATGAAATCCAACAATGACTAGCGTATACGACTATGGTTCAACCCGCACTAATCAAAACTCGTAAAGAAAATAACATGTAATTAAGTATGAACCATACTAGTTCATAACTTAACAAATATCGTAAAAATAACATCCAAACACATCAACTATTATAAAATGCACACATACCCCTATGACGCCTATATGCAGGGACCCTTAAGCTATAGACTAGGCTACGCGACTAGGCAACCTAATTCTCTATAACCATTATCTCTAATACCATTCTGTCACACCCCACCATGGCGGAATATGTGGCGCGACGTATGGATATTATCACAACAATAGCGTGTCTATAGAGTAAACTAAATGAAATAGAAATGTCATAAAAAGGTGACACAATGTCATGACAATATCTCAAATAATGTAGGCATCTAGGTAAGTAGATAACATGCCTACCTCTTACCAAATACATTCAAATAACACACATCAAGCATATAGGTATCAAATAATTTACTAAATCAAAAGAAAAAAATAAAATCTAAGAGGAAAGGGATTCCTCCTAATGCAATCCTAGCAACCTCTATACTCTAGCCACTTCTAACATCATCTTGCACAACTACCTCACTTGAAAATGACATTAAAATCTGTCAACATAAAGTTGGTGAGAACATAGGTTTAAGTTATCTAGAACATCATAAGAAACCTTGACATCCACTGTAAATAAGTTGAAGAAAAACAATTTATAGTAATGGACCATAATGTGATAATCATGTTACATGCATCCACAACAAAACTTAAACCAAGTACCGATCACATCTACATTCACAAAGCACATTATAACAATCAAGAAGTATCCCGTCACACACACAAGAACACAAACCACACTATCCGGATCTTTCCCACACCACCTGTGGAAGATGAACTATATCCCCGTCGAGATATCTTGCCTCCGAAGAGACGATGCACAAGTACTCAGGGCGGATCGTGCCCCACGAACCAAGAACTAAGGACGGATCGTGTCCCACGAACCAAGAAATCAGAACCAAGAACTAAGGACGGATCGTGCCCCACGCTCTACACACATCACAACTGGTCCCATAGACGCCCATACATCTATGTACCAATCCCAATCATAACACAATCAAGATTCACATATTAGAACACATATCAAAGCACATATGAGAACACATAAGCACGCAAGTCACATAATAACACATCTATGTCCAAACATTTATAAAAATATAGTACCAAAACATTTTAGAACACCACAAGTGTCATCTCCATCCCATACTAGAAGAAAACATTTAAAAATTCAGTGAAAATGGGACTATGAACTCACTTGATAGCACATCAAGCTAGCACTCCTGCAAACCTATAAAATCATACACGACACCCTTAGCTCAGGTCTTAACACCCAAGTTAAGTAACAAACAAGGAGATGAATCTAATTCCTCAATCCCCACTATCTAGTTCTCTCACTACAAGCTATTATATACGTAAAAATCCAGTTTTTTCCCGGTACAGTTTACTAGTCACTAGACGATGACATGAAGTGAACTTAACACCACACTTGGTTCCTACCCTACTAGAGTTATGTTTATATATGATTTAAGAACTCCAAAAACCAAATTTACTTCCTACTAACACATTTAACCCTTTCGTCTAGTCTCTACGCCAAAAGTCGTTTTCACCAAAACTGATTTTCTGTACATGCTAAATGTTTGTCACCAAAATCCAGACCTAAACACCATAACTTTTATTGAAACCCTCCAGTACTTTCATATATATTATAAAGAATTCCCAAATCAAAAATATTTGGCTATCTCATTCGTTTGGTTAGGTTTTGACTCAAATTTCTGAAATCCAAATTTATTCCCGAACAGCGCACTGTTTTTGTAAAAATTGTTTGACGACCTTCCCTAACTCCATTTTCGACCAACCTTAAATTTTTGAAACGTAGACTCTCTGAAATTAATTTTTAAAAAAAAGAAACTCGACCAAAGGTGCTACCTACTGCCCGGAACAGTCGACACAAGACGTAAAAATCAGACTGTTTTACGCCTTTATGCACTAACCTTCTAAACATCATTAATTACCCCTAAATTATTAAACAATAATCCTAAAATCATTAATATATCTTAATTACTATATTTTTCCAGAAAATTAATAAAACCCTAATCATCTCAGTGATGGTTAATTAACATTACAATCATGATAAATTAATAAAAACAAGAATTTAAATCAAGATTATACCTTTAATTGATCAAAACCAAAATTTTTGGAAGAACCCTAATTCTCTTGAAAAATTCCGATCGTCCCTTTTTTTCTTGTGTCAAAATCTGATTTTTTTTTGTTTTATTAGTGGTGTATTTATACTTGTACAAATCCTTTTCCTAATTTAAAACAAATGGGTTTTGGGCCCCTTTTTTTCTCTTTTTTTATGCCGACTAAACACCTTTTTTTTCCAAAAATAATTTAATTTTTTTTCTTTTTTTTAAATTTCATTTTTTTATTATTCCTTATTTATATTTATTTTTTATTTATCTATTAGTCACTTAATTAATTAACTACACCTAAACCTTTTAACTAGTCAATTTTACGCAGTTACCGTAAAATACGTAAAATATACAATTTTATGAAAATTCTTAAAATAGGAAATAAACTTTATAACTAAGTCCTAAATGACTTAAAACCATCCCGTAAATTATTCCCGTGACTAAATATCTCATCCGAGACCTCTAAACGCTAAATCCTAAATCGTAAAAATACGATTTACTATAATACTTATACGTACACATAAAATCCTAAAATAGCACCGCATTCTATCATAGTTACATCCAAGTGAACAAATGAGCATGAACTAATCCCATCATAACATTATATAATGCACCACGCAATACCCGAACGATGACTAACATCCAATCCAAGGCTCAAATATAAGCAGAATGCTCGTAAATGCACACTAAGCACATAATCAAAGTCAAATAGTCAAAAGTGACAAATCCAAAATCTAGGGTTGTCACAATATGAGACTTTGACTTGGGTAAGTTTGTCACAAAAATATATCTCAAATCTTCAAAAATTACCGGTTAGATAATTTCTCAATTATTTTTATACATTTTTCTTGAAACTTTTATTTACAAGGGCAAACAAGTTTACAAAAAAATTTAAAATCGCCCAAAAATATGGGAATTAAGCATCATTTCTCGTTTTCCTTACAACCCCCTCACACATAAGTTTAGCATTGTCCTCAATGTGATAAAACTGAACAAAAAGTTAGGGAAATTAAAAAAACATAATCACGGGCATATCATGCATCATAAAGAATACATGATATGAGCAAAAACTCATATCAATTAATCAATAAATCACCCTAAAACACATGAAAAATACCTAACTCTTGTGCTATAAAGCGGAATTATGTGGTATGTTTTGTGTTGTGTTTAAATAGGTAACATGGATACATTTTTCAAGCAAACAAGAAGAAATCAAGCTTATTTGTGATGAAAAAGACAAAGAAGGATCAAAGATGACAAGACTTTAAAGATGAAGGACCTATCTTGACAACATTTCAAAGTTGAGGGACTTAAAGTGCAATTTGGTAAAAGTCAAGATCCAAGTCAAACCTGGTCAACTCTAAAGTCAACCAAGTCAAAGGGCCAAAATAAACAAGTATGTAAGTTGAAGGACTGAAAATGACATTGGAATGAAGATTATGGCTTATTTTGATATTCTGCCAAAGTTAAGGGGTTGAAAGTGTCAAAATTACATAAAAAATGGACATGATCCGTGTGAATGTGCTCTAAGCCAATCAAAACGCTTGAAAAGTAAAACAAGGATTGCCAACAAAGTGGCCAGCTCACCAGCTCAATAAATGAGCGAATCTGCACAATAACATCCCACTATCTCACTTTTGGGCCAATAGGAGAACGACACTCCATAATCCATTTATCCATTTTGGATATTAACCCGTGTGAAACATATTCAACCAACCACATCATAACATGTGTAATCTTCTTCTTCATACAAACCCAAAACCTGAATCCTTCTACAATGAGTTTCATGAAAAAGTTTCTACATGAAAAGTGTTCGTTTTTGGACAACGAATTCAACCCACTCACTCAATTAGCCTGAAAGTCAACCAAGAAGAAAAGCCCAATTTCAAGTTCATAACGGCTAGTTTCAATCCAGAGTTTGAGGACACCTGGAAACTTCTAATTGGTGGGAACACGTCACTGACATCCCCTGCACCTCATCTCATCTCTATAAATAGGCATCTAGGCTCTCATTTGTAAGTAGTAGAAAAGTGTGTAAAAAAAACACACACAATTTCCTTTCTTCTTCAATTTTGTTATAGTTTAGTTAGCAACTCAAGATCTTGACAACCTCTTGAGTTTGTTAGTAGTTATAATAGATTTACTTACCTTTTGTAACAACTTTTACCTTCATCAAAAAAAATTCACAAATTCCTCTTCAATCTTCATTCTATTCATCTCATTCTGCTTATCCAGTTACTGTTCTGAGTTTCTATTGATCATCATTGATCAATGGAAGCTTTGTGAGATTCTGTTTCTGTTCAGTTTGATCCAGATCTTGCTAGAAGTTGAATTCAGAGTTTGTAGCAGTTTTGTAGCAGTGGTTTGATTTTGTTCAGAAAAAGCTGTTGAAGGTGATTGAATGGTGCTTGGTGATGATCTAATGGTGTGTTGATAGAATTGAGTTGGTTCAGCACCACACTCCTCCATCAAAGGAGGCCTAAGCTCAAAAGTTTGTTTGTTCTATTTTAAATTCCACTAAATAGTCAAGTGCATGCTCAATTCTAGTGTAATCCTTATATGTTGCTTTGATAATGTGTTTTTGATTTTTTTAGCTTGACTGGCTTGATTTGATTGCTTGTTGGTAGTTTTATAGCTTCTAGTATGTTTTACTTGATTGTGCACTTTTATTCATCAGTTAAGTGTTTGTAAGTGCATTTTGTGTTCAAACTTGTTTAATAGCTTGCTTTTGGTCTATGACCTTTTCATTCTGCTCATAAAACAAATTTTGATATCAGTCCAAGCTTAATTCACTCATTTACTCAAAATTCATTCATAAAAGTTCAAAACAGTTTACATAACCAGTGTTTGGATCTGCACACTTTTTGGAATTAAAATGAGTTAATCTTGTTGAGTGTTGTTCATTTTTCATTCAGTAGTCATTTGAGACAAGTTTGGTTAGTTTTGTGGTTAACATTTAAGTCAAACAGGCAACTGGTCATGAAATAGTTTGGGTTAAGTTTTTGATATTATTCATCAGAAAAGTAGCTACTTTCAATCTCTTGTCATTAGTTCATTTCTTAACCAAATTCATTGAAACCAGTTCTTAATTGTGCATTAACATCCAAAGTTTAAGTTTTAGTAAGGAAATTCTACAGTTTTCACAAATAAGCTAAAAACAGCTTTTGAATAAGTACTTAGGCAAACCCAAGTTTTTGTGATAATTGTGTGGACTGTTTTCTTAGATAGCCAAATCCACTTCATAAAACTTGTAATTTTCTTCCACATTCTTGTTTAGAAACATGTCCTAAGTGAAATTTGAGCTTTTCAGATTTTTCAACTTTTGGTCAACAAAAGTTAAATAAGCTAGGATTCAGCTTAATTCCATTTTTCTGCTTATTCACTTGGTCATTTTCCAAAAGGAAAGACATTCCATACTCACATTAAGCTGTTTAACAAGATTGGACTTTAAATCTGAATGTGCATGTCTAAATTTCCAGATATCTTATTCATGGCTTATTGGTTTGAGCTTATTTGAGTTTTAGTAAGTTTTAAGCCATTTCCTTAGATAAGTCTAGCTTATTTTCGATTTAAAGCATTTTGAGATTTGTTAGAGCTTAATTGGTATAGTAATAAGCTCAAACGAGCTTATTTCTTACTTGTGCCCGTTTTTGGTTAAAATTCCTTTTTAATTGCATATTGTTCCTTATTGTTTCAAGCAGTTTGCATTGCTGGCTAAACTTGCTAGTTATTAGCGTTTGCTAAGTTTTAGTCCTTTATCTTTTAACAACTTGCTATATTCAGTTAGTAGTTTTCAAGTTTGTTACATTTAGTTAGAAAGTTGTTAGAATTTACAAATTTGGTCCTTAGACTTTCTGAATTTAGCATTTCAAGATTAGAACTTTCATTTACTTACAATTTTGGCACATTACTTTTATAGTTTTACATTTTTGTCCTTTTGTGAATATTAATTAGTAATTGCTAAGTGTTTTACTGTTATGTAGCTTAATATTTTTCACCATTTTTACTTGATTGGTTACATAGACATAGAATATCCAAAAAACCCTATCAAGCAAAAACAATAATAAACTTGATATTGTTAGGACTTTAAATTAGTTAAGAATCGAGAGAAACGAACTTCGATATACTCAATTTCAAATGGCGTCGCTGTCTGTTCTTTGACTTTACGAGAGACTATCGATTGACGGTTTTCATTGGCTTTTGGGATCCGTTCACCTCGTGAACGTTATTTTTACGTATCATAAATCAAAAACATAAAAAATAAAAAATATAAAATATAAAAACTAAAAAATAATAAAAACAATTCTTTCCCTAAAGAATTGACCAAAAAAATAAAAAAAATTCAAAAAGCAATCTTTTTTCTAAGAGATTGCACCCAAAAGTATATATTATTGGATTTCCTTAGTTTTTATGTACATATAGTATTTTCTTAAAAAAAACCCCAATAAATACAAAAATATTTTCTCTATATTATTATATGTAAATACGTATACGTATAAGAACAACCACAAATCTTCCATAAGTATTGCCAAGGCAATACACCGTGTTAGGGGGCGTTCCAGTCCTTGACACGTGTATCGATCAAATTCAATAAAGCAAGAATAGATAAATACTTCCAATAGGCAATAATTCGAAGAATACAAACTACAAAGTGAATAGAAAGGCGAGGTTCTATAAAATGCCATCTAAGGGTCAATAGGTACTTAAGTGATTCACGCCACCTAACCCCCCCCCCCCCCCCCCCCCGTTCACTAGTGCGTATTCTAAGAAGGAAGGCTTCATTGGTGGTCTTGCACCCAAGTAGTAATTACATATATTATACTTTCTTGTGGATATTTCATATTGAATCTCGAATACGATAATCCCTTCTTCTTCAAAGTCGAACGAGAGCTTCTCTCTCATTCCTTGTATTGAGTTGCATTCTCACTCGTGGGCGTGCACAAATACCGATTGGTGTACAACCCCTTCCTCCGAAAAGGAAGAAAAAGAGAAAGAGTAGGAACACCACCGTCCATCAAGCCGATCCCGAGAATCGTGCTTT